>OY294048.1:43895403-44293162 GCA_958510825.1 Brachypterus glaber | reverse complement strand
CCGACCGATCGACCGATTTTTTTTTACTTGAAATCGATTTATATCAATATAAAACGTCATAAAACGCAAAAATACGCAAAAAAATGAAAATTTTTGCACGAATACAAGGCTTTCCCAAAATTTTGAAAATTTTCAAAATGGGAAAGTAAAAACTTGTGTTTGAAAGACCTAATGGAGGTAAGCCTGTCTCTCTGTAGTAAAAACGCATGTTTGTTGGATACTTTTCATTTATGAAAGCTCAGCGGCCCCTAAAAATGGGTATTAATACAATTTTACGCCTAAGGCCTTCGAGGTTTGACCGCACACGGTTTTGCGGTTAGCTTAGGTTCGTGGCTCATTGTTAAAAGTTTTCCCGAATTTATTTCTATGCTAATTTTATGGAAATTCATTATTCAGCATTACCAACCGAATGAAAGCAACAATTTTCATAATAATAGGTGCGAAAATTACTTAACTAGCCAACATTTAACAGAAAACTTTTGGGAGTTATATTTTTCAATAAAAATAAACTGAAAATGTACGGTGTTATCTCAGTTACTTTTTCGCGAAAATGTGTTTATAAGTTTTGAGATTTTAATTATTTTTTGTTTATTTTCGGTGATTATCAAAAAGTAGGAACCCCCAAATCTATACAGGGTGCCCGTTTTTCGACCTCAAGCATGAGTATCTCAGTTATTATAAGAGATACAGGATCGGTTAAAAAAACGTTGCGCATTTTTATTAACCTGAAAGAAAATTTGACCTGACATTTTTTGTTTTTTAATTATCGCAAAAATATTAAAAATCCTAAGTTTCGTTTTTATTTTTTGAGCATAAAATCGACAAAGCTAGACATTTTTAATTGTAACATTGTTAGACCTCTTTTTTGCAAGGAATCTATATCTGTTATCATATTTTCCATGGCATTTTAGTTGAAATACTTACAACACTTAACTTCGTTTTTTCTTGTGGGCGCTGTTTTGGACTTTTTATATTTTTGAATAAACTTTTTTTTCTGATTACGATAATGTATCACACAAGATTATAAAGTCTTAGATTTTAAACGAAATTAAATAAATCATTTTTGAGCTTTGAGTGCTTTGGAAACACCAAAGTATTAAATTAACGGATTAGATCTACAACTAGCCGCTCCTCACATTTTGATAATCTAAATGCCGAGCTCACGCATGCGCGTAGGTGGCAATGTTATATTTACAATATTTACAGTTTCAAACCTAACCTCCATTAATTATATAAAAATCGTTTTACAAATGCTTGATTTAAAAGCCATAAATATCATTTATTATTGATCGTTGTTAAGGATTTTTTATTGAGAAAGGCCAATAAAAAAAAGATTGCTGGAAAACCTCTAAACTCTTTGTCAAAATAATTTTAAAACTACAATATACTACATTATATTAAATTTTTTTAACTGATATTTGGAGTAGTGGAAAAAATATTTTATGCAGCATGTATGCAAACTGTCTTTATTGTTCTCGCCTGATTTTTGCCTTGTCTTCGTCTCAGCAAAACAAATCTGTCTCGAACACTAAAGACTTACTTTGCTTAGGTGCTTAATATACTTTTAACAAAAGAGTCTGGTGACATACTTCTTAAATATTAATATTTCTAACAAATAAAAAAAATTTAATATTTTCTACGAGGCGTCTACGACAATATTATTTAAAGATGTGGTACATATATCTATATCTTTTTTAATAAACGGTGAAAACGTAGATCATGAGTTATTAAATATTATATGTATACCTACAGTGCGTGCTAAAAGTCAGCCCCCTTTAATTTTTAAACTTTAAATTTGGAATAGCATTACCCAAATAATTTTTTGTTATATATTTCATATTGAGGCAGGGGGTTAAGGGGGGATTTTGTTTAATGGAAAGGTTGATCGTGTGATATGTCATTTTAAAGGCCATAAAATTCTTTAGCATTTTTTTGAGGAAGTTATTTTCTTCAAAGGTTCTTAAAAAAATCAAACAATTTTTTTTTAATGAATACTAAATAAAAAAACGTAAATTAAACTTATAGATTAACTTTAAATGAATCATTTAAAATTATATAAATGGAAAAAAATAGCAGAAAAAATCAGAAAAAAATACCTTCTTAAAAAAACTACCTTACCCAAAAACTACGCTGGGAAATACCTACAAAAACTAAAAAAAGTCAATGTTATAGTAGTGTTTTTTTTGCGGTATGTATGTATGTATGTATGAGGTACATGGTTCACCTTTTTACTAACAAAATACTTTGATATACAATAAGACTTTAAAGTAAAATAATAAATACTAAAAAATATTGGCAAATTAATTAAAAAAGTGAAAAACTTATTTACAAAAATGCCTAGGTTTTACAATTTTACAACATTGTAATACATGGATAAGTAAAGTAATAAAAATGTAATACAATTTGGGTAACTATTTTTTATGCCTTTTCGTTTTCTTGTAAACAAGGTCGGAGCTATATAAAGACAACCAAAACATGTTTTTCGTTGCGATATGGATATTTTTACTTTGGCACAAGAGAAAAAAAGTACTAAAATATTGTGTTCATGTAGCCTAAGTCGAAATCTACAGTAAAAAAATATGCAGAAAATTTAAAAAAAAAAACAAGAATTGAGAGTGAAAACAAAACAAATTAGAGAAAAGATTGCCTAGCAGTATATAATAGTATATTAAAGTACTAGTTTCATAACATACGTTTTTAGCGCTACAAGTTTATAAAACGAGCCGCTGTCGGCGAGTTTTCTAAAGTACTAGTGCGCTAAAAACGTGTTATGAAACGAGCTCTTTACACTATTTTTTCTATTTTACTCTAAAATTAAAAAAAAAACACATTTAAATTAATGATTGATTTAGGGATTTTTGTTTTTTAATTAACCTCAAAACATGTGGTTATTCCTTTCATCCGCTATTAATCTATCACAACAATTTCCAAAGTTAAAACAGTTTTAAAAGTAGTAGTAATAGTAGTAGTAGTAGTAGTAAAAATTTAAACACTAGTATCTGGCTAAAATGACCCAAGTTGTTAAAGCCAGGATAAAATAGGATAATAGTTATTTATATGCCAAGGGACTAAACTGGCTGTTTTAGTCCCGCTGCATGAGTGTTTCCTGAGCGAGCGTAGCGAGCGAGGGAAACAGAAATGCAAGGGACTAAAACAGCCAAGTTTAGTCCTTAGGTATATACACAATTTTTTGCAGGACCAAACATAATTTAGGTGGGTAGATAAATTTAAATTAAAAACCATGCGTCTAAAATCGGTTGTTTTATTTTCGTAATTTAATCAAGATGCCTGTAAATTGCGAAACGTCAGTTTCCCGGCTATCGCGATTTCAATTGACGAATATAATAAATTTTAAGTTATGTATAAATTATTATAACAATGTTATTTTTCTTTGTTAAAATCAAATAAATTGGTTTGAATCGCTAATTTATTACAAAACATCACCAAACCTAATTTTTGAACCAGCAAAGTACATAGTAGGTATAATATTTTAATATTATCAAGCTTGGGAGAAAAACGGCAAGTTTAGTCCCGAAAATGAAAGCGTAAAATTAGGTTTTAGTTTTGGTCGTGTAAAAAATAGATTTTTTTTTTAAATAAACAAAAAATATAAGTCCAAAGTTTTGGTAAGGTGCACACCTGTAACCGTTCATCCAGTTTAAGTTATGATGTTTTCATAAATTTTATATGGAAAATCTTGGTTTTTTATTATACAAGGTAACCCCAAATTACTTTTTTTAACCGTGATTTCTATAATAAAAGCAGAAAAACAGCAAAATTAGATTTTCTTGTATAAGTTATTTGATCTGGTGGAAGTTTCACACTGGGCAAACATTTATTTAATAAATTAAATAAGTTAATTGAAATGAAGAACTTTTATTTTTAAACGAATCAACCAACTTTTTGTTTACATTTTATTCATTTATTTATTTAGACTTTTTAATCAGATATTTTTAATCAGAAATCAGTGAAATAAGGCTTAAATCCTGTAGATAGATAATAAACTAGATGAGACGTTGCAAGCACCCTGTCAAAAAATCGGCATTATTGTACACTAGAGCCATCTAGTTTGCAAATTTCAAACTAGGTGTTTTGTTTGATTTTAAATTCTGTATATTTAAAACATTATATTCTAGCAAAAAACTCTATATAACATTTTTTTCAAAGAGCTTTTATTTAAAATATAATTTTTTGAAATCGGGTTATAAATATGTGAGATATGCTAAAAAAACCTTTTACTGCTTTAAACGCCAATATCTCGAAAACAATGCGTTTTGGGAAAACGTTGTTTAAAACATTTTTTGACCAATTTAAAATTATCTTTTATATAAGTGCTAAATTAACCAAATACAATAATAATTGCCTCAATTATAAACAAAAAACGCTAACGCTAGTTTTACCCTATTTTTCCCCCTTACCCCCAATAGTTTACCACCAAAATCTAATCAGCTCTTCGGAATACGATAAGAAACAATACGCAAAAAACCGCAAGTCGATATCTCATGTAGAAATGGAGTTAGAGAGTTTACACCCAGACAGACAGACAGACAGACAGACAGACGGACGCAACAAAACCATAATTTTTTTAATATTTTATGCATATGTGCTCTAACATATCCGAAATTCATTTGAATGGGCTTAGTGCAAGGGGTTCAAAGAAATAAAAAACTGCATTAGCTTCACGCCTTATTGTGTGCAGTACTCAAGGTGCCCTACAAATTTTTACATAGTCTATATCCCTAGTTTCTGATTTTTATTTTTTTTAACACATCTTACATGACTTTACTGACTTTATTATAAAATATAAATCTTTGATCAAAAAGGAATCTTTAATGAGTCCAAAAGAAATTTTAATTATCCTATCAAACCTACCCCTCTAGAACTTACCCCTTAGGACCACTAAATTCTAAATTCAAAGATGCATAATGTATACTTTATACTTTCCTCTAGGAAAAGTCACTTATAATAAAAAAAATAATTCATAGTTACTGTAACAAAAAGCGTAGTAAAAAACAAAAATAAAATACCTAAATATTTATTTATGACGCAAGAACGAAAACTAAGCTGCGAGGCCAGCAACTGCTCTAAGGTTATAAAGGTCGAAACTAGGCATGAAATTTTTTATAAGTCTATGTACCAAATTTGAAATTGATTCTGCAAATACAGACCGAGAACCGTTGGCGAAATGGTATTGAAGAGGTTAATGGATGATTTTCAGACTTTTTTAGTACCTACTGTATGCATATCCAGATAGATTTAAGGCGTTAAGTATGACTTATTTTTAAAATTGCTATTTTACGGTTGTATTTTATTAATATAAGATCTATCTATCTGCTATAGAACAGAAAACCATATAAATTTATAACCAATATAATCACAAATCTGTTTCACATAAATATTTTATTGTTGTTTTGTTTATATTTTACTTATTTTACTTTTGACCGACCAGTCGCGGTCAAACAAGCCGTAAGTAAGAGCCCGGAAAGTGTTTTGTCGTACCCGGTGGGACATGTCCCAGTAAAAGTGCACGTTTACTTCGTTATTCTGTTTTAATTGGTAATCCTTTTGACAAATAAAAAGCTTTGTGTCTCACCAGTAACGTCTTTTTCTGGTACTTCTTAGTACCTACTATTAGAGCATTAAGCAGTAGGAACATTAAGTAGTAGTTTTAAGTAATTAAGTAAACGTTTTAAGACATTATTCGCAAAAGAAATAACGTCATCAGATTGATGTATACTTTTGCGCCATCTATTGCTGGATGTAGACAACTACTTATACTTCTCCTAGTCTGGAGACTTTGAATGGTAGCAAGCTGAAGACTTGTGTATCTCAAGCACATAGTACCACTAACGTGTGATTAGGCATAGAATTTATATGGACAGAAATTTTTAATTTAAAACAAAATTATTAAAATACATTATTAATTAATTATTCCATCAATCTATTTTCTAATCATCGTACAGAGTGATATTGGTAGAATGACAGTTTCGGGCTGGTGGCCCTCTTCAGTACCAACTCTGTACGATGACTAGAAAATAGATTGATGGAATAATAAATTAATATTTTAATAATTTTGTTTAAAATTAAAAATTTCTGTCCTTATAAGATAATACTTGCTTTAGTATTTAACAAATAAAAACAATTAAAATAATAAAAATTGATTCATTGTTGTCCAAATGAGCGCCAAAGACGCAGTCAACATATTTAATTAACATCTTTGAAAGTATGAGGCTCAAACCCGTGCTGCCCTCTGTCATGACATTTAGCATAAAATCTATCTTATTTAGCAAAACAATAGGAATTTAAGTCGTAGCCAGACATTACAATAAAAACGATTTGGTTACAAAACATTAATGTTATTGTTTTATAGAGTATTGTTTGGTTCGAGAATGTTTTAGATTGTAATTTAATTAACTAAAATGTCATGTTTTGTTGCCAGTGAACGGTTAATTTTATGGACGTTCTAGACAGAAAGGGCAGAATTTAAAATTAAGTGATGCCACTTTTGTCTAATAAACCTGTACGAAAAGTTAAATTGAATTGAATTTTAACCTCAAATTCGTTGTCTAAAATGATGAAAATTTGCGTTACGTAATACTTGAACGTTCCCTTGAGGCGAAATTGCTCAAATTAATAATAATATAAATATATATATACGCCTCAAATAAATTATAGATTTTAAAGTAAAAATATATTTCCAAAACAAAAACAAATTAAATTTATTGTGGTTTATAACATTTCTGTTTTTTAGGTTTAGCCCGGCCTGGTCTCTTTTGGCGTGGAACGTACACCTTTATATTTTTTTAGTATGAAACTAATTTTTAAATTAGTTTTGCTATAATAAATCAATTTTAATGTGGTAGACTAAAAGTCCATAAAAATCAGGTACACCATAATAAATTTTTAAAAGATTGGCACTTTTATGTAAAATCGTATAAAACTTTTATTTAGTAATTAATAATTACTAAATCGACATAAAACGTCCTAGACAAAAAAATTCTTGGATACAAATGTGTTTCTTGAAAAAATAAGAAACTTTGAAAATGTCCGTCCGTCTGGTGTCACGTTTTTTTGTGGACACAATAACTCAAGAACCAATTATCCGATCGACTCGAAATTTTCAGGAAAAATCAAGTTCTATAAGGGGAAGATCCCTATTGTTTTTTTAAAGTAATCTCCCCAAAAACAAAAAAGTTATGAAGAGTTATACTTTTTAAAAAAATAAAAAACTATCATTTTCAAATTTTTTTATCAATATGTTTTTGTTTTTCGCAAAAAGAAAATTAAAAAAAAAATATTTTTTTTTCAGGTTTTTTTTTGAAAAAAAAAATTTTTTTTCGTTTTTTTTTTCTTTTTTTCAAGAAAAGATATTTTAAATTTTTTAATGTATAAATGTAATAAATAGAAGTTTTTTTTAATTAAAACAATAAATTATATAATTGATAATAATTTAATGTAAATAAATAGGAAACGCTTCATTCTTATCTGCTAATTCTAAATTTGTCATATCTTGGGATATGAGTATTACTCACTGGAAATTATTATTTCTTAAAATATATTTAAAATTAAATTTAAAATAACAAATATTTAACTTAATTTATAAATAAAGCAATAAATAATATAATAAATCTATATACTTAACAAAATAAACACACTGGCACTATTAACTTTCCAAACAAATAAATTGATGATATACATGATGCTACAGTACCAGTAGCCGGCGTATTTCCAGTTGTAGTCCAGTCTTCAGGTCAATAAAAGAGGCTTTACCTGGAAATAATTCAGGGAGTTTTGATTTTCAGTTTATTGGGTAGGGTTAATGACCGTAAATAAAACAAAACAATTTAGCGACGTTCAACTCGATTTGGAACTGTCATTTTTTCAACGTGTTTTTCACAAAAAAAGTCCTAAATGGTCAAAATTTGCGTTACGTAATACTATACGTTTTTATATTTTTAATGTTTTTTTTTTCGAAAAACCAAAATTGTTAGGCATACCCCTGAGAACATTTTGGGTGAAAATTAAAAAAATCTATCTGGCACTTTCTTTTTAATTTACTTAAAATTATTTTTTTTTAAATAATTCACACATTTGTGCTCCATTATTTCGAGTAAACCGATTTTCGATTGAATCACCATTGTATTAAGCATAAAAAAACCTAAAACCTAACCGAGTCATAAAGGAAAATCTAAAACCCTACAGTGTAACGTGGTTGCGGTGCCGTGAATAAGCTATAAGTCGTACAAAAAATATAAATAGCCCCAATAATGTTGGAGATTTGGTCATCTTTATTTTCATATCAAAAGTTTTTTGTTCTAGGATGCACGAATCTTGAGATATTTTAAAAAGCCTGGTTTTTGTGAAAAATAAGTTAAAAAAAAATGAGTTCCAAATCGAGTTCAACGTCGCAAAATTAATTATTTGCGGCCCTAAACCCTACCTAATGAACCAAAAATCTAAACTTCCTGAATTATTTCCAGGTAAAGCCTCTTTTATTAACTTGAAGACTGGACTATAACTGGAAATACGCCGGGTACTGTACATTACATAAGTACAACTATTAATTATGTATCTACAGTTAGGTTGCCCTGAATTTACCCTATTTTAAAATTTTATATTTACACACAAAGAAAAAATTCTAATATTGAACTATTGGTGTGTTAGATACTTTTGCAAGTATATAAATATTTGATATAAACATATAACTAAAAAAACAATAGTTTATTAGTTTTTTACAAGTTCAATTGGTACTTGTTTCCAGTAAATTAGTATTAATACTATTTTTTATAATTTTTAGTATTTTAAATAGTCAGTATAAATATATTATTGTCATCTTTTATTTGGATTTCTTTAAAACATAATACAAAAAAGGTTATTTTTGAAACATTTACATGATTTAAGTCTTAAGTTAAGACTCTTAACCTACTGGTCGTAAGAATCAACTTTAGTCAAGCAAAAATTTAAAATGTTTTCGGATGTACAAAATTTTTAGCCGCTTGACCTGAATATTACGTATTTGTTTTTAGAAATAATTTCTCTGTGTTTATAGTCTAAACAAATTAATTAAAAAAAATCCTCCTTATTTTTAAACAAAACAAAATTTAATATACTGCCCTCTACGCTAGAAAGCAGTAACTCCATCGCATAGTAGCGTTTTCAAAACATTACATCAGGGTTGACGTAAAAACGTTGCTATGCGACAAATGAAGTTACTGCGTAGTAGGGCAGTATAGGTAAAACAACATCTTCCGTATATTTTATATTTTTAAAAAGTAAAATACGAAGAATTAAAGATAAGATTAAAATGGTATTTTTCTTTTCATAAATTAATTCGTTGGTAGAAACACAATAACAAAATTATATTTATAATTTAGCAATATTTTATCAAAAAAATTAAAGTACTTATGTCAAACATAGGATTAAAAGTCGGGTTTTTATATATCAATCAATTTAAAACAATACCTAATAAAATTATAATTTAGTGACATTTTTTATCAAACAAAATTAATAAAAAAAAACAAGTAGAGAATATCCAGTAGATTCCGATTCGTTTTCTACTGGTCTCTACTTATTTTTTCTTTTTTATGATATGATATGATATGTATTAGAAAAATACATATTATGATAAAAAATATCACTTAATCCTTTTAACAATAATTTAAATAGCAGCTGGAGGGTAATTGGTAGGGTAGGTAATTGGCATTTATTTCTTAAAACTTAATACATGTATCTAAAAAAATAATTTGTGTACGACCTAGTGTACACGAAATAAAGAAAAATGCATGTTCACTATACATATATTCTCGTTAGGATATTTTTCTATCGCACGAGTACATAGTGTATATTTGAATAAAATGACAACTATGCACACTCATTTATCCAAACTATTACACATAGATTTCATTTTTATTTAAAACCGCTTCGCATCGTCAAAAAAACTTCATTCTCTTGCACTAAGGACTTTTTAATATTAAGTCTTAAGAAATATGATTTACCAGTTCCATATTAATATATATTATAAAGTTATATATGACATATTAATTAATGATATATAGGTAATGTCATATATGACATATTTTACTATGATTAAGAATCAAGTTTACATAAATTATATATAAATTAACTATTCTTATTTATTCATTTACAAGATTTCTCATTGATTTTACAAAATCTAAAACTAGGGCTTTTTTATTCATATAATAAATTAAATTCAGATGCCTTTTATAAAATTTACAATATTTTTACATTTTTTACATTAATTAATTTACCTTATTTCTTGCTTTAAACAAGTTTTAAACGCCTCCCACTCTTCATTTCTCGAATACGTCCTAAAACCCCTTTGAAGATGATCCTTTATTACATCAATAAACTCCCTGTAACTTAATTTACCATCCCCATCATCATCAAACATCGCAAAAACAGTATTGATCACGTGGGAACTGAAATTGTAGTCATTGCATATTCTTACAGCCCTCTGAAACTCGTCCCTTTCCTATTGCCTTATTGGCAATCGTGCACATTCTCATAAATTCCTTTTGTCCAATATATTCTCTCAAATAAGCGATCTGGGTACATATCAAATTTATCAGTGTCGAACCACTTATACCTTAAAAGTATTTTAGCAAAACCAATCACAAAAATAGTTTTTTAAATTTGCGAATTTACTCAATTTCCAAAACCTCAGATCAAAAGTCAGAAGGTTTACTCCCTTGGGACCAGAAAAATAAACTATCGTTGTCAATTAAACCTTAAGTTGTTTCAGGATCAGCGTGTGCAATTTAAATGTCTTTTATGTAAAGTACAATATTGTTACATTTTTTACAGGACCTAATTAGGTTATCTTATTTCTTGCTTTAAACAGGTTTTAAACGCCTCCCACCCCTCATTCCTTGAATAAGTCTTGAAACCCCTTTGAAGATGGTCCTTCATTATAGCAATAAACTCCCTGTAACTCAATTTTCCATCCCCATCATCATCAAACATCGCAAAAACTGTATCGATCACATGGGAACTCAAATTGTTGCCATTGCATATTCTTACAGCCCTTTGAAACTCGTCTTTTCCTATCGCCTTATTGGCGAGCGTATACATTCTCATAGCTATGCTAAAGTCGTTTAAATTGTTTAAAAATTGACAAAATACGTTAAATTCGTCGAAGGTTATACCCTTTGTGTCTTTTATTCTGTCCAATAAGCGATCTAGGTACATATCATATTCATCAGTATCCAGGTAAGTATATCTTAGAAGTATTTTAGCAAAATCAACTTCAGAAATCATTTTTGACCCTTTTGCGAATTTATTAAACTCAATTTCCAAAACCTCTGACTGAAAATTTACCATAAACTTTTTAAAATTATCGAAAGTCAGAAAGTTTACTCCTTTGGCACCGAAAAAGTGGACTATCAACGTAGTATCCACATGTTGATAGTCCGTAGAAAGTCTATTGTCATTTGCTTTTTGTTTCCTGGTTTTACTAATCAATTCTTCTAAAACTAAAAATTCATTTTTGTCAACCATATTGTTATTGTCCGTGTCAAACATATTAAAAGCGACTCTAAAACCAGACTGTGGTTTTGTCAAAACTGATAATAAAAAAAGGTACTCTGTAAAAGAAATAATACCCTTATTTCTTAAGTCACCAAATAGCCTAGGCGTGTCTAAAGTTACTGAGGGTGTATTAACCTTAATTTTGTCCAAATCTAATTGAGTTATTTGTTTTCTTTTTGAGCGTGTTCTTAGAGGATCCACATCTACCACTGATTCCAAAAAATCATGGGGTGTCATGTAGAGTTGTCCATTGTATTCCAAAGATGCAAATCTTATGTATCTCTTCTCCCGGGGATTTAAATGTATTTTTATCTTCATCTTTTCTTCCTCAATCTGTTTCGCCAAAACACTATTTTTCCATAAAAATTTGTGAGCAGTGTATAAAGTCAATGTCCCACCAACTGCACAAAGTATATAAGTAGGTCCGTTTTTATTCATTTTTACACCAAAGTTTCTCGCAAAGTTCGAACTAGACTTTAAAATTCTTTTAAACATATTTTTTGACATTTTGCAACACTTGGAACTGACGTATGTTAACCAAAAACTCTCATAGTACGCAACAATTGCCTGAGGATGGAAATTTATTTTAAAAACTTCCGAAACGTGTAGGAAATATACATCAATCTTTTTTTATGCACTGGAAAACAATAACATCTGAACATAACCACACTTAATTTATGTACACACCACAAAGGAAATGATTAATACTATAACTGTAGTAGGAACGTATTTTTTATAATTACTAATAGTTAATCTTATCGTTTTTTTATCACAGTAAGGTTTTAAATCGATTACAATTTTGTTACTAACAATTTGCGAACCTTTTCGATGTATTTTCTCCTTACTCGTTTTGGCCACGCCCACTTGTATATTTACAAATACAAGGTTGCCAGATTAAAAACAATTTCCTCAAAGTGTAGACAAGACCCTGAATAAATGTGAATTTGCCTTAAATATTTTACAATTAAAACTTAAAATAAAGCCTACAATTATACACATACACAGTTTCGGTTTTTAAGAAACGTCAATATTTTATTGTTGTTTTAACGTCAGTTTATAGGTTTTTATGTTTTACCCACATATTTATACAAGTATGTATAAATATGTGGTTTTTCTCCATGTTTCTAATAACCATTAAAACCATCCAAAAAAGCAATAGGTTATTTATACCCATGTAAATATTATTTTATCCCACTAAATTTTTACCCAAGGAACCAACAAATTAAATTTTGTGTTTTCTGTAATTGAGATAATTAAAATTTTTGGACTTTTTGTTAATAATCACAAAAAAAAATGCCAGTGCCTGTAGTTGATGACAAAGAACTAATTCTTCAGATTTAAATTAGGTGTGTTCCAATTAATAGTCATAGAAAATTGGGGTTATATAAAGTTATATTATAATACATCTATTAGTTTACATTTAGTTTAGTTTACGTCAATATAAATTCAAGCTATGTTTTAGAGTTATAAAAGTTAGACTTTTTGCCTATTCATATTACGAATTTCGTACGTCATTTGCTTAATACACAAAGATCTAGTTAATAATTTAATTTTTATTTGTTAAATTAAAAATAAACGTGGCAACATTGTTTTTTAACCCATGTGTTTTTACAGATAATGGGATTCAGATTACGGCAATTAACGTACGCTAGCATGCTATTTCTAAAAAATTATGTCAATGATTAAAATACTTAAATAAAATGGTAATGTTATCCATTCTTGGTATTTTGAATGAATAAACCAAAACATTCTTTTACGGGATTTCTATTAAATTTTATCTACCTCACTATAGTATAACCCATATATACGTGATAGTGACTCATATTGAACGTATGGACCGCGCGGGGAATGGAACGTGAAGAGGGTAGACCAAATATAGGCGTGCGGGTAAGAAAGGTAAAGCGGGAGGTTGCTTTAGGCATGAGCCACTATCGCGTAAAAACGAATTAGCCTATATAAGCAGGTAGATTGTTTGAACAAATGCCGTATATGATAATAAAAAAAGAAAGAAAAACTTGCTACTCATTCGTACCGGAATTCTTATTTTATCTCTATTGGTTAGAATGACTTGCAATATTTTTTTTTCAAAGTACACTGAGTAAACTTTTACCGTACAATTTTAAGATGAAAACGTTTCTGAAATAAACCAAATTTTATTATCGAAACTATAACATACTAGTATAAAGAACAGCATACTACACACATTTTATTAGTTAACTACAACAAACAATGACGTCACACTTACTATTCTTAGTAACCATGTACCCCTAGGTTTGCTCGCATAGTAAGTATTTCTATCCTTTTCCCTATCATATTTCTGTCCTTTCCGAATCATATTTTTCGACGAAGAAGAGGTTAGTGTTTTGTGGAAGCCGGATTTATGTACAAGATTGTTTTGCCACTTTTGCAAGAATCTTGGCAAGAATGAATTCTATTGATATTATTTTAAACAATCGTCAGATATCATTCGTGGATAATATAGATACGATAAACGAGTTAAATAAAAGTAAGTAATTTATAAGCTTTATGCAAAAATCTTCTTGCAAAGTTAGGACAAGCCTAATTTTTTCCTTGTAGACCTCATTTTTGGTTCTCAATTTCAAATATCGCAAAATAAACAACTCAATCAAATTTTTAACCTTGAAAAATATTTTACTTTTACTTTACCAACTAACTATGACGTCATTTAAACAACACTCTTCAAACCATACTAGTATGTTAGAGTTAAGATAATAAAATTTGGTTATAGTGTCAACAGAAATATTGTTATCTATTTTTTCATGTAGTCGGAATACAGGTAATAGCGAACAAAATTCATAGGGAGTTCCTATTACGGACAGATATTTTCACAAGAAGTCATAAAAAGTCCCCTCTTCTTTCAACTGTGCTTAAGCCGCCATCTTGGAAAAATGGCGGCAATTTTAGTTTTTGCTTATAACTCCTAAACAGTTCACCGGACGAAAAAAATCAAAGTAGAATGTACTATGTTGTTATGCGAGCCTGTGGATATGCCTTAATAATGCCATGGCATTATTATGCATATGGTCACACCTACAAATGACACTTTTCGTTTAAAAAACGTAAAATTTAATGATGGAACTCGATTTAAGTGATCATAATTAGACACAAACCCTAATTTGGTAGTTCTGGTCCCTATAAAACTATTAATAGTATTACTACTATCCTTACAGGGCTAAAAAATTGTGAATTACGTACCTGGCATGTCGTCCCGTATAGAATATCTCGGATGATTGGTAGTGTTGATCGGAAGCATGTTTTTCAACCACGTGATTTTCGGCGGTGGATTTCCACTGGCGACGCATTGCAAAACGGTGTTGTGTCCGATTTCCACGACTTTGTTTGAAATCGGGGATTGTTTGATCAGCGGAAATCCTCCGGGTAGTTTGTCAGCTGTAACAAAAAAAAATGTTATTGAACTGACAAAAAAAATTGAATGGACAAACTTTAATTTTTTACTTTTTAGGGATAGGGGAAAGGAGATATCGCTAATAATTATAGTTTTTGTCCGTTTTGCCCACATTGCCAACAAAGCCGATGTTAACCATATTTTATATATACAGGGTGATCCATAACTGGCATGCCAAAATTTAAGAGGTGATTCTAGATCCAAAAATATAAAAAAAGTTCCTATAAAGGTTGGTCCGGAAATGAGCCCTAAGGGATCTAGGGCCCTTTAAAATTGTAATAAAAATAAGGTTTTTAATTAATAACTCGGGTACCGTTTAAGCTAGAGCGGCGAGCTTTTGCATGTATACTAGTATTAATAAGGGCAATAAGTTTATGTTAATTTATTTTTTTAATTTATCCAGAGGCGTGCCCAGACGGACAAAATATATGAGGCTTAAAACATTTTTGCCCCAAACTTTTCTATGTGTATGTTTTTTGGATTTCTTGTAAAAAATATAGATTTCTAGAGTAAAAATACATATAAAATATCATATAGTGTAACACTGTAGGAGCAACCGTTCTCAAAAAAAAAAATGCAATTAAGAGGAAGTAACATTTTGTGCCACCAAAAACGTTACTTTTTAAAAGGCTATTACTCCTTTAATATTAAATTTAGGTGTTTTGGTGTATAATACTTTTTTGCTCAGTTTTAAATGAAGAATCACCCTGCATCATTAAAATTTTATTGGTGCTTTTTTTTGTTCCCCATTCAATACGTCATCTTCGAAGGGCCGTAGCTCCCTTAGGGCTCATTTCCGGACCAACCTTTATAGAAACTTTTTTTCATATTTTTGGATTGTAACAGAGTGGTCACCCTGTATATATTGAGTATTTATATTTTTATTTGTATGGTTATTGAACGTGACATAGCATTGTTCTTAACGGGTTTTTTTTTGTTTATTTTTACAGATGCTAATATTATTAGTATTTGGGAAGCTTGCATTTTGTGTAATTGAGGCGTTTACATAAAAAGGGTGTACATTTTTATTAGCCTAATTAATTGGTTAATTCGGTTTTCTTAATTAATAAATATGGGAATATCTTTAATGATGTTGTTTTAGATACTGGCAATAGTTAGGGATTGTTTGTAAAAATGGTTTTTTCTACTTCGAAGCAATGTCATGAAAATCAATATCAATCAATATGTAGAAGTAGTTTTTTTAATCATTTCGCTCAATTAAATTTAAATTCATTTTCAGAAATTTAAAGTAATTCAGTTTATTTTGATCGAAAACTCCTCAGATATTTTTTGTTTATAGTTTTATGACTGGTATATCAGCATCTTTGGGAAGGGACGTTTTGCCTGTGTTTAGTTATGGTCAAAAATGGGATTCGGAAATATGTAGTCGTCTAGTTAAGTTGGGTTTTAGGGGAATTTTAGAATTAACGTAATATGTGAAAATTTAAAGTAAAATTTAGAGTCGCGCGTATAGAAATATCTGAAGGGTAAAGATGCTATTTATTCATAATTTTTTTTCATTTCAAATTAAAATATTTTGTTGTTTTTAATTTGTTTTTAACTTTTCATTTTTCTTTCATTAAATTCTTTTAATTGTTGTTTAATCCTTTTGTTTTATTGGCAAGATATATTTTAATTAAATTAAAATATATTTGAAGTTTTTTTGCCTTTCGCATATCTACAGTTTGTGTTATAAGAAGAAGTCTTCGCTGGAATAAGAAAGTCAGATAAGTATAAAGTAGTAATTAGATTCTTATATTAACATTTGTTATCATATGATATATGATATTGTGATAATATTATGTAATATTATTACTGGTGGCACGCTACCCAAATAGCAACTATACAGCTATTTGTATTCGATACGCCTCCAAATAATAGTGTGTGGTTCTAAATTAATGCCTTAGATAATTAATATTTTTGGCTATAATTGGGACTAGCACCCTATTACAGGATGTAGAATCACCTCTTAAATTTCGGTACGCGAGTTCTGGAACAGGCTGTATACATGACTTTTACAATAAAATATGTGTTAATTTTTAATAAAAAACAAATTTGTTTTTTTATAACTGTGTTTTTTTTAATAAAAAACAAATTTGTTTTTTTATAAAGCCTAGCTTTGTTTTAAAACGTTTTTTTTTGTGTTTAAAAAAAAACAAATAGTTTTTTTTTGAATTTACAACTCTACATTGCTATCACAGTTTTTTTTATCACAGAATATTGCGTTATATTAGTACATAATGCTAATAAAATTTAATTTAAAGAAATGAACATAGTATAATATGCACAGAGTAAAAAAAAACCTTAAATTGGTAACATAAACACTGAATAATATCGCAAAAAATGTGATGAATTTAATTTGAAACGTACAACGTGGAAAATAAGTTTTTGTATAAGTTTAAAGATAACAAGTTAGCGTTTGCGCAAAGATCATTTGGTTTGGTTTAAGAAGAGACAGTGAGAATTTTTTTGCGAGTCAATATAGAAAAACACAATATAACCCAGAAATTTGGACTTCGGGGATGGGAATTCCCAGACCACTTCGCTGTGAGCCGAATTCCTAGATTACAGGAATAATAAATAGGGTACAAATACATATTTGTACCGAGCTGGCCAAATTCCAAAAAGGAAAAGGACACGATTTTTTTTGAAGAAGAAAAAGATAGAGAGTTACGTAATACCAGGAAATCTTGTTCGCTACGGCCCTGAAAGAAGATATATGTAATGGTCATGTTATCGTGTAATTATTTTGTAACCACGTTCGTGGAACTCACCGTTACACATGCACTTTGCAATATTGGTCAAAACAGATCAAACCAATTTAATTTCGCTAATGGTTTTACACCTGATAACACTGCTGCCAATATTAATTATTATTCGGACATGTACAAAGTGATCGAAAACTGATAACCAAACATAGAAAATAGATACTGGAAGAGATAAACTTTTTGATGCAAAAACACATTTATCGGAAATGAAATACATTTTAAATTAAATTATTTGTATTTATTTCTCTTTAGAGTTTCGTTTGTTTTTGTTTTGTTTTATACTGTTTAAAGTCGTTTTTTGCTGCTATGGCCTAATTGACGGGACCGCCATATTTACGTGCCCTCCGAAGCACGGTCCTCAACAGAACTCGCATCCACCCTGAAATGTGTTTACAGTTTCACCTGCAACCCACATTACAGTTAGTCATCGTAGTTCCATCTACCGACTATTTACACCACTATACATCCATGCTCTATGTGGGGCTGGAACCCACAACCCTGGGATCTGTAATCAAACGCGCCACCGGGGTCGGCTTAAGAGTTTCGTAAAAACTGAAAAATATTAGATAGTCTTATTTTATGGACGGCAATCCTACAGTAAACTTTAAAACCTAGACTAACAATTGTCTTAATTTTTGTTATTATTATTGACCGTCGTCAATAAATAATGCTAAAGCTATAAAAAGTAGTTTTTATTACAAATGCATTTTAATAAAAAATATTGGAAAGTGAATTTTTGATCACTGTGTACGCCTAATAATACCATAGTCTAATGTACGCCATACATTGTTAGGGCTCTATGGCATTGTCTATTATTAAGACGGATTAATAATTAAACCCACAATATTCCAATATGCAGCATTATACCATATGGAAAGCACGCGAAACGTTTATCTCTCTGTAAAGGATATTAGTATGCACGTTCATCAGAACGTTGCCCACATTTTACGTAATAATGGACAGCAGTCCAATACGTTAGGCAACATAAATTTAGGTCTTTAATACCAACCCAAAAAGAAAATTCCCTAATAATATTATATTTGGATTTTATTACAGTGCAACAAAAAATGTGCATTATATGCAAAATTATTAAAGAATACATAAAACAGCTTATTAAACACAAAAACAAGTATAAAATCTTTACACACAACGGGCTATTTATTATCAATGACTGTCAAATTAAGGAGTAGGTCATAAGTTCCCTAGGAAACTTTAGAACTACTGTACATACAACTGTGTAAAAATTAAAAAAAAAAAAATATCTTACCTATCAATCAAACATGTTATTTTTACCTAAAATATGCATAATTTTATTTTAAAACATTAATAATTATACTTTTATCTCTTTCTGTAGAACTTCTCTCTTTATCTAATCTAAATAGACGGCAGTCCATTAGGTTACAGGCTACTTATTTATTATTATTTTTTTTCAGGGATAAATTAGTGAGGTTTTGGTAAATAAACTATAATAGGAAAATTTGAACTAAAATAAAAAATCGTACTTACTATGTCGATTTATTATAGTAAAAAAAAGATTGTCCCTATATTTTGTATCATTTATTATATACCTAAAAGAATGGTCTATTACATCAAAATTTGATGTAACAAACATTTAATGTACAATAATTCAACAAACATATATTTTATTATTTTTTTTTTAGTATCTACGTCCAAAAGAACTTTGGAATAAGATCGATTATTTTCTCAGTGTGGATTTTGAGCTAAAAGATATCCCTGAAATTGACCCTGTCTCGATTTAATTTTATTACCTTCCTGAAGAGTAATTCTAAGAACGGCCATCTGAGACCGATTGGAAAAGAGTCCAGAATCTCTTCCGGTTCATTTCCCGAACTCCCCGACTCCGGATATGAGCCGCTGATTGATGGCGGATATTAGAGTCACTCTATCTAGCGGCGTCAACATTAGGTAGTTTTGAAAAAAAAATGTAGTTACATTAACAAAACCAACAAATTTAAAATTATTTATAATATTTTTTGTGAAAGATTTCGATTTATTGCAGTTTTTTTATTTAAATTTTACATACCGGGTGTCCCAGCCAAGATGAACCAGGCGTTTTTTGGCGTTATTATTAAATCAAAATGAAATTTAAAGAAGCTATCAGAGAACCAGTAAGCTATTATTTTATCTAAAAAAAACTTTTGCACTATCTTTTGTTTTCGAGTTCCAACTGTTATAAAATTTGTTTTGATAGCTTTTGGGAGGTTTGGTGTAGTGGACTACCGCGTCGTACTTGACGAGTTTACTACCCAAAATAGCGTGAGTTCGATTCTCACCGGCGCCGATTTGCCTTTTTCAGTTAATTAATAATTGAAATTTGGCGAAGGCGTAAGTGAAGCGGACACTCCCTATAAATTGGTTCGAAAGTAAATTAAACCCGGTGGTTCCCTCTACTACTAGCCCACACAAGTCCTGGACTTAGGGGATGCTTAATTAAGTAGAATAGTACGAGGTTAAACAAAAATGTAATGTAATGTAATAGCTTTAATAAAAACGCCAGAAAACGTCTGGTTCGTCTTGGCTGTGACACCCAGTATAATAAAAAAAATTGACACGTATTTTTTTTAGATTTCTTGTTATTGTGTTATCAAATAATTTCGTCAATTTTTTTATGCTACACACTTTTCTGCAAAAAAAAAATCACATCAGCTGCGGCGCGCAGGTCATTTTTTTTTAAATTATTGTAAAATTCCTTTTTTATATTTCTCATCTTTAAATTAAATGTACTAACCTCTTTAGGCACGTCACTCAACTTTTAATTAGTTATCATTGTATTTTTTAAAATAATAATTTTTTAAAATTATTCCATTTTTAAAAAATAACTTTTATCTGTATAAATTATAATTTTATCTTTATTAATTTAGTTTTACCTGCCCCTGATAAACGGCACGTCATAAATTTTTTATTTTTTTTTAATTTATTTTTTTAATGCCTTATCATACTAACAAGTTCCAAACTTGGAAATTATAATAATAATAATAATAATAATAATAATGATAATAATAATAATGATAATAATAATAATAATAATAATAAGTAGACTAAGGTATAAAACACCTTTTATAGGTCCCAGAAAGACTCTAAATAAATAAGTAAGTAAGTAAGTAAGTAAGTAAGTAAATAATTATAATAATAATAATAATAATAATAATAATAATAAAAATAATAATATTAATATTTTATTATGCTGAACTATTATTAAAATCTCCTGCGGCACTGTACTAAAAATTTTGATAAAAATATATTACTACACTCAGAAAAATCTTATCTTGTAAAATCAATAAGAAATTATTTTAATTTAAAAAAATTGCCTTTTAAACTATTAAAAGTAAAAACTTTACGTTTTAGTTATGAACAATACTAATTCAAAAAAATAATTTTTACACCAAACCGTATTTCACTTTAAAGTAAAAGTATTGTCCCTTACTTTCTTATTTTAATGTTTTCTTAATAAAATTATAATATTTCCCTTTATATTGTTGAAAAATATCAATATATTAAAATAACCAGTTTTTGTATTCAAATCATTTACAAGTTTAAATTATTTAAGAGGAAACATTTTTCAAATTACAATGAATATTTTTATTTTTACAATGGCTTATAAAATTAAAAAATATCTTTTTGAATTAACAAAAAACACTGTCGGAGCAAAAACATATTGGTTTTCTTTTAAATCATATGACCTTTGTTTGATTTTACAACGATTTTTCAAACGTCATTATACTATCTTTAAACAAATATAATAATGGTAAGTCAAAAAAATATTTAAATCCTAGTTATGAAAAACGTCCTCTGTGCGAAGGCGGCTAAAGCCGCCGCTGTATAAAGTGACTCTAGCGGATCTACCTATCCACCATCGGATTTAGGTAACCGCCGAAGCAGTGCTAAAGCCCGAAGTAATTTACCTTCTATATATATATATCACGTATGGCCTGCATTGCCGAACTCTTTTTTATTCAAGTTATCTTGGCATTGGAAAATTTTCCAACTGCGCTTTCGTCAAAATACGAGGTACAGTCCAAAAGTTTCCGGACCGACCAACTTCTGCGAAAACTTTTTTATCATGTGAATAAACATCTCTTTTTATTAGGTTTTTTTTGGTTTTAAGTTCTGAACTGTTCAAATCAGTCCTGACCAATAGAGATTCAAATTTTAATCACGTGAACAGGGATTGAAACTTGAGTACTTAGAGCTGTATCTCAGAAACAGTAAGAGCAATTTTAAAAATTCTTTCTTTGGGTGTAAATTTTTTTTTGGGAGTGATGACCTAATTTTGGGTGTAGTAAACACTTTTTTTTGGGTGGTCGGCAAATTTTTCTACACTGAAAAAAATGACGTTCTTGGCTTAAAGTAGTCAACACTCTTGGCAGTTATTCTTTTAGCTTAAAAGATGTGTATCTTTAAACAAAAGTATTTATCTTGTCCCAAGAAAAGTGTGGCTTTTGAAATATTTTTAAAATTCTCTTGGACCTGGCGCATTTGAGGCAAAAACCCTTTATCTTGTTTTAAGATTGTTAAAAATTAAATAATTTCAAATACTTTGGCCCAAGAATTTTTGTTTTGAGACAAGACCACTTGCATTTCACACAAGATCAAAGAATTTTAAGTTAAAGAATCAGAAAGATCTTGGCAAGTGAATTATATTTTCATGTTAAGAGAAGGCGCTTTTGGACGTTTTCAAGAGTGCGAAGCATTTGGCCTAATTTCATATGCCATTACCGCAAAGGATCCTTTTTTTCAGTGTACTACTATTTAAAAAAAACTTTTAATTAAAATGTATGGCCGGCACTCAGACTCTGTAATCATGTTATACTTTTATTAATCATTTTCCAAACACCTTAGAATTTTCAAAGCAAATTATAATAATTTATAAGATATTTTAAAATTTAAAATGATTTTCTTATGGATTTGTGTTCCGTAACCACTTACAGCGCCGCAGGCAATTTTTTTGGAAATTTGAATGACCAAACACTTTAAAATTATTAAAAACAAAACAAAATAATATATATCTGAAAAGCCAGAAGGGGTGGGGGTCACGGCCCCTACCCGACCCCCCTCGGGGCGCGCATGGATGTAGTTACCCCCTTTGTGCAGGAAAGCTGACAAAATTTTCGCGGAATACTTTTTCAGTTTTTATCTGTTATGATTTTGTATTTTTTAATCTAATTCTATTTTTTTTTAATACAGTTTTCCTTGAAAAGATAAATTTTATTCAATTGTTTTTCAGTCAAAGAACATATTTATACCAATTTCATTTTGAATTCAATTTTCTTTATTCAATTGATTTCAAGTTGGAATTTTCAACTTTATTACATTCCTTTTTTCAAAACCCTTAATCCTTTTATTATTTTACTAAAAAAAAAGATCTGGCTGTGACAACCAGATTAATAGTTAAACAGGAAACATCATTTTTTCTGGTTGCTGCAGAAATCTGGAAAAGCAACAAGACAAATTGTTGTCCTTAAAATCAAAATTTTGTTTCTGGCAACCACAACAAGTTATATTGTTGCCCTTGCCAAATATCTGGTTGGGGAACGTTCAAGTATTACGTAACGCAAATTTTACCAAAATTCATACAATGGCGATTTCTTCCGTTAGATTAGACAGGGACAAAAGTTCTACCCAAAAAGGATAGAAGACATACATACACTCCCACTTCCACCCAACCAAACAAATTCTGTATTTGTTCTTTGTTTTACAAATACAATATTTACTTGGCCGGGCGAAAAGTGTAACTATATTATTTTTATTAAAGAAATTACTGGCGCCATCTAAATTTTAGTAGAATTATCTTATTCTACAGATTCACATTAGCTATGTTCGTTCGTGCCGCTCAGTGCTACACTTTCCGGCCAACCAAATAAATACTGTATTTGTTTTTCATACATGTATGAAAAACAAATACAGTATTTATTTGGTTGGCTGGAAAGTGTAGCACAAATGAGATAGAGATAGATGTCTTTTGTTTCATAATTCTAGTTGTAGAGAGCTCCATTCATACCTCGGTTTTTGCGTTATTCAAGGCTCTAGAACCCCCCCTAACACACCCCCTATGGGGTAGCCAAAATATGAAATCTCTATAATTTATAATAACGCGAGAACCGGGGTATTAAGTGTATGAATATTGGTACAATTTGCGTTACGTAATACTTGAACGTTCCCTTGCAGCAAACAGAAAAAATATTGGTTTGAATTTAACTATTGTTTTGCTTGCCTATGCGCCTTAACTAGATAGCTTTTTTTAATGTTTTTAATATTTAACTAGTTTTTTTTTTTTAATTTTTTTCTTCTCCTTTTTTTCGCTTAGAACTGAGATAAAAATGAAAAACAATTTTTTTCTACGACGGCTTTACAATGTAAACAAATGTACACACTTTTCCAACACAGAATGAATCCATATATATCCTCTAGATACGGTATGAATATTCCGTATCAAGTGTTAGAATGAGCACATGTAGTGCCATCTCTTGTTTATAAAAGTAAAGAAAACTGTAGCAAAATTAGCAAAAATATATATATATTTTACCATGGAATATTGAATAATTTAATGCAATTTAAAGTTTTGCGTTAAAATTACATAAAGTTTATTAGTTTTTCTTATTATTTGACCAGTTTTTTATCAATTTAGTTCAAAAAATAAAACTGCTCCATCTATTGTTAAATATTTAAACCTGATATCTGTCACAACAATCTGACATAACCTTAAATTTTTGCCTTATAATTTGTAAATATGTGCTAAAATTAAATAAAAATTTTTTTTAAGTACTGATTTGATAAAATTATTAAATAAAATTAAGTGCTTTATTTAAAAATATGTGTATTGTTGCATTTACTATGTCGAGTCACATAAAACATTGTTTTAAACCTTGTCCGCAGTTTAAAGCCATACAGTGTTTCATATTTGCAGTCGAAGAAAAAGTATAGTCCACAACACGTATGGAATAGTCATTCCGCACTCGCGCATACTAGTTATAGAATTTACTATTTTTACTTTTAGTTTTTTTTATACTTATAAATTGTTAGCAAACATTTTTTTTTTCAGCATTATTTTTAATTTGGACTTTGATTTATTAGACCACAACTCATTTAAATAAGGTTTAAAGTTTAAATCGTTTCTAATAAAGGTACCCCAATTTATTCATTTTGAAAATTTCACATGATATAAAACGATAATTTAAGGGACTTATATTTCCGGCATAAGCGTTTTTCATAATTTATGTTGATATTATTTCAAAGTTAACTTTTCCGACCCCATCTTGAGTCCCTCTATTTAGCGGCGGTTTTATTGTTTAAAAGTTTATTATAGACATCCGCCAACAAAAGAATACCGATACCGATAAAATAATAAAATTTATCTATGTGCAAAAAATAAAAGAAAAATAAAAAAATAAAATAAAAATAAAAAAACAAAATAAAAAAAGAAAAATAAACAGGCTGAAAATGGGTTTTTACTATGCATAGGGGGTCGGCCGTTTTTCAAGTTTTCCTGTGACGGTCAAAACGCAAAGACGCCCCTGCCAGATAGAGTAACTCTAACCCTATTTTGAGAGCCATGATTTATTCAGATATAAAATTTAATATATTTCCACAAAAAAAAAACGACTCTTTTTTTTTAGTTTCGTTCTGTTTCCACTTATTCCTGATATAGAACTCGACCTGACATCTTCAAGATATATTCTCAAATACTGTCGACACTCATATTTTACACTTAATGTACATTAAGATACAAATCTTAAATATTACTTTTAGACTTATTTTTTTCTTTCTTTATACATTAATATAAATTATAATATAAATAGATAAAAAAGGTTAAGTTAGAGATAAGTTGTAGCACTAATCATGATACTTTTCGATTTTTTTTAACCCCCTTAAAAATTTTTTGAAAAATATATATTGCCAAAGAGAATTTTACGAGCTTTAAACTGATGTATCACACGACCGCCTTAAAAAAAAATGTTTCCCTTGCCCCTGCATCATCATATCCAATATACACCATTTTGTGCTCTTATAACTTTTGTCGATTTTTTGGTATAGTTTTCCGCATGAAACAAAGTCTCCCACGAAAGGGGGAGGAATCATTCGCACTCTCTTCTTTCCGTCAAAAGCGTTATAAGGCGTGCGTGCCTGCAACGGGCCTCCCACCTGCACACACATTCCAAACATATACCCATAGAAAAGGAAAGAGAACCATTAGTCCAGCCTGCGCAAGATTATTTTGTGACAGAACGGGGCAGCGAAATGACGTAACGCAATATATCTGATCTTGCGCAGTACGCATCAGCTGTGAAATGCTGTCGGTCGTCAAACAATTCATCACCCCAGTATTCATTTGTCTTATCTCCAAAAATCCCCCAGTAAAAATCTTGAAATGTCCAAAAATAGAGATATGGCAAACCAATACTGGGGTGACGAATTATTAGTAGTTTATTTATACTGTCAGATCGTCGTTTGTTTCTGTTCATTTTTCGACTTCTACTGTGTTTTAAATTAAAACTTTTTATTGTTTTTTTGCTGCATTTGTTTATAACTTTAAACCTAACCTGTATTGTTGCTTTATGAAGAGCAAAGGGTCAATCCCTGGTGTACTCAAAGTAGGTATACAAAATCCCGAAACTCAAACACACCTCGAAAAATTCTTATAAAATAATTTAAAAAAAAACTATTTCGACGTTTCTTCGTAGATAGTTATTGTTTTTCGTTGAATTTTTTACAATTTTTATTTGACATACAAAACTAAGGTTAAAAAATACTCGTCAAAAACAACAATAGTAGTGCGCATGTGCAAGTTTATCTCAGATGCGCTAGGCACATTTATCACAGTATTCCGCAACGGCTTTGGAGGTCTTTCCTTGTCTATGCATATACCCCGTAGCCACAGATCCGTGCGTCAAAGTATATATTCACTCTCCGTTTTGAAATAAAAGCATTTATAAAATTGTTGTTTTATATGTATAAATCAATTTATACTTATAAAACTTATTACATATTAACACGTCAAATGATTAATAAAAGCGAGAATAATATAAAAATAATATTATTTTTTTTAAGTATTGTCTTACATACTGGGAGTCGCCACGTCTGGGAGACCTCACGTCTGTGGCAGTGTGACTCAAATTTCACGTCTGTTTTTGCGGGTTAAAATATTAAGGATTGTCACGATAAATGGACCACTCCGTACATACATCCATATAAAGTTTGTATCACAAACCCGTTAAAAACACAACTCTTCTTCCGCGTTGCTTAATCGGGTAAAAAGGTATTTAAAACTACCGTTTGAAGATTAAAATGTAGAAATTTAATAAAATTAGTCTCTTTTTTGAATCTACACAGTTGCCAGTCACTTGTAAAGCGTATCAGATTAAGGAGATTTTGCGCATGAAGGTTACAAAACTTTTTTATGACTTTTTTTGTTGCAGTTTTGTATTTCAGTTGCGTCACCGCACTAATGCTCTCACGTAAAGAATTTTAATTAATACAGACTGTTTTACACACTGTTCCGTTATTTTTCAGTCTAAACCTCAAGAATGGGCTGCCGTGCCTTGAAACAACTACGTATACCGGGTAAGTTTTATTTATGCCCACCCCTAAAATTAAGATTAAACATTCGATAAAAATGAAACTTCGATGATTTATATAATTTTACATTGGCTATAAAATGGCGGATTTAATTTTTTTGTTTCACTTCCGGTTTCGCCAAAAGTGGCATAAATATGTTTTTTTTTTAATGGAACACCCTATAATTTTTTATATTTTTGAATTCGGCCGAAAATTCTATGTATAAAAAACTGTTTTTTTTACTTTACGCCATTTACCGTACCATGGGGTTTGGACTTTTTATTATTATTATTGCTATAGGTGAAGAAAATTGATTTTACAGTCTAAAAACATGATAAATAATGGTATATTCTAGTTCTAGTTAAAAATAGTAATTATATACCAATGCAGGAAATACTTTTTTTATAGAGTGTGTGAGGCTATAATAGTCATCTCTACCGTGGTTTATATATTATTTTTTTCACTACTAGCGCATTTATTCTTATTATTTAACATTTTTATATTAATAATAAACTAAAATGTTTGCTGGATCTAAAATAATCGCGCAAAAACAAGTAGACTTTGAAATCACCATTTCTGAAAACAAATTGATATATTCACTAAAAGTTGACAGT
This sequence comes from Brachypterus glaber, assembly GCA_958510825.1. NCBI lineage: Eukaryota > Metazoa > Arthropoda > Insecta > Coleoptera > Kateretidae > Brachypterus > Brachypterus glaber. The sequence goes on along the minus strand of OY294048.1, from coordinate 44,265,233 downwards.
TCTAGTGGGTAGCATTTTGATATTATTTAAAATGTGTGAAAACATCGGTAAGTTGTTTATTTGCTGAACAATATGTTATATTTTATTATAATTAATTCATTTATAATATTTTCCATGCTCAATTTTTTACCAATGGCAAAATATTGTTGCATTTTGTCCATTAAAAATTATAAGCAATGACATGTCTTTGCAGTTCAAGGAAAATCAAGCGGCAGATATCAATTATTTATAAAATTTACTCCTACTAGGAGAGAAAAAATTATTATTGCTATAGGTGAAGAAAATTGATTTCACAGTCTGAAAACATGATAATGGTATGTTCTAAAGCTAGTAGTGGAAAAACAAGTTTATGTTGTCTAACGTTGTACTCTTGACCATTTAAATCTAGAGTCCCCAAAAGGTCCTGGAGATATAATTCAACTATAGATAGGCGCTCATTTAAAATAATAATAATAAAATTTCCTTTATTCAACACCTTTATAAGAAGCACTTGTTTTCAGCACTATTTTAACGATCAAAGGTTAAATTTTTTCCATCAGTGACTAAAAAATGTTACGCCGCGTTACATAGGGGGCCAAATTTTGCGTTACATAATACTTGATAGTTCCTTTAGATAAGATGCTACTACACGGAAAAAAAAATTATAGCTAGGAGCGCTATAACACACATACCAAGCAAATTATAACCGCTTATTATATAAATACAAGGCTTTCTCTTACAATTATGGCAGTCAGTGTAAAAATTTATATGAAATACTTTAATTGTTTAGTTAATAATAAAATATAACAAATAGTATGGCATTTATAGCTTAAATAGATTTAATTATTGTCCGTGCTAATAATTTTTATAATATAATAAAATTTCTGTAAATTTATAATAGTGCCTGTAATAAATATAATCGTGTCTGTAATATATATAATCGTTTCCAATTTATTTTTAACATTATTAGTTATTGTGTCCCTTATAATCTATAGCTTAAATCACTATAATTTGCCACTGTTACCAAATATCTTATAATGTATAGCGCAGAGCCCACTAATTTCTTTCCGTGTATTAGATACACTATTAGGCATAATCTCTATCCAGTACGTCATTTTTTCTTATCGCCACCATATTGTAGCTTTACAAAATACAAAGTGGCCAAGATTAATAGCACTTCATATTTCTTTGAGCCCGAAAAACGTATTTATACCCTGCTGTTTTATTCATTTAGTTAGTTACTTCGCATTTTATTAATTACACCTTCATTTAACTTGCATTCAACGTTCCAATTTTTGCGCAAAATGTAACAAAAAAACTGGAAAAATATATTCATTTTAATTTTATTCAAAACTGTGAAAAATACCATTTTTCTTTTATCATCAATGGTGCTACCTAATATTTATTAAAAATTATAGGTACTTTCTAAAAAAAGCCCAAGAAATGACAGTTCAAGTCACATTTTGCTAACATGAAAGCTTCGACCTAAAAACATGAAATTTGGTGTGGGTACGACTTGGAACAAGATCAATCAATCAACGTATCTATTAAAATGACAGTTTGGGGTCATATTTTAAGCACTTTGACCTAGAAATATGAAATTTGGTATGGAGAGCGTTTGGAAAAAGACCAATCGACCCAACTGTAAAAATGACAGATCAAGGTCATATTTTACTATCTTTTAAACGCTTTGAACTAGAATCCTGAAATTTGGTAAGAAGACCATTCGACTCTGCTGTAAAAAATGCCAATCCAAGGCCATATTTTGCTAAATTTGCTAAATTGGTACGGGTGCCCTTTGGAACAAGAGCAAGACCTAGAAAAACCAGCGTGGTCTTTCTAGGTCAAGTAAACGCCTTGAATCTTGTTGCAAAAACCTGTACCAAATTTCATCTTTCTCGGTAGCGGCGATTAACTGCGACCTTGAACTGTCAATTTCAAGTTTCCATGTCGAGGCAAATTAGCAAAATATACCTTGAACTGTAGTGTTGACACAAATTTCATGTTTCTAGGTCAAAGTATTTAAAAGTTAGCAAAATATGACTTATTTTGTCATTTTTTGGTGGCCATGACATTTACAATAGGGATTTTTTTTGTGATTTAGAAAAAGTCCAAAATGATCAAAATTTGCGTTACGTAATACTTGAACGTTCCCTTATTGAGGAGGTAAGTATATGAGGTATAAAGTTCGTCAATAACTGCAGTATGCACATCGCCTACATCATTTTCTTTATTTTTATTTACTTACTTTTATCGAGTTTTATTTATTTTATTTTAAAACATCAACAAGCCACTTCCCTATCAAATTTTATTTTATGTTGACACTTCCTTCTCGTATCATATTTACATTCAATACTTACGTCATGCAAAAATCACTAGAAATGCATCTACTGCTTAATGCATTCTCTTATATTTCATATGTACCATACATAAAACATATTTACTACACAGGGTGTTATTTTTTTAGGGTTCCGTGACTAAAAAAACGTCGGATCAAGATATTAGTTAACTGTAATAATTCAGGCAAATAGGCTTTACCAAGATGATTTACTTTTTTCTATAATATAGATAGTAGTGTATTTAAGATACTGTCTGCAAAGGTAAACAGAAACCTACTTTTATGTGAAGCCAAAAGTCAAACTAAATCCGTCCTGTAATATGATAACGGTAGAGCTTCTCCCCTTTAAATGGCAGCACAAATCGTTTATATTGCAAATGGCAGTTTTGTGCTCAGTTGCATTATTATGCTTGTTTATTTTATAAATAATCGTTATAAAAGTTCGTGATTCTGTCTTGGGTAAGTTATGATGTTAGTTAAGTTGATCCACTATTCATAATTAAGCAATTTGAAAACGTAAACATTCTACAAATTTCTAATCTAAAAAGCAGAAAGTTGCCTAATTTGGGATAGACCATTTTTGTGCATTTGATTCCCAATTTCGGATATCCGCAAGGTAATTATTATTCAGGATAACCAACCATTAATTATTATTTTTATAATGATACAACAAACTAAGATAAACAACTTTGAAAAAACGAAAATTACCTAAGATACTAAGATATTCGAAATTGGGAATCTAAAATTATAGTTCCTATAGTATTTCGTAGAAAATCGCTTAATGATTAAATTACGTCTTAAATGTGAAGGAATAACAAGAAACATAAGCAATGGGATCCAGATCTACTCTTGAAAAATTTTTTTCGGATATGTCGGAAATTAGGAGCCCTTTTTCAAATGCACACAAATGCGCTGATTTTTTTTAACCGTGTTTTTTGGAAAAAATAAACTGTAATAAAATTGCTTTTATAATAAATCATGGTTCGCTATAATAAGTTGTATCTGGTTATATAAAAAAATATCAAAAAGTAATACCGAGTATTAAATATTGAATACATTGTAAATGGTATCCGAAATTAGGCGACTTTCCTCTATGTTTCACTCAGAGGAAAAGTGCTTTTTTTACTCGTCTGTAGTTTTAAACGATTTGCCGGATTATATCCCTGAAGATGATGATGATTTTACAGATAGTGAATTGTTTGCGGACGATTTTACTATGATCATTAAGGGTAATAATTCAGCAGTTGTACATAGAAAAATGAACCAAACACTTGATAGGGCTCAGGAGTGGTTTTTGGCGAACAAGCTATCATTAAATAATGAGAAAACGCAAAAAATAAATTTCACTCTTAGGGAAAATTCGAATACATCTAGCGTAAAACTGTTGGGGGTAACATTAGAATCCAAATTAAACTGGTTGGAGCATGTCACAAATTTAAGTAATAAATTATCTAGTAGTCTTTTTGTCATTCGAAATCTTGTAGATATTGTCTCTAAGGAAGTATTGTTGATAGCCTACTATGCACTTTTTGAATCGCACTGTAGATACGCAATCCTGGTTTGGGGTTACACTACTCATTTAGACATACTTTTTTCTCTACAAAGAAAATGTATACGTATACTGGCTAAAAAAGGCTATAGAGACGACGTCTCAAACACATTTCCAGCACTAAATATAATCACACTACCTTGCTTGTATATATTAGAATGTGTTTGTTATGTAAAAAGGAAGAATCGGAATATATTTTACAGGAAAGTATTCATCAGTATAGTACACGCAATAGGTCCAATATAAGAATAAATTTTCACCATATAAGAAATACACTATAAGAGAAAGTGAAATACGTGACCGTGAAAAGTATTCAGGACCCGAACCTGTGTTTTGGCTTCTAGGTACGACTGAGCGATGGCGCCAGCTGTATATGAACTTGATTGTTTAGTGGGAGTGGGGTGAGGGGTGGTATATCTGTCAAAACAATTGAAATTTTACTCGTGATTTGCAATTTATTGTGCTTTTATACCGAACTTTTATTGTGATGTAATACAAAATGTGTATTGTACCGTTTTGCAAGGATCAGTTAAGTAAACGTCACCGTTTTCCTAGTGATGCAAACTTATTTAATGTGTGGGTCAAAAACATTAATAGTGCCAAGTTAAATAAAATGACTAAAGGCAGGGACTGACCCTGTCTTGAAAAGCTTCTTATTATTTTGACTGAGCTATTTAGGGCAGGGACAGCCCCTACACAAAAAAACTTATTGATTTGACTGAGCTGTCTAGGGCTGGGACAAATGCCCTAAAAAGCTTCTTACCATTTAGGGCAGGGATGGCCCCTATCGAAAAGAGTTTATCAGTTTGACTGAGCTAGCCTTAAACAGCTGTTTAGGGCTGGGATAGCCCCTGGCCAGAGAAGCTTATCGGTTTAACTGATTCATATTGTTTATCTGTTAAATGTACATATTCCTACGTAGGAATACTAATTATAAAAACTTTGCAAATGTGCTCTGCCCTTAGGCAGGATATTGTGTATGACACTCAATTATATATGAAGGCAAATGTTTACTCCTCATATATATATTTATTTATAATAAAAAGTTAACTGTTAAAAGTACGACATACTTGTTTTAATTTCCTATTTACGTTTAAAATAAAATATATAAAAATCAAAGCCAAGTGTTTTTTTTTTTAATTATATAGGTTTATTTAGCAAAAGATAAAATTTCATATTTTTAAAGTTTAACGAATTTTACATTTAATTAAAATTTCGATTCATATATTGTTATTTATAATTAATGTGCGGGTTAGATAACCCACTTGTTAGACTTTAAAAATTTGTTTTATCTTTTGGTGAATAAACTTTAAAGTTTTAAATAAAAATACAGAGCTTTTCCCCATTTTTACAAAATTGATTTGGGAAAGCAATAGTATTACCGACTTCCGTAGGTTATCTGTATTATCGGCTGTCGTTGACCGTGAATTTAGTGAATTTTAAAAACAACCGCTAATGGCGGTACAATAGTTTTCTATCTCTATCATTTGACTTTCTCTTATAGTGTATTTCTTATATGATTTTCACAGAATTAACACATCTAGGGACTTTTTGAGTTATTATGCACCTTTATTTTTTAACAAACTACCATCTAGTATCCAAATTTTAAATTTCTCTCGCCTTTTATTCTTTTGATAAATTTGTAGAACACAATTTTATTTAAAAATGTATTTATTTTTTGTATTGTATGTAAAATGTCTTAAATTATTGTTAAAATACTATTTTATACCTATCTATTTTAAGCATTATTGTATTATCTATTTTTGTGACGAATGTAAATACGTATTGTATATTAACATGAAATATATATTACTATATTACTATATTTACGGAGTCCGCTTCGCGTCGTCTGTAAATTCTACAGACTAGTAAAAAAAAGCTTCACTTTTCCTCTTAGTAAAACAATATACTACTTTTTCCCATGTGGAAACACTGAGCATTAAGACCCCTGACCAACTTTAAAGTTTAATGTCACTTTATTCAGGGGCCCTAGATGTTTTTGATAAAAATGTGCAAACTAGTGTTATTTACCAAGACGACATGAAAAATCATGTTTTAAACCTTCCAGCTGTAATTCTTTTTGTCACTTACCGGATTCTCCCGCTTCTTGTCTTTTTTTGTCTCCCCGAGGCAAACCGAATACGTTTTCTGTTCTGGGAAATGGAAGCTAGGGTATTTCAAAAAACACGATTTTTGCCGTGAAAAATACCATAACTTTCTGTATATATATTAGTTTAAAAAAATGAAATTCTTCATTTGAAAATTGGAAAAAAATTAAAACTCATGATTTTTCTTTAGTCACAATCTTTAAATAAAAAATGAAAAATGAAAATGTTTTAATCTGTACTAAATTTCAGCTCAAACAAACAAAATTTGGAGTGCGCAGAATCATTTGAAAGTAACAAAATAAAAAAAAATAATTAACTGTTTGTTTTTTGATCAAAAACAAAAGTGTCAAATTTTAGCTCAAAATAATAAAATTATCCGCCTACCACTTTATTTGAAAACTTAAAAAAAATAATATATTTTTTTTTTTTAATTTCGTTTGTTTAGGCTGAACTTAAAATGTATCGTCTTCGTCCATTTTTTCGAACTGATGTTTGTATCAACCATCTTAAAAAACAATTGAAATCGCGATATCCGTGTAACTGACTTTTCGCAATTCATAGGCATCTTGATTCAATTACAAAATTAAACACCCGATTTTAGACGCATGGTTTCTAATTTTAATTTTATCTACCTACCTAAATTATGTTTGGCCGTGCAAAAAATAGTGTTTATACCTCAGGACTAAACGTCGCTGTTTTATTCCCTTGCATTTCTAATACTCATGCAGCGGGACTAAAACATTCAGTTTAGTCCCTTGGTATATAAATAACTATTATTATTTTTTTACGACAATAGAGGGGACTTAAATTTTCTAAAATATCGTGTTTTTTTAAAATACCCTAATAGAAGCAACATACTTTCCACGCCTGTCTCCTAGCTTTTCCGCGTATGAATAATAGCCCGCCTCGTTAACTCTATACCCCACATACTGAATGTCACAGGTACCCTTTTTTATTTTTTTAAATATTTTTTTATTTATTTTGTTAATATTCAGTGACCCCAACTCGAGGGAAAATGCTCCTTCTGTTTCTCAAAACATACATATACATATTTATATTTGTATAAAAATTCTACTAAAAACTTTTATAAATTTCGCCATCTATAGTTCTCCACACGGTAAGAAAGCCTTGACGAAAGGGGGAGGTATCACGGAACGGGCAGCGCACTCTCTTCTTTACGTCATAAGCGTCATAAGGCGTGGGTGCAAGCGAGAGGCACACACATTCCTCACATATTTTCCATTGCTACACATCCGTGTGTTAAACAATATATTTTATCCAATACATACTTAAAATGAGACAATTACCAGCTTTATTTTAAATAGATAAACTCAATAATAACGCCCGAGTGGCTTTTACTTTATTGAGTGGATAATTTTTTATTTTACCCACTCAACTGTTACTTGTCAAATTATTTTCTTGTAAATGTCATAAAATTTTTTAATAAAAATATGAATTTTTAAGCTATTTATTGGATAAAACCTTGTATGGCACTCATGGGTAAACCGATATTTCCCTCTCGAAAATTAACTTAATTTTCTCATGGGCAATATCTTACTTTACCCACTAGTACCATAAATAACTATTTCCTACGACCTTGAGTAGTTAGTGCGTATTTCCCACCCGTTGTCTATGAAAACGGGCAGGAAGTAAAAATCAGCTGATTTTACATATCTGCTGTCAGAAAATTAGTTAGAAAAGTAAGAATTAGTTTTTTTTTATTATCATATTCAATTTTAGCAACCTCAAAAACCACTATATAGTAATTTTCGAATTTTTGTGAAAAATTATTGTATTTATATACCTTGCAGGTGAAACATTGCGTAAAGCGGACTTTTTAATACCTTAGTTGACCTTAGTTGTCCAATAAAACATTACTACAAGTAATTTCATGAAAACCGAAAAATTTTAGTTTTTAATCCGGGAAATCAGCTCATTTCGGCTGTGGGCGCCTTCGCCAAAATTGGAAATCTTCTAATAGGACAATGGGAGAATAATATTCTATGCTTCTAAATATTCTAGTTGAAGAAATCTGCTGCCAACAAAACAATACTTTCCCCTGTAGGATTTTTTTTTTGGCAAACAAAGAAGTTTAAAATAAGTAAAAAAAATTTTTTTTTCAAAAAAATGTTTGTTATTTTTTAATTTTTTTTCTTCGTACACCCTTACTCCACCCCGATTTTCACAAAAAATAATTCCAGCCTAAAACCAACCAATTGTCTAAATGTGAAGTATTCAGCTCAAAGCGTTCTTGAGTTATCACAAATTTCTCTGACTGATATCATGTTTTTTATACAAAAATCATCTTTTTTGGATTTTTGGAAATTTGTTATTTTTTTTTCTACTATTGCAAGACTTCCCTTGATAAAGTAAAACAGTTTTACAATCAAAAAGTAATGATTATTATTTTACCTATTTTTATGCAGAACTTTACATAAGCGGCGCCAGACTGTGAAAACCTTTCGAGACACCCTATCCACACATATAAACGACTGTTATAGATGCTTTGCTGACTTAGCAGTGTTTTTTTCACCTACAAATAGTAGGTATCTGCTATTTTCTCGTTATTATATTGCATTTTTCAAGTGGAAGCTTTTACAAATTGTTATACTCCTCGCAGCTTCAGGGCAGAGGGGTTTTATACGTTTTCTTTTCGAATCCCAATAAAAATTTTTATTGTTCAAAATCAAAAAAAATTGTACTTTTTGGACTTTGGACTTTGGACCCCCCCCCTGTAACTCTATTTTCCTATACCATTAACATGGGCGTAACACTACAAAATGACCCCCACCTTCCTTAGCTCATTTTAATTTTTTTTCGTACACTTTTCGCGATTTCGATGGTAACTTTTCTAATGTAGCATTTGCAATTTCAGAGAGATTTATAGGTGTATAAACCATATATTCTTCTTCAATCATTTTTAATCAATTTCACACAAGGTTTTTGCACATAATCTTGAGTCAACCACCTGTTTACATAATAAACAAACAAGTTTGAAGTATGGCTGTCATTAAAGTCAAAGAGTGCTGCCGCCAGTGGTGGTTTTGCTAACTAACTTTTTTTTACGGCGTACAACAATGAACTCATTTTTTTACTGTAAAAAAATAGATCACTTCTAACTAGTGTGTTCAGTTATAAAATATGAACATTTTAGTAAGCTTAAAGAAAAAAATAATTTTTATTTACAAGAGAATTATACATGTTGAATCGCCCCTTAAATTTTGGCTGCCAGTTGTTGATCACCTTGTATATTTCGTAGCTTAAAAATGCATATATGCATTTTTAAGATCGACTACAACTTTTAGAGATATAGGCAGTAAAAAAGGACCCTTAATGAGCGAGTCTATCTCGCCTTGACCTATTTCTTTTTTTCGTTAGCGTACCTGAAATAATTATTTGTTTCTCTGTAAAGCAAGCTAATAAATATCTGTTTATAAAAGAAACATTTTAGCTAGTTTTCCAACTATTATTGCACATTGTTTTTCATTAATACGACATAATGGTTTTCTTTGAAATTGTGTAAATATTTCTAAAAGCTTTTAGGCCATTTCAAACTAACCACTAGCAATAAATTTCATTTATTACTTTATACTGAGTGATATTTCTAATTAAGGATAAATTTGGAACATTTATGAGAATTTAGGTTATAAAAATGTATCAAAATATTAACAAATTACAAAGAATTCACAACACAATATGATCAGTTTTAATTGCAACAAACATTATATAGGACAAACATCAAGACTATTGAAAGCAAGCATTGTACTGTTGCGATTATGGTTAATACACTGCCGCACATTAAATTCCGGACACCTAAAAAATTGACATTTTTTAAATTCAAATATTTCGAAAACTAATTAATGGATTTGACTGATTCTTTTTTAGTTTCAAAGCTTAAACATTCTCTACTTTTTTACCCCATCTTCTAGGACTTGCATGGCACGCCACTGCAACTGTTTATCAAATTATTAAAGTCTTATTGCCGCAGTTTTAATGAATATTTTCTTATTTTTTTACATTTTTACTTCTGGTTTAGGAGATATCAGGATTTTCCTAAAAGTTGTCATTTTTTCAGTCGCTCTAGCTTAAAGGGTACCAGAGTTATTAATTAAAAACCTTATTTTTATTACAATTTTAAAGGGCCGTAGGTCCCATAGGGCTCATTTCCGGACCACCCTTTATAGAAACATTTTTTCATATTTTCATGTCAGTAACTAATAACCCTGTATGTAGTATTAATCTTATATACATATATGAGAGATTTATTTCAGTGTACGGAAATTTTAATGAATATTCATTAAATAATATTCAATTAACCAATTAACTGTTCATTGCAGAAAATTTGAATGAAGCAGGTGTAGCAGACATAAAAAATTAATAGAGGCCAAAACTCATAAAATATTTATAATTTATGACAATATTAAAAACTATATTTTTTAAAACGATATAAAGAATATTACGGAAGCTTTCACGATAAATAAAAAAATAAATAAAGGCAAAAATAAAAAAATAAATTGTTATAAATGGGTATTTCTATGAAAATCGGTTAACTTCATGTTATACACATACATGTATATATATTTAGAATGGAGAATTCTCCCGTTAGATTAGACAGAGACAAAAGTTCTACCCAAAAAGGATAGAAGACATACATGCACTCCCACTTCCACCCAACCAAACAAATTCTGTATTTGTTCTTTGTTGAACAAATACAATATTTACTTGGCCGGGCGAAAAGTGCATTATTAAAGAAATTACTGGCACCATCTTAATTTTAGTAGAATTATCTTATTCTACAGATTCACATTAGCTATGTTCGTTCGTGCCGCTCACTGCTACACTTTCCGGCCAACGAAATAAATACTGTATTTGTTGTATGAAAAACAAATACAGTATTTATTTGGTTGGCTGGAAAGTGTAGCACAAATGAGTTAGAGATAGGGTAGACGTCTTTTGTTTCATAATTCTAGTTGTAGAGAGCTCCATTCTATCAGTTGTATTTAATAAATATGACTATTATTAGACAGCTAAATACAAGTACCTTATCGTCCTAATAATAAATGTTATATATCAAATTAGGATTATTTTAAACTTCGTCCTTACTTACTTTAAATATCAGTCCCTTATCGTGTCACTATTACAATTATTAACAATTAAACGCTTATTTTTTTTTTAAATTATTAGGTTTATACAGTCGTTTTACATTTAATTATTTTCAAGGATACTCTCTAAAATCTTTACCTTCACTACTCCCCACGACAAAAACCTTGAACCGGCGGCGACGTCTCTAAATAGTAACACCTAAAGCAGCGAAATACCTAAAAATATTTTTTCTACGAGCGTGCGGAAAGATGTCTCTTTCAGCATGCAAATGCGTGTGGAAAGAAGGTCTTTTCCGCACGCATAATTATTTCATAAAACAGGTAGCTTGATTATACAAACATTATTGGCTAAGACACTTGTTTCCATGGAGACCGATCAACATGATAGCGTCCTAAGCTAATTTTCTCGCGTCAATTGTGTTTGGACTTTTATATTCCGAGAATTTTTGAGAAAAGCAAAACACAAAATAGCATACAAATTTATATATGTATGTCAACAGGAAATATGTTTTTTATTTACCTTTAGTTTTCTTTTATATTTCATACAACATATTATTATAGAAGCTCAACACTGTTTAATGGGTTGCCTAACCGCAAGAATTTTTTAAATCAAGAAAAATTTGACAGTTTACTAATTAAATTTGATTTTTTTGTAGATATGCTACCATATAAGACTATAAAATTCTACAATGTTTTACATTTCATGGGGAAATATTGATGTTTTTTATAAAATGTAAGGTAACTAGATCACATATTAAGTAATTTTTATAAAATCTAGACATTAATAAAACATATTAAGTTATATTGACCTGGGTCAAAATAGTAAGGTTATAACTATAGTTTTTATTTTTGACATGAAATACAAAAATATTTGGATTGAAAAACATAAAAGACATCAAAAAAGTCTGTAATGAAAGATGGAAAATGGCATTTAAAACGAGGTGAGTAAAATTCGTAGAATTTACAACGTAAATACCTAAACAAAATTAGGCAAACCTACATACATAAATATCAAACAAGTGTGATATAAGGCGTTTTCTAAAGAACAAAAGAGTGTGGTAAATGTTATTTTCATAAGTGGTCGTAGGAAAAATTAATCTTTGCCTCTGCTGTAAAATTCCCATGAGCGGATATTATATCATTTGATTCTGTACCCTTCAATTTTAAATGTGATTTTTATTTATTTTTTTTTTGTTTCGGTTTAGTAAAACCTATTTTAAACTTAAAAGGAAAATTATATTTTGGAAAAACAACTTTAGGCACTGATTTTGAGCGAGTCTCGCTCTTAAATAATTTTAATAGTCTGTTAAAAATAAATAAAAAGAGCCTTTTAAGTAAAAGTAAATGTTAGATCCGGTAAAAGCATTGCCAAACCATTAAAGAGTATATTTTACTTTTTTCTTTTTAATATGAAGCTGTATATCTTTTAAGGATAAGTAATTTTAATAGATTATAAGTACATTTTAATTTTAGTTTTTAAATAATTTTAAAACTTTTTTGAAAGGAAATATTAACACTTTATGGCCAAAAGTTAGGGGCTGTCCATATATTACGTAACGCGTCTAGGGGGGGGTCAGAGAAATTGTTACAGTTTGTGACAGGGGGAGGGGAGGGGTCCAGGTAAACGTTACATAACGAAATTTAATAAATTTAATGTTTATTTCCTAAGCTTGGTAGATGTATTTTTATTTGAACATAAATTAAGTGGCCCATAATTCCCTTTTTCACACAAAAATTGACGAAACTATGCATATTTAAATAATATTGTAATCAGTAAAAAAACTGTTGACATTGATATTAAAAAAAATCTTACGGCCCTGTTCTTGCGTGATCTTGCCGATGAATCATCGGCGATGATACATTTTCGCGTGGAATGTGTACTCAAAGAACACTAATGCGTGTACTATTTTGTGTACCTGTGCATAAACAATACACGTGTTATATGTGACACTCAGTGTAAAAAGAGGTAAAAGTTTTTCCTGTGTGATATTGATTATGATTTTTTTTTTAAAGTTTGAGTGATTTTTTCGTGTAATTTTTTTTTAAGGTTATGTTATACTATATCTTAGGTTCATGTTTGTTTTGTCAAAAAAAATGAATCAATAGTGAGAATACAGTTAAATTTATTGCGAAAAAAAATTTTTATATTGTTACGCGTTACACAGGGGGGGGGGGGTGTTGGTAAATGTGACAGTTTGTTACACAGGGGGGTCAATTTTTTTGAAAAATTGCGTTACGTAATATATGGACAGCCCCTTATGCAATTATATTAAAAATAAAAAAAGCCTGATGCTTATGACTCGTTTTTTTTATTTTAATTTGTAATTTTTTGTCTTTTTTACATAAAAACAATCTACAGATTGTTTTAGGCAACTATAGTAAATTTTGCCCCACAAATTTTTAAAGTTAGTACAACCGAACGATTATTAAGTAAGATATAACAAAAAGTAATGAATTTCATCCGGCTCGAAGGACTATAATGCTGTCCTTTAGAAAGCAGTATCTGCAATAACAAATATCACATAAAAGTTGACGTGCAAAAATTGCTATCCGACGAAGGGCGTTAGTATCCTGTACCCGGTGTCTACTTTTGTATTTATCAATTCAAAAAATGTATAGAACGAAAACAAAAGTAGCGTAGGCTTAACAAAAGGCACACTAAGATGAATAAAAAATTAGATCAAAACGAGTATAAAAGGTTGTATGTTTGTATTTTTTACGAATTTTTATGTGATGAGTAATATGAAGCCATTAGAGCTGCTCTTAACCTCAATAAAACACAATTTCCCGGAAAATGTATATCCGCATTTTTACAAACTTTACTTCGAATACTTCATTGAATTTACGGAAGTTTTCAACTCTCCCCAGTTGTGCAGTTAGAAAAGCATTTAATTATTACCAGATTTATGTCGTTTTTATTTTATTTTTTTAAGATTTTCAAAAAACAATAGTATATTTTTCTACGACTGCTTTAGAATGTAAGCAAATACATACACTTTTCAAACACAGAATGAATCCATTCTAGCTCTAGATATGGTATGAATATTCCGTATCAAGTGTTAGAATGAGCACATGTAGTGCCATCTCTTGTTTATAAAATTAAAGAAAACTGTAGCAAAAATAGCAAAAATTTATTAATATTACCATGAAATATTGAATAATTTAATGCAATTTAAAGTTTTGCGTTAAAATTACATAAAGTTTATTAGTTTTTCTTAATATTTGACCAGTTTTTTATCAATTTAGTTCAAAAAATTAAAACTGCTCCATCTATTGTTAAATATTTTAACCTGATATATGTCACAACAATCTGACATAACCTTCAATTTTTGCATTATAATTTGTAAATATGTACTAAAATTAAATAAAAATCTTTTTTAAGTACTAATTTGATAAAATTATTAGATACCATTAATTGCTTTATTTAAAAATATATATTTTGTTGCATTTACAATGTCAAGTCACAAGAAACATTGTTTTTAACCATGTCCGCAGTTTAAAGCCATACAGGCTACAACACGTATGGAATAGTCATTCCGCGCTCGCGGGACCGTCAAACCGACAAACTTTTCGCTCGCGCGGAATATTGTCTATTCCATACTAGTTATAGAATATACTATTCATAAGAAACTGAAATATACTGGAGAGATGCTATTTCGCCGAGGCACAGCCGCTTAACTTATTGATAGTATAAAAAAATGTAAATATTTAGTAGTAAACCATATTAAAGAAATTATTAGTTTAAACAGTGCCTTAGTTATAATGTGATAAATATAACTAAAAATTTCCAAAATGAAACAAGTAATTTTTTTTTTTTGGCTTACAGCTACATAGAAGATTCCTAACTTGATTTTATATTAAAAACTACACCTTATTTAGTAAAAAAAATGCGTCCTGTCGAATATATAGTTTGCATTCTAAAAACTCGCTAAAGATGTACGGTATAATGTAAAATTGTACTTGAAAACTCTACACATACATTGACATCTGAATACTATTAAAGTAATAATTTTTTTCGATACCACGTTGTTAAAAAACACCCTACAAGTACAGGTTAATTACTTACAATATTAGATCATATATCCATAGATGCGCCTTGAGTCCACGTCAAACCGAAATGTTTTCATTGCTATATCCAGGTAGATTTCATCTTCCCGCTTCTGGTTACCACCCGCCGCTATAGTCGTTTGTTGACAAACATGTTATACTTCACCTCCTCGCAACCTCACTGCTATAGTGGTTTGTTTACAATTGGCTTTGTATATGTTCTACATAAAACAAATCAACATTAATGCCATATCTATGTATATATGATCTAATCTTACAATTCATGTATAAAAAGTTTACCCTTTTGGAGTGTATACTATGAAATGCTGAGCATTATAAAGGATATTTTTTTATTAAATTTGCGGAAATATTACCCGGCTTTACAATTTACAGCTCGTAATAAAAATATATGAAGTCAAAATATCTGGCGTAATCCAATAAACTATATATTTTGTTATCTACTAAGATAGAGCAAAAATTTGATTTATGTCTTTTGTGTATACGGTTTTAATAATATATTTTTGTAGTATAGGTATATAAACTTTTATTTCTAAATTAAGTATCACACATAAGCTGTGATTTATTAGACTTTATCATACAGGGAAATTCGCAAAAATATTTTCCAAATTTTCAAGTTAAAATAATTTTTTACAAATAGTTTTTAAAACGAATTGAGGAATTTTTCTCCTACCTAACACCCCTTTTCCATAACATCCCTATTTTTTTTAGTTACACAGGGAGCCCCAAATAAGCTTAATCCTTGTGCTAGGGAGTCTCCATTAATTTTTACAAATATAATTTAAATTTTCAACAAGTCTTGTAATTCATGTGGACTTGCCAGAAATGTGGTACTCCATTTCTATAGAATTCTTCACTAGGATATTGGTAACCATTTTTCTTTCGTTTAGACTGTTCAAGTTAAAATTTTGATAAAATAATTTAAAAAATACAATTGACTGGCGTTACTTTGACATAATTACTCTTAATTTCCCTGCTCCATAACTTCCCTACTCTATAACAACCGTACTCCGTAATATCTCTACTCCATAACATCTCTACTCCCAAACAACAATACTCCGCACTATATGCACTCATTTAGCCACTTTATAATAAATGAGTGGTTCGCGGAACAAGGAACTCTCTTCTTCTATATAATTTCATATTTTTCCTAGAAAGTCTATACGTAAAATTTTAAATTAATCGCCAATGTGTTATTTTAATAGTCTGTTTGCCCGCGTTCTCATAACGTGTTTTAATAAATGATTAATATACCGGGTGTTTTTTTTTTAACCTGAAACTTTAAAATATCTCCAATACTAAGCATTTTAGAAAAAAAGATGTCAGACAAAAAACGTTTATTTTAATGGGGGAAACAAAATGACGTATTTATTTTTTAAGCATATTTACGTTTTCAAGATCATTTCAAGGTCAACTTTGTTTTTTTAAATAGAAACATACATTTTTTACCGTTATTTAATTTTCCTCAAAAAAAAAAGTCCGATCAAAAAAAGTTTTTTACAAAAGATTTTTATTTTTTTAAGGAAAATTAAATAACAGTAAAAAATATGTTTCTATTAAAAAAAAACAAAGTTGACCTTGAAATGACCTTGAAAACGTAAATATACTTAAAAAATAAGTATAGAGTTGTTGAGGAGTAGAGATGTTATGGAGTAGGGATGTTACGGAGTAGGGTTGCTGTAGAGTGGAGATGTTATGGAGTAGGGATGCTAAGGAACAGAGAAATTAAGAGTAGGGATGTTAGTCTTCCGTGAGAAGTAGGGTTTTGGAGAGTAGGGATGTTATGGAGTAGGCGTATAATGGAGTAGGGAAGTAAGGGAGTAGGAAAATTAAGAGTAGGGAGGTTAAGAGTAGGGATGTTAGTATGCCATGAGGAGTAGGGTTATTGAAAAGTAGGTATGGTATGGAGTAGGGGTATTATAGAGTAGGGAAGTAAGGGAGTAGGAAAATTAAGAGTAAGGAAATTAAGAGTAGGGATGTTAGTCGCGCCAAGTGTGAAAAATACGACGTTTTTCATTATCAGGGAAGAATTATCCTGGATTTTAGCACCTATACATAAACACACTTGTATTTTTTTAAACGAAAATCCATTGAATAAATATTGATATAATTTTAATTGAAATTTCATGTTGTATAAATTGTATGACAATATTATAGATACTTTTATATTTATTTTTGTTTGTTTAAACGGCGGAGAACGAGTTACAATGTTTATTTATAACTATGTTAATAGAAAATTTAAATATTAATATTTTACTATTCTTGTTCTATTAAATTATATGTAACGGGGAAGAGCAAAATGTGTTAAATTTATTTAATTCATTTAACCAAAAAATTCAATTCACTCTCGAAAAAGAAAACAATAAAAAACTAAACTATTTAGACATAACGTTAATAAGACAGGAAAATGGTTCTATATTAACAGATTGGTACCAAAAACCTTACAGTTCAAATCGATATTTACATTTTGATTCCTTCCAAAATAAAAAATATAAATTTAATACAGTTAAAATTTTGAAAAATAGAATTCTAAAATTAAGTGATCAACAATTTCACAATAAAAATTTAAATAAAATTAAAACCATACTTTTGGAAAATGGTTACCCTTTAAACTTACTTAATACAATTCTTTTTCAAAATCAAAATACACAAAATAATCAAAATAATAATCCTCGATTAAATGCAAACAATATAAAATATTTTAAATTACCTTTAATACCCAATTTAAGTTTAAAAATTACAAACATTTTAAAAAAGGAAAACATTGTAATATCAAACCACAATGATTTTACTATAAATCAACTTTATAACAAATTAAAAGACAAAACTCCAGATAATTTAAAATCAGGACTTATTTATAAAATAGACTGCAAAAATTGTACGAAGTTTTATTTAGGTGAAACAAAAAATATTCTCAAATCTAGGGTATCACAGCATAAATCCAGTTGTAAAAATATCTGTTATAAGGATAAAACAGCCCTCAGCACTCACCATTTCAATGAAGGTCATTTTTTCGACTTCGATAATGTTAAAATTTTAGATAGGGAGAAAAATAAATTTAAACGAAAATTTTTAGAAATGGTTCACATTAAATTAAATTCAAATAATACTATAAACTTTAGAAAGGATACTCAAAACTTAAGCACTTTATATCTGAACATATTAAGATAAATCTTTTCACTAACTCATTAACACTTATACCTGTACACCTTAATTAATTTTATATATTTGTCAAGTTGACTTTTAAAAGTCCAAATATTTTTACTTTATTTTATTTATACATTTATTTTTTAATTCATCCTTGAAAATGGCTTTACAATAAACGCCGAAACGTTGGAATAAAAGTATTTTTTATTACGTGTTCTAAAAAGCAAGAAAATATACCTACATTAAATATTAATGTTACGATTAGGACTTATTTTTTTAATAATATATTATAAAGCTAGTTTTATGAGAGACGTTTTTAATTAATGCATGCGTATAGGTTTAAACTGAGCGTGTATAGTTCTCCGCATGAAATAAAGTCTCAGACGAAAGGGGGAGGAATCATTCGCGCTCTCTTCTTTCCGTCAAACGCCTTATAAGGCGTGCGTGCCTACATCGGGCCTCCCACTTGCACACACATTCCAAACATATTTCCCGTAGTCACAGATCCGTGCGTCAAAGTAATTAGTTAAAAAAAAAGAGTGACAAAAGTCCTAGACAAAAAATTCTTGGATGCAAATGTGTTTCATGAAAAAATAAGAAACTTTAAAAATGTCCGTCTGTCTGTTAGATGTCACGATTTTTGTGGACACGATAACTCTAGAAGGAATCGACTCGAAATTATCAGAAAAAATCAAGTTCTATGATCGTATGAGGGGAAGATCCCTATTGTTTTTAAAAGTAATCCAAAAACAAAAAAGTTATGGGGAGTTAAACTTTTTAAAAAGAAAATAAAAAAATATATAAATTTTAAAGTTTAAAGTTTTTTTTTTGATTTTTTTTAAAATTTATTTTTCAAACCTTAAAATAAGGATAAAAAAATGGTCCTCGCCCTGGAAGTTTCCTAACTGTACCGCTCCTATTTCCCAAGATATCTTGATGACTAAAAAAATGTCATCGTTTCTACAAATTTTCCCAACTTTATATGGTACACCCCCCTTGGGGACATCCTTAAGGTCATCGACTCTATAATTTTCCTAAATGGACTCAGCGACCTAAATTTAGTGAAAATAATCTTAATTTGTTCACCTTTTTACGCTATTTCTACATGCCTTGCATACAAATACAATGTACCGCCTTCGCCAAAATTGCAAATAAATTATACAAGATTTGCATCTTATTCTTCCTCTGGCCCCAAAATAATGATATCATCCCTAGTAACATTGAACTTAGACAAGTTTCTTGACCAGAGTACTTGACAAAGTTCTTTGTAAAGAATTGGACAATTCTTGAGCAAGAGAATTAATCAAGATTCTGTATCCAGACTTGGGCAAGACTTTAGCAAGATTCTGGAAGCAGAGCGTTTAGCAATACTTTGTCAAGTCTGTTCGTCAAGTCTGTAGCAAGCAATTTGACAAGATTCTTGCTCAACAATCCTGACCTACTCTAACAAGTACGATTTGATCCTGATAGAGATCGCTTTTCGATTTCTTGTTTTTCTTCCTACATTCTTGCTCAAGACTTTTCCAAGAATCTTGACGAAGTATATGTAGCAATTCTTTGACAATTCTTGAGCTATACATAAAAAAATTATCTTAAAATTAGTTTGTCAATTTAAGTTTATACGTTTGACGTTTACTAATTTTCAACATTTTTTCGTATTTTGAAAAAAAAAATAAATATTTTTTTAATTTTTTTTTGGCTGCGTTTTAAATAATTTTAACGCGTTTTGGAAAAATGCAATATACCATCAACTGTGAATAGTATACTATGGAAGGCAAAGCACGGCTTGTTTTACTCTTTGGCTAAAATCATTAAGGATTAAACTAGGATTATTTTTGTTATGTGTACACAAAGTGTACTTTAGCTCAGTGCGCTCATTATGAATAACTTTTGATAACGTTCAATAATAATTTTGAAATTCTAAATTATTTGATAACATTGTTGGAAGGTAATAAGCTTAAAATATATTAAGGGAGAAACTTGAAACACCTAAAAATTTACCCTGTTTCTGTAAAACTTACGATTTTTAAGCAGTGTTTTTCTTTTTAAGTAAGCTTACCTAGAAAACAAAGGAACTGCACAAAACGTATTTAGTAATTTAGAGTGGTAGGCCTGTTGATTGAAATTTATTTGTTTTGACAGTCGTTATAACCTAACCTAGAGTACCTTAATGTGACGTTTTCTTTTTTCCTTGACAGTAAAAGTCATATTTTGGCTCTTTGACTCTTCTATAACTGGTATGGAATAGACAATATTCCGCGCGAGCGGAAAGTTTGAGTATGACGGTCTCGCGAGCGCGGAATGACTATTCCATACGTGTTGTATAGTCTACTTTTGCTTCGACTGCAAATATGAAAAACTGTATGGCATTAAACTGCGGACAAGGTTAAAAACGATGTTTTTTGTGACTCGACATTGTAAATGCAACAAAACACATATTTTTAAATAAAGCGATTAATGTTATTTAATAATTTTATCAAATTAATACTTAAAAAAGATTTTTATTTAATTTTAGCACATATTTACAAATTATAATGTAAAAATTGAAGGTTATGTCAGATTGTTGTGACAGATATCAGGTTTAAATATTTAACAATATATGGAGCAGTTTTAATTTTTTGAACTAAATTAATAAAAAACTGGTCAAATATTAAGAAAAACTAATAAACTTCATGTAATTTTAATGCAAAACTTTAAATTGCATTAAGTTATTCAATATTTCATGGCAATATATATATATATATATATATTTTTTGCTAATTTTGCTACAGTTTTCTTTACTTTTATAAACAAGAGATGGCACTACATGTGCTCATTCTAACACTTGATACGGAATATTCATACCGTATCTAGGGCTAAAATGGATTCATTCTGTGTTTGAAAAGTGTGTGTATTTGCTTACATTCTAAAGCAGTCGTAGAAAAAACACATTAATGACCTTTACTGTCAAATTTGACGTTTCAATAAAAATAAAACAAACTTTAATCGACCTTAAATCACTCACCAGCAAGTTCTAATAAATCCCAACCTGTGACGTCATAAGTTAAATAACCTTACAAATGAATGTGTAATATTGCATTAATTTATAAATAAAATATAAAATACAATGTGAAAATAATAATTATATTTATTTAAATGATTTTTTCCCGTAGTATAATATTGTAGGTTAGGTTTTTGGGGTATCGGGAGTATTCAATTAAAAAACTTCTTTTCTCTAAATTGTGACGTTTCGATAGGGCCTTTCTATCGTTTTCGAACCTTTAATTAATAAATACTGAATTAGCATAATTAACAACAATAAATTAAGGTATGAGCAAAACATTTTCTGCCACTATGCAAAAAAAAAATTTTATACTTACTTAACTAATTACTAATAAAAGTCTCTCATTTGTCAACACATCTACAAACATTTTACCATAAATTTGAACGTTATACATCCTATTTTAAATACATAAATACAATTTTCTACATAAAATTACAGATATAAACATTGACAGGTTAAAAATTTTTTCTTCTATATTTATTATTTCTTCTTCTATATTTATTATTAATTCTTATTAAATTATGTTCATGCGTTTAACTGTAATCATGGTGGTTAAATCTTGGATTTTCGTTGGAGTGAAATACCCCTATTGTTGGTTGGGTCCCTTCAGTAGCCGCAATCGTGATAATTGGGCAGGGTAATCAGGAAGTGGGTGCTTAAAATGCGGTTGAAAGACGCCATTGTGTAATGGGGGTAGTATAAACGACTTTCCTATCTCTCCGCAAGTGGGCAATATGCATGTGTCGCCTTAATTCGGATAGGAGAGTCGGACTGGAAGGAGCTGGAAACTGGCAAAAATATAAATTAAGCTAAACCAAGAAATTCATCCTTTGTCCTTACTATTCCAGTCAAATACTAAACGTAAATTTCAATAAATGTACATGGACTGATATTTTAAAAGGTAGTAGTGGATGGTAACAGAACACTCCTGTTAGTTTTTCACCGGGTGATTTGCGTAAGGAGTGTCTGCTATCTTGAATTTTAGGGGTGAGTTGTTTAATATGCTTCGCACGACAAAAAAGCATACAACCAATTTTGTTAAGAAGGAAATTTCCAACAATTTTTGCTTGGATCATTTTTTCAATATATTAGTAACAATCGAGTAAATTTTAAAATAGTCAAAAATTGGCCGTTTTAGCAGTTTAACAGAAACTTGAAAACACGTCGCGACGCGTCGGCCTTTGTCGCTTAAAATCTACATTTATCTCACAAGAACCGACATTGTTTTTTTTTAGGTTATATAGATCTGAAAATAAGCTCCGCCGTATAACTCAAAATACGGAAAAAGTGACATTGGCCCTTTTGGAACCAAGCAACAGAATGATTGACCAAATGATCAAAACTTGCGTTACGTAATACTTGAACGTTCCCTTGTTGTACAATGTACATCATTTTTGATGTAGGACCCCTAGTTTTTAAGATAAAGTCATATAAAGATATCATAAGCCATCTAAAGTTTATTTTTTTGATGTATAGTTATTTTAAACTTGTAAACAATCTCGAAATTACCATAGCAACGTAAGATACGCATGCGTCGTAAGCGAAATGACTAGTAAACCGTAAAACTTTGACGTGCCATTAACGAGAACAAAACAATGGTTTATTCTTCTAAATTATTGGAATAAAAGCAATTTTATAAGCAAATTTTATTTCTACAGGAATACAAAAGTGTTTTTAGCAACAGCTTTATCAATTCTCTTTTTTTTACATTAAAACATCATAAAAACAAAGTAAGTAAACAAAAATTATAAATTTTGATTATGTTGACGTTCAAAACAAGCCACATGCTTCAGATCGGACTTTGTGGTGTATTTAGCGGCAAATTTAAAATAACTATACCTTAAAAAAATAAACTTTAGAATTTCTATACCAAAAAGGATGGCTTGTTTTGCATATTGCCCAGGAAAGACGTTTTTGCAGGCCTGTAGGTCTGTTGGCAGTGCCATGTTGATGGACTATTGTACAGTTACAATGGGTTTATCACACTGCTATTGTAACCGATTTCTCTTTGTAGTTCCTTGTTTTACTCTTCACATATTTACAGTTAGAAGAGTATTTTCAAATTTACAAAATCGTCAAAAAAAACACCAAATATTTCTGTAAAACTAAAAAATGTCAGTCAAAACTGTATTATATGAAAATTTCAGAAAAGAATAAGTTTTATATGGACAGATCTATGTTTTTGAAAAATTCCCTTGCAAACACAGTTATATCAATAGTCTTTAATAAATAAATTACTTATTTATTTATTTATTTAAAATATGTAAGTAAAAATTCTTACTGATTTTTCTTTGTACCTTGTGCTAGAAGACGGTTAGGGATTTTGGTCACTCGCGCAAAATTGAAGCCTTACATTTCCTCTACATCATTAAGGAAGACCCAGTTTTTACATCGGCACTTAGTGCTACTAAGAGTGCCGATGTATTGAAATCTTCGCCGAAAAGTCAAAATCTTTGACCACGTTTTTTTCACATTTCTCGACGTTTTAGACCAGTCGAAATCAGTAAAAAAATTTTTGCGTCCGTCTGTCTGTCTGTCTGTCTGTCTGTCTGTCTGTCTGTCTGGGTGTAAACTCTCTAACTCCATTTCTACATGAGATATCGACTTGCGGTTTTTCGCATATTGTTTCTTATCGTATTCCGAAGAGCTGATTAGATTTTTGGGGTAAACGATTGGGGGTAAGGGGGTAAAAATAGTGTAAAACTCCTATTTTTAGCGTTTTTTGTTTATAATTAAGGCAATTATTATTGTATTTGGTTAATTTAGCACTTTTGATAATTTTAAATTGGTCAAAAAATGTTATAAATAACGTTTTTCTAAAACGCATTGTTTTCGAGATATTGGCGTTTAATGCATTAAAAGGTTTTTTTAGCATATCTCACATATTTATAACCCGATTTCAAAAAATTATATTTTAAAAGCTTTTTTTAAGCTATAAAAAATTTTATATACAGTTTTTTGCTAGAATATAATGTTTTAAAGATACAGAATTTAAAA
This sequence comes from Brachypterus glaber, assembly GCA_958510825.1. NCBI lineage: Eukaryota > Metazoa > Arthropoda > Insecta > Coleoptera > Kateretidae > Brachypterus > Brachypterus glaber. The sequence continues at coordinate 44,240,905 of OY294048.1, read as the reverse complement.
TCAAACAAAACACCTAGTTTGACATTTTCAAACTAGATGGCTCTAGTGTAAAAATTTTAAGCGTCCATTCATTTGTTTTTTAAAATCAAAAATTGTAATTAATAAGTTCAACTTGCATGCAGGTAAAAACATATTTTTATTATTAATTTTAATTATATATTAAGTGTACAAGAAAAGCTAAAGTTCAATATAAATATTATACAAGTTAGTTTGTGCAGTGAGGAGTAGTAGTAAAATTGTAATTATGTTATGCTACCCTGTTCTAATAGCATGTTATTAGTTTTCCTAATAGTGCCGATGTTTTGACAGGGTGCTTGCAACGTTTCATCTAGTTTATCATTTAAAATTAAAAATAAAATGAAAATTTACTTTGGATAAATCCTTTAAAAAGAGTATATTGAAGGATACGAAGCATTTTATATTTTCAGGACTAGTTTCATTTACTTAACTGTATTCCCTCTCTGTCTAATACATGCCCACATTATCCTGGCCGGCTGTGACAATTCATCATCTACTTAGCTTACCATGTAGCTACAAACGGAACAGCTGAATAAGCCTTTTATTTGGTTTGCCAAGAGGATGCTTCAGTTTAAAAGGTTTATATTTCAAAAAACATATTTAATTTAAAATACTATATTATGCACCTAGTATGCGAACTAAGTCTTTAGTGTTCGACACTGAAGTTTTTTTGCTGAGACGGAGTCGAGCCAAAATATCAGTCGAGAACACTTAAGACAGTTCGTATACGTGGTGCATATAATGTTTTTTTTACTACCTAAAGCTAGCAACTCCAAATATTAATTAAAAATATAATATAATATATCGTCGGCTTACAAGTAAAAGGCACTAAGTCACTTTTTTGCAAAAATGGGATTTTTATGGTACTGTAATTAATTTTTGATGATCTATGTACAGGTAAACCGAACTAACTTCTAGGTGGAAGAGAGTTACCCACTATACAAAACGCACCAGTTTGATTTTGAATAAAATTTTATCTGGCAATAGGCACTAAGTCACTTAGTGCACTTAGTGCATTTTACTTGTAGATTATTTCAAATATTTCTGCACTAAGCGACTTAGTGTTTGTTTGGCGAAACGTGCATTTTTGTAACAATTATTACAAAAATTAAAAAACAACAGTGAAAGTTAAATTTGTCAATATCTCAGAACCATGTTTTTGGACTTAGTGCTCTTTACTTGTAAGCCGACGATATAATATAATGTTAGGAAGTAGAAAAATTGATAGTAAGGATGTTAGTCTGCGGTATTCCATAACTATTCCTCAAGATCTTGGTTAAAATAAACACACACACACACATCTACTAAAAATATTATTCCTATTGCAACCTTTTTCAGGAAGTCGAGATAAAACCAGGAAAAACAATATTCCCCCTTGACTTTTTTTTCATGAAATATAATTTTGCTGTATCGAAAACATTTTTATGAATCATTGAGTATAATATTTTCCAGGGAAATTTATTATTATTTTTATTTTCCGAATCAATTAACCTTAATTGAAGATAAAACCTTAATAAGGGGATAAATTCAGTGTCGCACTGCCTATTCATTTTACCGGGGAAATGCCCTTAACTCCAAAACTAAGCATTTTTAGTACATGTTAATAAACACTTTTTTACTCAAGGAAAATCATTTTATAACATTTATAACATTTTTTTAAACAGCTTAAATAAAATGGAATAAAAGGAATAAAATAAAATTTTAATTTTTAAATAAATCTTTATATATCTCGGAAACTAAACATTTTTAGACATATTTAAAATCTGCAAGTAATGGCATGAATCATTATCATTTTTTTCATTGCCATATTCGTTTTCAGTGCCCAGAAATACGTAGAAAAATTGTGGTCTCGTTTCTGAACTGAACTGTGTAATCGATCAAATATTTAAAGTTTGTACAAATCTGCTGTCAAAATTTTAAAAAATGGTGCGCCATGGCGGATCCAATATTGTTTTTTTTTTAAAGGTCTGGAGATTAAAAAACAATATATTAACATTTGGAGCTGCAATATGGCCTTGAATTTAAAATATGTAAGGATTGGTGTAGTGGTCTACCGCGTCTGTACATGACAAGTCTACTAGCCAACTAGCGTGAGTTCGATTCTCACTGGCTCCGATTTAGCTTTTTCAGCTAAATAATAGTAGAAATTTGGCGAAGGCGTAAGTGAAGCGGACACTCCCTATAAAAACTGGTTCGAAAGTCAGTATAAGCGGGTGGTTCCCTCTACAACTAGCCCACACTGGACTTAGGGGATGCTTAATTAAGTAGAATAGTACGATATTAAACAAACATGTAATGTAATGTAATGTAATGTAATGTAATGTAAGTCATACTATAGATTTCATGCAAAAAACGCATATGACCAAAGAACGTTTAGACCCTTATGAAAGTCATCCTCTTCAATTATGCTCTTCCCCGATAAAAAATGGATAGTCAGACGGGCAAAAGTGAAAAATAGGAATAGAGATGAGCAGGAGATTCTCATTTGTCAGTTAAAAGGATCTGCTCCTGTCTGGAGCTATTAACCCTTTCTTACCGACTGGTCATTAAAAAAACATCATTGACTATGTTTACATGACGAACTGGCCATTTAAACGTCCGACGTCACATAACCGTAGCATCCCCATTTAAACGAGTGGAATACAATTCTGACGAAAAACCCTAAACACTTACCTTTATGTACGTCGGACGTACGAATAGCCTGTGCCACGTAAACTGGTTATTTAAACGTCCGGGAGTTCTAAATCCAACCGTCTTAAACAACAGGGTTAAAGTGAATAATCGGGATTTAGCCATGACAAAAGGTCGTTAAACGGTGAAGATTTACAAATACCGATATTGCCAACCTTAGGCCAAAAAAAAACATAGACGTGAATAAAAACAGCAAGTTTTCTAGGTAGGTAGTGTTATTTTTTCTGAATGTTGGCAATATTTTCGGTATTTATTTTGGTTATTAAAGGCATTTTTAATCATTTTTGTCATAGGTTGTATAATAATATTATAATAATATTATAAAGATTATTATATTATAGATTATACAGATTATTCTTTTATTTAGTATACACTTTAAAGTAGAATTTATATTCTCTCTCCTATTTTCGGCTGCGTAAACCAATTTATAAGTTTGAGGATAAAACCAAATGTTCTTCAAATTGAACCTTGAATATTGAATCTTCACAAAAAAAAGAACAAGTTTTTCGATTTTTTTTGTTTATCATTTAAAAGCATTTTGTCAGTGCCTGTTAGTGCCTAGACCCAAGTTTAAAATTTCAAAGTGTCGTACTAACAAAATTAAAAGAAATATATTTGAGTTTTTAGAAAATGTTTGGAAATTTTCTTTTTTATTTTTTTTACAGGGGAAAGTATTCTTTTGTTGGCAGTAGTATTTTTGCAGTCCTGAAAGGGTAAAATGCTGCGTAGGCGATACCAGGACCTCCTGCTAATTAATTACACTTCATCCTGCCGCTTTCATGCACATGGGAATATTCTTCCATCCTTATTTATTCTGCCTGGCCACCTACGTTTACCGTGTAACACTGTCATAAAAAATGAGGGTTTTGATGTAATAATATGTAAATATGTTTTATTTTTAATTTACTCCAGACTTGATTTTTTTGCATTGTAATTTTAATATACCGTTCGGTTTAAAAGTTAACCCCCTCTTAACTTTTAAACGAGATAAGATATCGACTTAAAATTTGGAACTCAAAAATAAGACAACTTAAACTTTTTTTTTGAATATATTTGATAATTTTATCTTTTAAAATGTGGACAGGGGGGCATGGGAGATTTTTTTTTAATGAAAAGGAGGGTCGTGTAATATAAATCTTAGAACCAATTTTATTCAACTTTTTATTTATTTAGTATATTTTTTTGGACCAAATTTTTGTTAAATTGGCCAGTAATATTAAACTTATGTATAGAGCCTAGATATTTAACTGTTTTTAACTAATTTGGGTAGCTGATTTCAAAAATATTTATACAATGTATAATATACATACTTAAGCGAAATTTTCAGATTATTCAGGATTGCCATGGTTTATTTTTCTTGAACAAAAACTTTTACAGCAAAATTGATACTATTTTTAAAATCAGAGACCCAAAATTAGCTAAAAACAGTAAAAATATCTAAAAAGTTTAATAAACTTGGTTTAAACACTACACTGAAAAAATAAATAAATAAAAAATAGATTTTTTTTTTCATTGATGGACTATTTTATATCTCGCATGAAATGAAAGCTAGACTTATAAGAAATAGTTTAAGGCTAGTTTCGCGTTGGGCCATTTTTTTTGTTATCGATCTAAAAAATCGCAGGGTGCATAGTAAGGTTTTTCTGTAGAGCCACTTTATCTTACTAGTCTTCCAGGAACGCCGCGTTTATTCATATTTCCTCTTCCAACATTAAAACCAATTAAAGTTCAAGAATTGATTCCAAACTATAGACTATAGTCTCGAAACCCTTTACACACCCAAATCAGATTGGGTATCGCATAAATTGTGTGTTAACTAGGTATTTCTATCTAAAGCACATTGTTAGGCGATACGACTTTAGTGTTCTCCAACATAACTTGAGGTTATCATATTATAGCCCGAGTTGGGTGAAAAAGGGGGAGTACAAACCGACTGCGCCAACTAAAAACATAGTAAATAGATCTTTTTCAAAATATTTACAGAAAACAATGAGCGAGTTTACATCGGATTAAACGACGATGAGTATTTAAATTCTAAACTTATTTATCGATGTAAACGGCGCACTAGGGGAAACTTTTTATCTTTGTCCTTTCTAGGACAATAATAAATTGCGATACTTTTCAATGAGCTTAATTTGCATGCCAAATAATATTGCCATTTGTTTTATTATATTTAAAATAATTCAAAATAAAATTTAAAAATGCTCAAAAATGATACAATTTTGTTTCAAAACCGCTAAATTTTAAGGAGACCGACCAGAGCAGACAATAGTATATTAAAGTACTTGTTTCATAACATACGCTTTTAGCGCACGAGTACAAGTTTAGAAAACGAGTACTAGTGCGCTAAAAACGTGTTATGAAACAAGTACTTTATACAATTTTTTCTGTTTTGCTCTAAAATTAAAAAAAAACTTACATTTAAATTGATGACTGATTTAGGGATTTTTGTTTTGGATTGGCATTACAGTTTACACCATGTTTAAAATTCTAAGAGCAAATGATATTTTGATATATTTTATTGTCATGTCTTCTCTTTCTTACTGCAATTAACCAAGCCACAATTTTAACATGGTAAAAATAACCTAAACACAAAATTTTGTAGAAAATTCAACTTCAAAGCGACATTGACATTTGCACGGAAAACGTCAAGCGATAGGCCAGGTCTGTTGCCAACCCAAAAGAACAAAAAGTATAGACCTCTTATGGGCCTATAAGAACACGCAAAATGCGTGTGATTATGAGCTTATAAGAGTCGCAAAATAGAAAAAATTAATAATATAGGTCTATTCGGAATGTTTTTACGAACTATTTCGCTTATAAGTACGCACAGCTTCGCACCATAACTTTTTTTAATTTTGAGTCCCAACAAAACGTCAAAAATAAGGAGCTCCAGCACGGTATACCCACTTGTATTGAATATAATCCGTATATTTAAAATTTTATCTCTAACAGTTTTATTCCACACTTTGTAACAAATTATAGCCCTTCTAGAAATCAAATTGTAATTTTTATTCCAAATTAAGTACTCTCGCATCACAACACGTGTAATATCGAAATTTCGGCACCGTTAGGAAAAATGCTATCCTATAACCGCCTACACAATACAATACAATATAGTGGGCTTGTGAGGCATGGTACTGCCTTTCAAATTACTGCGACCAATGAGATCTATTGTGAATCCCCTTTGCAATTTAGTCCACATCAAACTTTAGGCTTTCAAAGAAGCCTAAGAGTTTTTTGGGGGCTACTTGGGAAATATCTGCAGGTCTTGGGTATACCTGTTCTAGATATTGTAGCCTTTTGCGAGCAATGGCTTCGCAGAAGTACATAATAACCGCCTAAGCACTCATAGTGGGATATAGCGCATCATTTTAAAGCTCTTAAAAATTCATAACTTATTAAAAATTAATTAATTAAAGTATTGCGTTAGTAAAAAATTTTTTTTACGTTTCTCGACGTTTTATATCCAAAAAATATATCCGCAAAAAAAATTCTGTCGGTCTGTCTGTCCGGAAAATTTCTGACCACGATAACTCAAGAACGCTTAGAGCTAAAGACTTTAAATTTGGATCACATGGAACACTTGTGCACAGGTTAATTATCCAAAGTTCTAGGCTGGAATGTCTTTTGGTAAAAGTTGGGTTGGGGTAAGGTGAGATAAAATAGGGTAAAAACAATTTTGTACAAAAAAATCTGTTTATTTTTTCCTTTTACGAAAAAAAAAAACTTTTTTTGAAGAAATGATTTTTTTTTTATTTTTTTAGTTTTTTTATACTTTTAGATTTTTTTTTCGTTTTTAGTTCTAATAAACATAGGCCTATTGGGAAAAGTATTATTTTGTTGGCAGCAGTTTTTTTTTTAATTTTATGCGCGTTTTTTTAATTTTAAATTTTTCTTGTCTCTGTTTTCTTCTTACTGTGGTTTCTCGTGGTATGACAAAAATTCCCCCGAGAGGGAGTAGTTGACGTAGAATACTGGCGTTAGCCTACTTAATTTGAATTTTGGAGAGGCACGTATATTTCTGAGCATAAATCAACGCATTAATTGGGAACAAAAACAATTGAAGTATCTACGATCAAATTTTACTATCTCCAATTAGGGTAATTAGTAATGACTAATTACAGAAACAATTCTAAAAATCTAAAAATTACTTAGAACTTAGAATTTTTTGCAAATTGCATTTAAACATCCAAAACTTTTGGATCAAAACCACTAAAAACAAAATTATTAGGCAATCAGCTCTCGAAATACACTAATGCTTTTTTTATAGTTTATTGGAAGCTTGATAGTTTTAATCCTCTTTAAATCGAACCCGATTTTTACTAAAAACATTCCCGAGCCGAGCACTTCCCAGGAAACCAAAATACGTATATATAGAATTTAAAACCTGTTTTTAGTGGTAGAAAACAATATGTGGCGCCACCTTTAACCCCAGCATTAAATTGACGTCCCAGCAACGTACAATTTTAACGACGTCAAGATTTGACCAAAAACTGACGTCTTGTCGTTTATGCGTCGTATAAAAGACGTCACAAATATGAGCTAAAACTGACGTCTATAGTAGTCGGGGACGTCATTTGGTTTCCTGGGTTTGGATAAAGAACATGTGGAATCCTTACAGTGTGGATGCCAAATTAATGGACATGTAGTTTTGCAAAAGGATCCTTTAATTAAAGCACTTTAATTAAAAATAAAAAAAATATTTTTAAAATTTTGAAGTACAGGATGGCCAAAAAAAAAACAGGACACTTTTTAAACCGTTATAACTTTTTTACCTTTTAAGCGATCTTTACTTACTTTGAAGTAAATAGGCTTAAAACATGTAAGATTCGGTGTATAATTTTATTTATTTAATTTTTTATCATATTTTTTCTTCAATAATTGTACATGTTTACCTTTTAATTTAAAATTCTAATTAATTTTTCCGAAAGGCTGCAGATAGCGTTAAATGGATTTTTTAGCTTGAAAAAAAAAATGATTAAGTTGGCGGTTATCTAAAAATTAATAGCAAAAGTGGTTGTATATCAGTATATTGAAATAAATTATCAGTAGCCAAGTGCTTTCGTCTCAAACTAGAGACATCATCAGGGCCAGCCCTGAAAGTAAGTAAAATTGTTAGTTATTGGTATTGGGGCCAAATTTTTGAGGTTAGGTTTTTAACAATTTTTAAAGATTTTTACTTACTTGTCAGGGTGAGCTTACAAAGCGACAGCAGTATACATTGAAGCAGGACAAAACAGGACAATACATTTACTTCACATTTAAAAAATTACACGTTAAAATTGCATTCCGTTTTGGCGCTTGAGTTGACGTTGACAGACATGTTGACAACATTAGAAAAACAAATTAACTGTTAATGCCAACTTAAAATTTGGCGGTAAATTTAAAAAAATTGACTGTTAATGCAAACTTAACATTTGGCGGTAAATTTAAAAAATTGAACAAATTTGAAAAAATTGATTTGAAAAAATTGAAAAAATTGAAAAAATTTGAAAAAATCACCCAGGGGGGTAGGGCAGCGGCGGAGAAAGAGAAAGTAAAGGGGATAACAGACGCCAGAGGGTATCGGTAAAAAGAGGAAAGACAACAAATAATTCTGAAATTGGAAAATGAAACAAAGAAAAACAATTATCTAAAAAATTTTTTTTGCTTAAAATTATAAAAATGTTTTAAAAATGGGTTTAAATTCTCTATTTTTATTCAAGTTAATTTGGGAGTTTAGGCATTGTTCAGGGTTGTATTTGATTGCCCTAGATATTTCTAGGTCCTCGTAGAGGTCTAATTTCAGGCTATATTTGTGGAGGTCTAAACTATGTAACATATTGGTGTTGGAAGGGGGGTCGAAACAATGTGAGTTGTATTTGAGGTGGTGTCCGAAAGAGGAGGAACTGGGCCTTTGGATATGTTCGTTTACCCGAGTGGCTAGTTCCCTAGAAGTTTTGCCTATGTAGAATTTTGACATGTTTAGGGCCACTTGCACCAATGCTGGTTTAACTTTAAACTTGGATTAAATTGACAGCTGACCAATCAGAACGAAGCATTTTTAACTTAAACTCGGTTTAGCTGAGTTAATCCCGTACCAAAATTTGGTGCAAGTGGCCCTTAAAAAAATAGTATGTCAAATGGAAAATATAGATGGTGGTATAATTGAAAATTAATAAAAAATAATGTTCTAAGGAATTCTTTAGCTCATAGCGTTTTCGATGACAGATTGACAAAAACGTAAAATAGCAATACAAAGAGCAATACAAAGTTTTTTTTATAAAGAAGGACCCTCCTGGGGGAAAGTAATAGTTTTGTAAACAAGCAATATATCCTCCATGGAGGAAATCAGAACTTTTAAGGATTAACTCACCTATACTCTAATTTATAATTAATATAAATCTATCTGCAAGATTAAATTGTCTTAAAGGGGTCCTAGATATTTAGATTAATAGTCCTGATTTTGATTAATGGTTTTAATTTATCCGAAAACATTTGTTTATAATAAATTAAAAATAGGCATTAGACTAATTAGAAGGATTCATTATCTATTTTTAATTAAAAATTGATTTTTTCATTAGGTATATGGTATATTATTTTTAAATGCCAATTAATTTATGTAAGGTGTTGTAAGTAACTTATGTACGTACAAAAAAAATACTGCGAACAATTTCCAATGGCCCCTATTTCTACATTACTAAAAAAAATTTTAATTACCCTAAAAACTTCATGCCATAGTACCGGCAGAGTATCTTGAGCATTTTTAACCTTCAAAAATATTAAATGTGTTTAGATAGAACCGGAAAATTAAAAAATAATACTTAATGTAGCGCCGGTCACAGAAACTTCGGCATATAGGCAACACACACAACACAGCACACATTTTCATACATACATGCTTTAATTTAGCGCGGACTTTTATAAAATTGTTAAGTAGATACATGCACAAACACAAATTAGTATTGCTATAATATATTACTTTAGATTTTTTTTTCAACGAAAGTGCCTGTAAATAAATTTTGTGTTAAAAACACCCAAGTTAAAGATGTAAATAGTTTTGGACCGATTTATTTAGGTAGATAAATTTCTATGAAAATGCCAGACAACTTAATCTAAGAGGTAAATTTATATAAACAGAGATTTGCATATAAATTCAAGACATTTTCGATTAAAATTCTAATTGCTGAAGGCTTATGTATTGTCTTATACTAAGTTTTGATAAATTCCAAATTTAAACTTTACACTTTCAATGCAAAATGTATATTAAAATATACAGAGTGACACAGTTTAGCATCGTTGTATATCTATACATATTATTTTATTTATTTATTACGTTTAAAATCATTCCGGGACCTTATTTAAGGTATTTTGTACCATATTAGACTAAATTAAATTCCATGTTTGTTTAACCTCGTACTATTCTACTTAATTAAGCATCCCCTAAGTCCAGGACCTGTTTGAACTAGTAGTAGAGGAATACACCGGCTTATACTGACTTTCGAACCATTATATTATTACTAATCAAAATTTTGGTATTATTTACCGATTGTTATTTTTTTTTGAATACTGTAACATACTTTAAACTAGATCAGTAATACAACTTAACAACAACTCAAAGTATACCATACTATAAGTGTGATATGCTTTACCAAATGTTACAGTAATGTTTACTATAACATGCTAGTATTAATAAATACATATTGAGTGGGGATTCAAATGTACCAGCACGGTCTCTATGTTAGTAAGACAATATTTTGTATACCATACAGTATTTAATATCACAAGTAAAGTATTAAATATCAATGGTGGCGATATAAATAACAAATATGTATTTACAAATAAAATTTAGTATTCAAGTTACAATGAATTTTTCTGAGTGTATAATTATATTTCTACTAACTTTATTTCTTACTTTGTTTTTGTTTTCTTTTATTTTCTTACTTGAATAAAAAACTAGATTAATAAGTGCCCGGGGAGACAATAAAATTGTTAAAACTTTAAATAGTTAATAATGATATTATGCATTGGAGGTTTAAAATGCATTAAAATAAAAAAAAATACGAGGTGATTTTTTTAAATAAAAATGTTTTCTTGTGCATTTTAGCTAGATATTCTCAGTGGACTATTAAACAAAATGAAAACCGTAACTGTACTAAGAGCAGGTAACAATAAGCCAAAAAGGGATCATTTTAACTTAATTAGTAAAACTTTGGAGTTTTTTTTATATTACAAAAAACTAATTTTTCTGTCCGTCTGTCGGTCCGTCCGTCTGTCCAACTAAATATTAAACTTACGGTTTTTAGGGCATTTCTCAGAGAGGCTTTTCCTATTTTTTCTCTACTCTACCAAATAAGGGTAGCTTACTGATAAACAAAAATCGAAAAATTCGCTTTTCTCAAAAATGGCTTAAATGATTTTGCTCAAATTTTATACGATTATAAACATAACAATATGCCTTTACTAGTTTTCTTCGAAAAAATCGCATAAGGGCGAAAAATTTTTTTTTTTGCAATTTTGGCGAAGGCGAATTAAAATTTAGATTTGGGCTTTTTCATGACTTAAATGGAAATTGATTATAAAATAGGAACAAAATAGTCAAAACCTTAAAACTTATCCGAACCTTTTAGCGAGAAAGTAAGTGCGGTGGAACCGTGCAATTTTTTGTGAATTGAGAATAAAATAACTTATTAATCTTAACTACTACGAAGATGTTGCCTAAAGTTATAAAGAAAAAAGGCCACTTCAATTCTAGTTTCGTAAATTTTTAACTATTTCTTTGGCTTGGTTCTAAAAGGGCCAATGTCGGAAAAAGTGACATTGGCCCTTTTGGAACCAAGATTTATATCTTTAAAATTATTGAAAAAAAAAACAATCACTATTTTTTATATAAAAATTTAATGTTTGGACTTGAGATGACAAATTAGTGATACATTCTTCATTATTAGATAACAAAACAAAACGCAGTTTTTGCCTTTGTGTTATAGCAGCTTGTAACTTAGTAAACAATACAATTTTATCGTCAAATAATTGACAAGCTGCTATGTCACAAAGGCAAAAACTGCATTTTGATTTTCAACTCCTCATTTGTCATTTAAAAAAAAAAAATCAAAATAATACGAGAATTTTTCAGCTACTATTTCTCAAAATCAAAAGTATAGTTATCTAATTTTCTAAAATCAGAACAGATTTTAGCCAAAAAATAGTGCTGGTAACAAAAGAATACCTTTTCCTATAGTTAACTTTATAAAAAAATTTTTTTTTTCAAAAATTGAAAATTTTGGATATTTTTTTACCCGCCGTTATAAATAAGTATCCCCTTTTGACTTTTTCCAACAGATTATGCTGCACATTTATTATTTTATTAACAAAGTTGGCTAGTATTTTTGCAATTTTCATTTCCATGAACCTAAGTGGGAAATGCGGACTACGAAAATCTAGGACAGGAATTTTTATTATGTTTAGCCGGGAAATTGAATCGCATTGCTTTTTAGAACAATAGTTTAATTTTATATTCAAGTTTCAAGAATAAGCGAATTTAGTCAATTGATAACACTAGGCAACACGGTTTCTTGCCCCGATTGGAGTCATATGTTTTTTAACTAATTTTGGGTCGTTGAAACCGAATCTGGTATCAGAATATTTCTATTACCTAAGTTTTCTGAGAAAAAAGAGATAAAAATGTTAAAAAATCATTATTTTATCCCTCTTTTGTTCTAAAATCATGGGAGATAAAAATATTCCAAGGACAAATTTAGATTCGGCGACTCAATATTAGTTAAAAAATACCCGACTTAAAATATGGAAACTTTAAATTCATAGGTAGAATAAATAGAGATATTATGAAAAAAAAAAAAATTAAAAAAAAATGGATAATGTGACAAAACTAAGTAGGGGTGGAGGTTAAGAAGAAGGGTGCATAAGGGGACAAGCTTATCGCCACGTACTCATGCTAAAAATTGTCAAAAATCATTACTAGGGGGTCAAAAATGAACTAAAAAAATGTTACGTAATATGGTTCTTATGTAATAAAGTAACATTTTTATGATGTAGAACCATTAAAAAAACAAAAAAAAAAACAAAAATACACAATATTTTGTTTTATAAATAATTTTTAAATTGACATAATTGCCTGTACTAAAATTTAAAACGTGCTGGATTTTTTTAAGGTCAAATTTGGATTCTGTGCCTTTAAATTGATAAGAAAAATATATTTTTTGGGCTCAGGAAAAAAGTTTACACTGTGTACTTTAATTTTGTTTCTTTTTCATTTATTTACTTTTTACGAACAAACTAAGCAAAATAAAAAAAATATTTGTATAAATATTTTTGTAGAGAATTTTATAATCTACAAATTGAGTCCTATACAAATTTTATACAGATTTGATACTTTTTCCACAAACGAGCAATTAAGTAAACTCTGCACTTTCATTTTAAGCTTTTTATTTTTTTTTCGCGTACTAGGAATATATATTTTTGAGTTCCTCGTATTTTTTTAATATACCCTAAAATTTTCAAAATCGTACTCTTCTTTTAAGATTTTGAAAAAAAAAACGTCATTATTTCTTGGACTTATATCTCAAAAATTTTAGGTGCTGAAATTTTTCTAAGGTCAGATTCGGTTTCTCCGCCCTCAAATTAGTAAGAAAAATTTACTTTCCGATCGGGGCAAAAAAAAAGTTGAGATTTGTTGCCTAGTGTAACTAACTTTTTTCAAAATATAGATTTTAAAGAAATTGACTACTGCCAAAATTGCATACAGAATGGCATAAAGGGTAAGACTATCTTAGGGGCTATCAATAAATGATGTCATGCAAATTGACCCAAAATTCATACATTTCATACCCCTTTCTCGCGTTATTAAAGGCTGTAGAGATTTCATATTTTAGCTACCCCCCCCCCATATAGGGGGGTAGCCAAAATATAAAATCTCTGCAGCCTTTAATAACGCGAGAAACGGGGTATGAAAATTTTGGTCAATTTGCGTGACATAATTTATGGACAGTGAGATTGTGAGTATACAAAGTAAGGTTAGATTAAAGTTGGGTTAATTTAAAAATTTAAGAGGTTATTCTACATCAAAAAATATCAAAAAAAGTTCCTATAAAGGTTCACTCTTATAATTGTTTTGTGAAATTACTAACAATATCGTTGGTTATTTAATGCCACCGATTTTGCTAGTAATATTACATATCAACTTTGTAATTTAACTAAACTGCGTTGTAATCTTGTAAATTCATAACAATTATTTTTTTGTAATTTCAAACATTTACCTGTGATATTACATAATAATTAGTGAAATTATTTCGCATTTGTACAATATTACTACACGTCTTTGTAATTTTAAATGTTTTTTTGTGAAATGTGCAGGTATTTTCGCAAATTTTTTTATTAAACTAACTTTTGATTTTACAATATAAAAATATAAAATCGCTGCAATAATGTTAGTATTTTTTTTGTAAAAATGCCAACGTTTTTTTCAGTGTTGGTCCGGAAATGAGCCATAAGGGAGCTACGGCCCTTTAAAACTGTAATAAAAATAAGGTTTTTAATTAATAACTCTGCTACCGTCAACGGGGGTGATACCGGTCAAAATTTGCTGGTTTTTGTTTTTTTTTCCGTTTTCTTACAAAAATAAAAATCCAATTAATTGGCACGAATAGACCAATTATTCGTTTATCAAACTTAATTTATTTACCATGAATATAAAATTTATTGATGTTTAATAAATGTGTTATTTTATTCTCATATATTTGTGGCTATTATTTTATATATTTGGGGCTATTATACAGTGCGGTCCAAAAGTCACCCCCCCCTTCAAATTTAGAACTCTTAAATACGACAACTTAAACTATCTTTTAGCATATGTTTGATATTTTCAGCTCTTAAAATGTGGGCAGGGGAGCATAGGGGACATTTTTTTAAATGGAAAGGGGATCGTGTGATATATCATTCTAAAGCTTATAAAATTCTCTATTTAAACTAACATTTTTAAATTTTTTAAAAATGTTTTTTAAGGTTTTAATTTTTCAATTTTTTGTGCTAAAACATTCGATTTTTTAAGTTTTTTTTCATAAATTTTTATTTATGTCAACTAAAATTAGTTTAAAAGTATAATTAAAATTTTTTATGATGAAATTAGGCATTTTTAAAAAATTATTTGTTTTTTTAGAGGAATTTTGATATTAATACCCATTTTTAACCCCATTTTAAACCCATTTTTTTTTTAATTTAAAAATATGGAGTTAAATGGAGAATTTTATAAGCTTTAAAATGATGTATTACACGACCCTCTTTCCATTAAAAAAAATGTGTCCCCATGCCCCCTGCCCACATTTTAAGAGCTGAAAGTAGAGGAAAGTCGCCTAATTTCGGATACCATTTACAATGTATTCAATATTTAATACTCGGTATTACTTTTTGATATTTTTTTTATATAACCAGATACAACTTATTATAGCGAACCATGATTTATTATAAAAGAAATTTTATTACAGTTTATTTTTTCCAAAAAACACGGTTAAAAAAAATCAGCGCATTTTTGTGCATTTGAAAAAGGGCTCCTAATTTCGGACATATCCGAAAAAAAATTTTCAAGAGTAGATCTGGATCCCATTGCTTATGTTTCTTGTTATTCCTTCACATTTAAGACGTAATTTAATCATTAAGCGATTTTCTACGAAATACTATAGGAACTATAATTTTAGATTCCCAATTTCGAATATCTTAGTATCTTAGGTAATTTTCGGTTTTTCAAAATTGTTTATCTTAGTTTGTTGTATCATTATAAAGATAATAATTAATGGTTGGTTATCCTGAATAATAATTACCTTGCGGATATCCGAAATTGGGAATCAAATGCACAAAAATGGTCTATCCGAAATTAGGCAACTTTCTGCTTTTTAGATTAGAAATTTGTAGAATGTTTACGTTTTCAAATTGCTTAATTATGAATAGTGGATCAACTTAACTAACATCATAACTTACCCAAGACAGAATCACGAACTTTTATAACGATTATTTATAAAATAAACAAGCATAATAATGCAACTGAGCACAAAACTGCCATTTGCAATATAAACAATTTGTGCTGCCATTTAAAGGGGAGAAGCTCTACCGTTATCATATTACAGGACGGATTTAGTTTGACTTTTGGCTTCACATAAAAGTAGGTTTCTGTTTACCTTTGCAGACAGTATCTTAAATACACTACTATCCGAAATTTGGAAACCATCCGAAATTAGGCTCATTTCCTCTATTAAATATATGCTAAAAGATAGTTTAAGTTGACTTATTTAAAAGTTCCAAATTTGAAGTCGATATCTCAACTGGTTCAAAAGTTAAGAGGGGGGGTGACTTTTGGACCGCTCTGTATAATTATTAGCCTTATTTATCCTAAATAGCTAATGTTGGGAAGCTGATTATATTTTTTACAAATATTTAGGTATTTTTCTATAAATAAAAAAGTAATCACAAATAATATATTTATGTAAGTAGCATATTTGTCCGATTTTTCTCGGTGTGGATATAGGGTCAGCTAAAACCATTCTTTGGAATAATAACTTGATCCTGTTGAGTAGTTAAATTATTAACTTAAAAAGGTAGGTATACAATTTCGAATAGTTTTTTAAATAAATAAACAAACATAAGGTGTCCATTTTTAATTTAACCTATAACCATGAAAAATGTTGGAGAAGAATAAAAAGCGCAAAATAAAAATAATGTCTATCAGTTAATTTTACTTCTCTATAATACGTCGGCAACCGGAACCGCAATTATTTTACATTAAACTTTTCACGGAGAGATACGAAATAAACGGCAATAAAAAAAGCCTAAGACGGATGGCGAAAATAAGTTTAAATTGCGGTTTGAGCTCTTTTTTATTTAAAATGTAAAGCGGCAAATGCCTTTTTGTTACCGGAATTCAAAATAAATAGATACAGAACTTTTGTTGCCGCATATTACGTCTTCTTTTTCTTCATAAAGTAGGTACTGTCTTTTAGATGAATGAGGATGATGACTAGACATCTAAGTATATATTAATTTATTATTCCATCAATATATTTTCTAATCATCGTACAGAGTTGACGGTTTATGTCGATATACATCAATTTCGAGCAAAAAAAAATGTCTGTCGGTCGTAAGATCGGTCTGTCCAGGAAATCTTGTAAGCACGATAGCTTAAGAACGCTTTAAGCTAGATACATGAAATTTGGTACACATGTATGTTACCAAACGTTTTCGGGATTGTTTTTGGTAAATATTGGAATATCGCGAAAACTGCTGTTTTTAAGGATCCTGAAAATTAATCTGATAATAATTTCACGCGCCGAGTGGAAAAATCAGATTTCAAGCTTTCAAGCTTTTTACTGGGCAGTGTATTTTTTAAATTAAATCTATTTTTCCCTGTACTATTCTTTAACTTTTAGTAATGCCTACTATATTATGGTATTGATCGCTAATACAGTTTTCTCCGTGCTTTTTATATTTAAAAAGTTTAACCCATTTTTTTCCGACGTATAAAATTCCGATAGGGTAATTGGGTAATGCGATATTCTGGTAACATAATCGTAAATATTTTAAAGGGCCGTAAAAAATACATTTTATCCCTTAAATTATAAATGCGTACTAAAAGCCTTTCAGTTCTAACGAAATATACCATTATATTTATGACTCGGTGTCTAATATGATTTTATGACTTTTGAATTCCACTGAAATCATTTTAACCCTTTATAGGGAATACTTGAAGGGGTTTTTATTTTTACTTTCTTTTAAAGAATAGTATATTCTATAACTAGACTATAGTCACTTTCTTGGGTTAGGGGAAAAATAAAATTCTAAATTATTTCAGCTGACCGGTTTCGCATATAAATATATTTATGCTTCTTCAGAGCTCTACAAAGAAAAAATATATAGTTAATACAAACAAAACCAGAAATGACAATTAAATAGTGTCCGGTCAATTTATTTATATCTACAACCGCTGTCTAGTTAGACACAAAGTATTTGGAAAACTTAAGGTTAACCAATAAAATTTAGGTAAACAAACAAGTTAAAAACACTTACCGCTGATACATGTAATTTACAAACTAAATAATTTAAGTCATTGTTAATAAAAACTAATTTAAAGAGTATTATGATCAATTAATTTCACACAATACAGAACCATACATTTTGTTTAAAAAGCTATATCTAAGGTTACGGTAAAACACAAAAACCATTATTAAGGTCACGGCAAAATTCCATGCCGGACAAATAACAACTTTTCAATAAATACATTTACAAAACAACATAAAACTTTGGAATTATTATAAATATACTCGAGCCAGTGAATAAATGTAAATAATACCAGTTGCAACTGCTAAAATTAGTTGTGAGTTTGTATCAAATTTTTATAAATCTGTTTAAACCTATTGTAGTCTCTCTGTAAATTAATGTTATTAGGTGTGCAAAGTATATGACTCATTTCTAAAAATTTGCGTTTATCTTCATGAGCTTCAAAATCCAATATTTTAGCAGAATCAAGAACGTGACTATAATCTAATATTTTGGGAAAAGAAGCCTTTAAACATTCTATAACTAGTATGGAATAGACAATATTTCGCGCGAGCGAAAAGTTTTTCATACGAGCCGGCAGGCAAGTATGACGGTCCCGCGAGCGCGGAATGACTATTCCATACATGTTGTAGACTATACTTTTTCTTCGACTGCAAATACGAAACACTGTATGTCTTTAAACTGCGGACAAGGTTAAAAACAACGTTTTTTGTGACTCGACATTGTAAATGCAACAAAACACATATTTTTAAGTAAAGCAATTAATGTTATCTAATAATTTTATCAAATCAGTAGTTAAAAAAGATTTTTATTTAATTTTGGCACATATTTACAAATTATAATGCAAAAATTAAAGGTTATGTCGGATTGTTGAGACATATATCAGGTTTAAATATTTAACAATGGAGCAGTTTTAATTTTTTGAACTAAATTCATAAAAAACTGGTCAAATATTAAGAAAAACTAAACTAAACTATTCAATGTCCCACTTGGTCTCAAAGGGTTAAATTATGCTATTTATTCCTAAAGCTGTCGGAATCCATCTTATGTAACTTTACAGTATACACACTGTAACAAGGATTGATTTAAATTTACAATATACTACTACTATAGTACTATAATTCTAAAAATTATTCCAAACATTTTCACTGGGCACTTTTTAGTTAACACGAACAAACATTGAGCAAAACTGAAAAATATCTGAATTTTTGCATCTCTTTTTATAGGATTAAAAAAAAATAAATTAAGTCAATATTAAATTAATTAATGCTTTTAGGGCGGTATATTTCTAAAGAAATCGACTATATTTAGTTAGCCCGACAAAGACTGAAAAACTAATAAATTCACAAGATAATTACTATTCATGATATGCGAAACGATCATTTTAACAATAAATAATATTTATTTATACAATTTAATGTATGAGTCAACTTTTAAGTTATATATACCAAAAAAGAGCCCGAATCTAAACTAGAACAACCGAGATTTGCCAAAGTAATGAAGCAATATTATTTTAAAATTTTTAACACAATATGAAATATACGCATCATAACAAACGCACCAAATGCATTTTTAAGTTTTTTTTTTTAATTTAAAATGGTGATTTATGGGATAAAATAGATCAATCGTAAATGTTTACCCGATAAGTAATAAAATTAGTAATATAACGTAATAGAATTTATCCTGTGTGGACTTAGACGTCGTGTAGAGCAAATTTATTCGGCATTAAGTTCCGACAGGTCGTAACAAATGGCCTCCTCACTTCGCGAATTGAACAAACTGGACTTTTGTACTTGCTTGTTGATTTATATCTGTACTTTTGAATCTTAGAAACTAGATTTTAGTTAAAAAAATAAAAATTGGTCAAATAGTTGCGCATTAAGGGTTCCGTATCTAGCTTTTTTTGATTTTTTTCTTTTTCATGTCTGTATATCCAAAAGTTCTAGTCAATCCGAGTATTTATACAAACCTTATCAAGTTGATAATATTTGTAAATTTTACCTGAAACAAAGAAATACACAATATTAGATTTTTAAATAAATATATATTTATTCATGCAAAGAATTCATTTGGAACTTTTAAATTTTAATCAAAATTTTAAAAAATATGAATTTAAATCCCACAAATCATGATACAGTGTGTTATTGGTAGACTGCATAGTTTCGGGCTGTTGGGGCTCGTCAGTAACAAGTGTCAACTCTGTACGATGACTGAGAAAACATTTTCACTTTAGAAATGAAGTCATTGACCTAGACGGTGATTTGTTCTATAATTAACACTAAACTAACTAATAAGTTAACCAATAAAATCTGTCAAATAATTCTGACATTTCATTGGTCAAATTCTTAATTAGTTTAGCGTTAATTATTGGGTAAACTGACCATAAGGGGCTGTCCATATATTACGTAACGCAATTTTTCAAAAAAATTGACCCCCTCCCCCCCCCTGTGTAACGCGTAACAATATAAAAATTTGTATTTTTTTTTTCTAACATATCTTGATACAGAATTCCGCATAATGCAAGACGGTAAAAAGACAGTGTAAAAATGATACATATTTATTATAATAATACATATAGCACTTAATGTACTTAAACGAAAAAATCACTCAAACTTTAAAAAAATATTCATAATCAATATCACACAGGGAAAAAATACTAGGTAAGAGGTACCTTAAGAGGTATCATCGCCGATGGTTCATCGGCAAGATCACGGAAAGAAATTAGTGGGCTCTGCGCTATACATTATAAGATATTTGGTAACAGTGGCAAATTATAGTGATTTAAGCTATAGATTATAAGGGACACAATAACTAATAATGTTAAAAATAAATTGGAAACGATTATATATATTACAGACACGATTATATTTATTACAGGCACTATTATAAATTTACAGAAATTTTATTATATTATAAAAATTATTAGCACGGACAATAATTAAATCTATTTAAGCTATAAATGCCATACTATTTGTTATATTTTATTATTCACTAAACAATTAAAGTATTTCATATAAATTTTTACACTGACTGCCATAATTGTAAGAGAAAGCCTTGTATTTATATAATAAGCGATTATAATTTGCTTGGTATGTGTGTTATAGCGCTCCTAGCTATATTTTTTTTTCCGTGATCACGCAAGAACAGGGCCGTAAGATTTTTTTTTAATATCAATGTCAACAGTTTTTTTACTGATTACAATATTATTTAAATATGCATAGTTTCGTCAATTTTTGTGTGAAAAGGGGAAAATAAAAATACATCTGCCAAGCTTAGGAAATAAACATTAAGTTTATTAAATTCCGTTACGTAACGTTTACCTAGACCCCCACCTCCCCCCTTTCACAAACTGTAACAATTTCTCCGACCCCCTCCCCCCCCTAGGCGCGTTACGTAATATATGGACAGCCCCTAATACAATCTAGGTACATAAATAACTATTATTACTATGGTACATAAATAACTATTATTATTATTATAAAATTTATTAAACAATGTCAATTAATATGTAAAATAATTATAATGATAATAATGATAATAATTATAATGACTTTATTGTGTATTTAAAATTATGTATTAATTTAGTTTAAAACACTAATTTATTTATTATTTATTATATTATTTACAATTAATATAGTTAAATACAATTACTTTATTTAAATATGAATATTTAAAAATAAATTGCATTATTTTATACTAGCATTTTAAATACACGGTGTATTTGAAATAGCGTCGGTGATTCTACATCATAAAATATGACAAAAAGTTCCTATAAACATATGTCTAAAAATGCGTCATAAGGGAGCTACGCCCCTTTAAAAGTGGCTAAAAAAATCGGTTTTTAATTAATAACTCAGGAACCCTTTGAGATATATCAACGAGGTTTTGCACGTCAACTAATCCTACCAAGGCCCGTTTTTATGTGTTATTTTCATGTACTTATTTCAACCAGGGGTGTGCGAAACGGGGGCGGCTTATCAGTTTTTTGTCCCAAACTTTTTTCTGTGTAACTTTTTTGCAATTTTATTTTTGAAATATGATTCCTCAGGCCAAAATACATAAAAAAGGTACTCTTGTTGTAATACTGTAGGATTAACCGTTTTCGAGAAAAATTAATTTGAAGGTGAAATTCCACGGTTCGAGGACGAAAAATTAAATACTAAAATGTTGAAAACCAAAATTTTAATGATGCAGGGCGAATGTACATTAAAAACTAAGAAAAAAACCTCATATACAGGTACTTCGAAAAATCAATCCTAATGGAGCTATGGTCTCCTAAATATGCACCATTTTTAAAGGGCTATGGTAGCTTTAAAAGCGTTTTTTCGACCTACATGTATGGAAACTTTTTTTCTTAGTTTTTGATGTAGAATAACACTGCATCATTAAAATTTTGGTTTTCGACATTTTAGTATTTAATTTTTCGTCCTCGAACCGTGAAATTTCACCTTCAAATGAACTTTTCTCGAAAACGGTTAATCCTACAGTATTACAACAAGAGTACCTTTTTTATGTATTTTGACCTGAGGAATCATAATTCAAAAATAAAATTGCAAAAAAGTTACACAGAAAAAAGTTTGGGACAAAAAACTGATAAGGCCCCCCGTTTCGCACACCCCTGGTTTAAATAAGTACGTGAAAATGATATACAAAGATGGGCCTTATTAGGATTAATTCACGTGCAAAACCTCGTTAACATGTCTCAAAGGGTTCCTGAGTTATTAAATAAAAACCGATTTTTTTAGCCAATTTCAAAGGGGCGTAGCTCCCTTGTGACGCAATTTTAGACATATGTTTATAGGAACTTTTTGTCATATTTTATCATGTAGAATCACCTGTTAAAATTTCCTACCCTATTTCAATTACACCCTGTATTATTAATAGAGGTGACTTATACGAGCTCAAAAAAGTAAACTTTTTCGGATTCATCAGGCGACAAATTAAAATCGTGGGCAAGAGTGTGGGGATTAAGTAAATGCTATTTTTTTGAAAATCGGGTACGATTTCAGGGGGCGCCGAGCAAAATAGTGGGGGCGCCTTGGTTTTAATTATATGCTTTTCGTTATTGCTTACAATTTGTGTATTTTTTAAGAGAGTTTGATTAATTTTTTGTATTTTACCAAGCATTGGAGTTCTATAGTTATAATGCAATGCTCAAAATCCAGTGTCAGACTATAATTAAATACAAATATATTTTTTATGGTAGAAAGATGGTCTGCTTTGTTATTTCCCCTGGCCTACTAGAGGTAGAAACTTAACACCAAAATATTTTTTTTACCATGGTAAAATACTAAGAAAACACGAAAAAAAGTGGAAGAATGGTCAACTTTTTCTTAAAAAAGTCTAGTGCTTTTCTACTATGATTTAAATGTAATAAAAAACAATAATATGATAAGTGCGGGTATCGCCATTAGCAAAATCGAAAAAAAAATGTTTTTTCGACCCAGACTAATCATCTGTATGAATGTCTGAAAACTTAATTTTTATTTATGATAAAGTAAGTTTTTTTTAGCAGATATCTTTAATATATTTTCTAGCATGTAAATAATTTATTGGTCTTTCTTGTTTCACCTTTTTCTCGAATACACCTTTATACACTTAGCGCACGTCTGAAGTTAACAGTGTTACCAACAGCACGGTGAAGGCTATAATGAAAATTGAATATTGTATTTTTATTATGTCTAGTCATTTTTTTATGAACTTGCCGTTAGGAAAGTAAAAAAGAGTTGGGACAAAAAGGGAAATATAAAATGTTAACGGGCTTCCCCTCATTTTGTTTTTCTCTATAAAAAATGGTTCAGGCCAAATTTTTCCAAACCGAACAATTCCTGGAGGTCGATACCAGCATGAAAAGCATTTTTTTCTAAAATTATTGAAAACGCACAATATGTTATATTTTTCTCGAAAGCGGTTAATCCTAAGATACTTTTAAATGTGTTTTTCTATTTTGCGACTCTTATAAGCTCATAATCACACGCATTTTGCGTGTTCTTATAGGCCCAGAAGAGGTCTCTACTTTTTTTCTTTTGGGCTGGCAACAGACAAAAGTCTATCTCTTGACGTTTGCCGTGCAATTGTGAACGTCGGTTTAAAGTTTAATTTTCTACAAAATTTTGTGTTTAGGTTATGTTTTACCGTGTTAAAATTATGGCTTGGTTACTTGCAGTAGAAAAGCGAAGAAATGAATATAAAATATATCAAAATAATATTCGTTGTTAGAATTTTAAACATGGCGAAAACTGAAACAAAAATCCCTAAATCAGTCATCAATTTAAATGTAATTTTTTTAAAATTTTAGAGCAAAATAGAAAAAATTGTATAAAGCACTCGTTTCATAACACGTTTTTAGCGCACTAGTACTTTAGAAAACTCACCACAAGCGGCTCGTTATCTAAACTTGTACTCGTGCGCTAAAAACGTATGTTATGAAACTAGTACTTTAATATACTATTTTACCTAAGTAACACTATTCTAATAATAAACCGACAAAAAAATAGAACTGAAAAAGTTTGAGCCAAAAAAGTGATGAGAACCCTCATTTCGGACGCTTTAAGGATAGGCCTTATTAAGAATAGATCACATGCAAAATCTTGTTGCTATAACACGAAGGGTTCCTAAGTTATTAATTAAATATCGATTTATTAAAACCCCTTTTAAAGGAGCCTAGCTCCCTTACCATTCGTTTTTGGACATGTTTATGAAAACTTTTTATAATTTTAACCCTTAGAACACATTCTTTCAATAACTCCTTTTCCTCACACACACCCTGTATATGTATTTTGGGCTTAAAATAATCTGGTTCGTTAATAAAATTATTCATGGTCATAGGTGGCATGGGGGTCATGTGGCCCCATTGACACCTTTGGACCATTTTTCTTATAGCTTTACTATTTTTTTTTTTTTTCTAAAAGAAAGTCCATCTCATGAGATGATGAGCTAGCTCATCCGACATAGATATTTTTGATTAAATTCAATTTCTAAATTGACTTCAAGATGGCGGTATAAATGATTAATCAGGGCAACAACCTAAATAAACATAAAATACCTAATATTAAAATTACATCGGCACTTAGTGCTACTAAGAGTGCCGATGTATTGAAATCTTCGCCGAAAAGTCAAAATCTTTGACCACGTTTTTTTCACATTTATCGACGTTTTAGACCATTCTCGAAATCTGTCTGTCTGTCTGTCTGGGTGTAAACTCTCTAACTCCATTTCTACATGAGATATCGACTTGCGGTTTTTTGAATATTGTTTCTTATCGTATTCCGAAGGGCTGATTAGATTTTGGGGGTAAACTATTGGGAGTAAGGGGGTAAAAATAGGGTAAAACCCATTTTTTTAGCGTTTTTTGTTTATAATTAAGGCAATTATTATTGTATTTGGTTATTTTAGCACTTATATAAAAGATAATTTTAAATTGGTCAAAAAATGTTATAAACAACGTTTTCCTAAAACGCATTGTTTTCGAGATATTGGCGTTTAAAACAGTAAAAGGTTTTTTAGCATATCTCACATATTTATAACCCGATTTCAAAAAATTATATTTTAAATAAAAGCTCTTTTTAAGCCCTATAAAAAATGTTATACACAGTTGTTTGCTAGAATATAATGTTTTAAAGATACAGAATTTAAAATCAAACAAAACACCTAGTTTGAAATTTGCAAATTAGATGGCTCTAGTGTACAATAGTGCCGATGTTTTGACAGGGTGCTTGCAACGTTTTATCTAGTTTAACTTAACCTCAAACTTCTATGAAAGTTAAGCCAATCATTTACGATTAAAAACCATGTTAATTGGATAAAATTATAAAGTTATATTTGAACATTTAATCAAATTATCCAAAATTCAAAAACGACAGGAGAACGAGATAATGCTAAAATAATTTATGCTAACGTCAACTAAATCCATCAAAGGCCGACCCTTTATACGGAGAAAAATCATATAACTGAAAATAATATTTTGGTTTGGACTTTTTCATAACATGTTATGTATTTTAAAATTTACAAAGAGGTATTTGTTTACTTTTAAGTCAAAACGTTAAAACATTTTGTGTGAATATTTGAGGTCCCACTTAAGTAACTTTTGAAAAACTGTCATTCTTTTTAACTACACTGATAAAACAGTTTATTTGTGTCAACTAAATATTTTGTTGGATATGGCCAATTATTTTGTTGTAACAAATACATTTTATTTCTGTCAAATAAACTATTTTGTTCCCATTAATAAATAATTTTGAAATTAAAATATTTGTTTACATGAACTAAATATTTACTTGACTCAAATAAAATTTGTTACTCACAAGCAAATAATCTAATTGGCCATATCCAAATAAATCCTTTTTATCAGTGTACCTTTAAGGATACAATAAATGTATATTATACAACACTATTTATTTTAAATTTATTCTACAGTATTTCCAAGTTAATAAAATTTATTTCACTGTTATAGATCCGTGTGGCATACTTTATCATTGCTAAAAAAATTGCCGAAAAATATTAAATATTTTCAGAAAATTTTAAGAAGATAGTTTGGACTATTAATTCTTAATTTTTGACCCTAGAATCGTGCAATATAATTTTAAGTTACACAAAAATTTAAATATTATTTTACTAAATTGTTTTCTCTGTGTATACTACATGTTTTTCTTAACATCTTAGCTCTAAGTTTAATACAATTATAATTAGGATTAGTAAGTGTAGTTACTGTCTGAACGGTTAGAGCACTGCCCAACGTTATTAATGCCTTTAAGGACACTTAATTGTCCCATGGGATACGGCATAATGATCACCAAACCCACAACTGGGCAGGAGATCTTACATCGTCTGAGTTAACTCCCCTTCAAGGTCATTCAAATGCCTTTTTTGTATTTTTGTAGTGGTATGCCTGTGATGCTAATTTTAAATGTGTATAAAATAACGGTTTTGTGTGACAGTTAAAATTGTAACTGTCTAGAGATATTAAAAATTCAAATTATGAGTCATCTGCTGTCAATGGACAGCAGTCCAATACGTTAGGCAACATAAATTTAGGTCGTCAATACCAACCCAAAAAGAAAATTCCCTAAAAATATTATATTTGGATTTTATCACAGTGCAACAGAAAATGTGCCTTGTATGAAAAATTATTAAAGAATACATAAATCAGCTTATTAAACACAAAAACAAGTACAAAATCTTTACACACAACGGGGTATTTATTAAAAATGACTGTCAGATTAAGGAGTAGGTCATAAGTTCCCTAGGAAACTTTAGACCTACTGTACACATAACTGTGTAAAAATAAAAAAAAAATAGTTTTTTAATAAAAAAAAAACAAATATCTTACCTTAATGTAATTTAAAATATAATCTAAAATGTTATTTTTACCTAAAATATGCATAATTTTATTTTAAAACAATAAAAATTATACTTTTATCTCTTTCTGTAGAACTTTAAGGAAGCACGGATCCCTTTTAACCCGTTTTTGGACATATGTTTATAGAAAGTTTTTTCAAGTATTTTTATGCAGAATCACCCCTTAAAATTAGTGTCATTAGTTCTAAGACACCCTGTATAACAAAGTGTTTAAATATGCTTATTTCGGGAGATATAGTCATTTGTCCGGTAAAAAGCATGGCTGTTTGTAATTTAAAATTTCTGTAAAACTTCAATAAATTCAGTTTAAACCAGGGTAACTTTTTTTTAGAATATGACCGAATTTTTTAGCAACCTAGATTGATATGTTAGCTAGCATACATAAAAATCTTAACTAGGATAACCTAACCACTGTAAACTTAATTTTGATTAAGTT
Organism: Brachypterus glaber; assembly: GCA_958510825.1. Classification (NCBI taxonomy): domain Eukaryota; kingdom Metazoa; phylum Arthropoda; class Insecta; order Coleoptera; family Kateretidae; genus Brachypterus; species Brachypterus glaber. The sequence goes on along the minus strand of OY294048.1, from coordinate 44,213,364 downwards.
TTTGATTGATTTTGGCTGGCATAAATAGTGGCTATCAACCATTTTGGTATCTCTAACTATGCTTTGATCATTATTTTTGATACACAATGAAACTGAAAACAAATATATGAGATCCAACATGGGTGGTTCTTAGACAATATTCTACTAAAACAGCTCGACTATTTATTTTAATAATTTTGTTTTTGTTATATACTGTTATCAGCGCTCCAAAATTAATTTATCATTAACCTAAAAATATGTGGCTCAAGAAGCCACCAACCTGTAAATGGTCAAAACGTCTTATTTTAAATTGGCTGTAGTTATGATGCCGCACCCAAATTTAGTAGTTGAGTAGAAATAGTTAGTCTACTGGGATTATATGTCTAAATTGTCTATAATTCAACAAAGAGAGTTACTGTCCCTGTAAATAGGAGTTATTTCTCCAGCCGAATTTATAGGGATGAAAAGTTTATATGAATAACTTTGGACCACCAGAAAAGGGTATTGTTTGTCTATATGAAGCAAACTTCTAGATATACAGGGTTTTTCACTTAAAACTCATCACGCAGGTTTATAAGAACTCAAAGAGATGCACGAGATATGTAAAAAGTATAGAGTCAAAGAGCTAGTAAACATTTTAAAAGAGTTAATTTTTCCTAGATAAATTTTTAAAATTTACATCCAAACCAGCAAGATGTGGAAATGGGGTATTCTAATAATCTATTTTTAACATACCGATTTTTCTATTTGCATTTTTTTCGAAACCGATATCGATTCTGTCAACGGATTCATTTTCTACGTACAAAATTGAACTAGAATTGTTATATTAATTTCAAAATTATACTTAAAACTAGATAAAACGTTGCAAGCGTCCTGTCAAAACATCGACACTAGAGCCATCTAGTTTGAAAATTTCAAACTAGGTTTTAGATTTTAAGCTTTCACGGCCATTAAGATATAAAGAACTTTCACTTTCGGGTTTAGACCGTGTTAATGGGTTTTCACTTTCCGACGTTTCGTCTCTTACTACTAGAGACATCTTCAGGGATTAATCTGAAACTAAGTTTCGAATCAACTTGTGTCACTATTTATGACGAGTTGTGGTTATTCACCCGTGACGAGGTTTTTCCTATCAAAGACGGATCACTTCCCTTTTTGGACGTTTTGGTTTACAAAACGGAAAATGGCTCAATAGGACATTCGGTATACAGGAAGAAAACCCACACTGAGAGATACCTAAACGCATTTTCACATCACCATCCCTCTCAAAAACGCTCGGTAGTTAATTCACTTGTTCATAGGGCTTTCATGATTTCAGACAAGAATTCCCTAGACACAGAACTCCTTAAACTAACCAAAGCCTTGACCATGAACGGTTATACCAAAAAAGACATTAATAAGACCATATACAAATACAGAAATCCCAGACCCAAACAACAGGACAATAGTGACAATGACAGACAGACAGACACAAGTTATACTTCCCTATGTAAGCGGTATCACGGATAAAATAGGTAAACTTTTGAAGAAGTCAAATATTAAGCCTATATTTCGGTCCAACCAAAAATTAGGTCAGTGTTTGACTTCAACAAAAGACAAAATACCCCTGAGTTCAGAAGGCGTATATAAAATACCCTGCTCCTGTGGTACGGTTTACATAGGTGAAACTAAGAGAAAAATTTCTACAAGACTTCAAGAGCATGAGCGCAATATAAGAAAGAAACAAATTTCCTTATCGGCAGTAGCCGAACATGTACATGAAACAGGTCATAAAATCAATTTGTCTGAAACAAAACAAATATTAACAGAAAACAGAAAAATGCCAAGGAAGATACGGGAATCGATAGAAATCATTAAGCATCCTAACAATATCAATCGGGACACTGGTTACCACTTACCTGCAATATGGAAGTCTTTGATAGGAAAAACCTCGTCACGGGTGAATAACCACAACTCGTCATAAATAGTGACACAAGTTGATTCGAAACTTAGTTTCAGATTAATCCCTGAAGATGTCTCTAGCAGTAAGAGACGAAACGTCGGAAAGTGAAAATCCATTAACACGGTCTAAACCCGAAAGTGAAAGTTCTTTATTTCAAACTAGGTGTTTTGTTTGATTTTAAATTCTGTATTTTTAAAACATTATATTCTAGCAAAAAACTGTATATAACATTTTTTATAGGGCTTAAAAAGAGCTTTTATTTAAAATATAATTGTTTGAAATCGGGTTATAAATATGTGAGATATGCTAAAAAAACTTTTTACTGCTTTAAACGCCAATATCTCGAAAACAATGCGTTTTAGGAAAACGTTGTTTATAACATTTTTTGACCAATTTAAAATTATCTTTTATATAAGTGCTAAATTAACCAAATACAATAATAATTGCCTTAATTATAAACAAAAAACGCTAAAATTAGGAGTTTTACCCTATTTTTACCCCCTTAACCCCAATCGTTTACCCCCAAAATCTATTCAGCTCTTTGGAATAAGATACAAAAAAACAATATGCAAAAAACCGCAAGTCGATATCTCATGTAGAAATGGAGTTAGAGAGTTTACACCCAGACAGACATACATACAGACAGACATATGGACGCAAAAATTTTTTTTACTGATTTCGACTCAGAATGGTCTAAAACGCCGAGAAATGTGAAAAAAACGTGGTCAAAGATTTTGACTTTTCTTAGTAGCACTAAGTGCCGATGTACAGAGACTACAACCGATGTAATTGTAAAGGAACTTTTAACAGTATCTTCGAAAAACGACCTGATGCCTGTTATGAATAGCCCTGACCCCATTCTACCCACCGGTTGTTTGCTTTGTACTTTTATTGAAACTTAAATTGGCTTAAGGACTACCGATAGAAACAAACAACCGCAGACATAGTAGACGCCAAAAATATAAAAGATTTTTTTATCAGCGAACATTTTTTCTAGCGTCAGTCGTTCAATCAAAACGTCTACTACATACTTAATATAATAAAATTTAATTACGCCAATGTCTGACATTAATCTGTTTTAAATGTGAATATTCTACTATATCTCTGGCATGTACTATATTCACTTCGCTAGTTTAGCTAACTAGTTACATATTAAATAATTTTTATATTATGAAAGAAATCGTAAAATTTCTCACTTTAAAGAATTAAATTGTATGAATAATATGAACACTAAAATAATTTTTGTTCACAGTTTGCCGGGTCGTAACTCATATTTTTTAATATCTGTCTATTTAACTCTCTTGAAAGAATATAGGACTGTAGATAAGGAAATTTATGATATCAGGGATCGATGATTTTTAAATTAAAACTTTTTATACTTGAGTTATAAATCATGTGATTCATTATGTTGACTCTCTTCCTTAACTATTAAAAACTGCTGTCTGGGTAGCGATTCACAACGGTCAGTAATAAATGAGTTCACTGATTTACATCGGAACTTAGTGCTACTAAGAGTGCCGATGTATTGAAATCTTCGCCGAAAAGTCAAAATCTTTGACCACGTTTTTTTCACATTTTTTGACGTTTTAGACCATTTAGAGTCGAAATCAGTAAAAAAAAATTTTGCTTCCGTCTGTCTGTCTGTCTGGGGTAAACGATTGGGGTTAAGGGGGTAAAAATAGGGTAAAACTCCTATTTTTACCGTTTTTTGTTTATAATTAAGGCAATTATTATTGTATTTGGTTAATTTAGCACTTATATAAAAGATAATTTTAAATTGGTCAAAAAATGTTATAAACAACGTTTTCCTAAAACTCATTGTTTTCGGGATATTGGCTTTTAAAGCAGTAAAAGGTTTTTGTAGCATATCTCACATATTTATAACCCGATTTCAAAAAAAATTATATTTTAAATAAAAGCTCTTTTAAGCCCTATAAAAAATGTTACATACAGTTTTTTGCTAGAATATAATGTTTTAAAGATACAGAATTTAAAATCAAACAAACTCCTAGTTTGAAATTTGCAAACTAGATAGCGCTAGTTTACAATAGTGCCGATGTTTTGACAGGGTGCTTGCAACGTTTCATCTAGTTTATTGGTTGCCAAGGTAAACAAGTCTTGACAACGGTAGCTAAAAAGTTAAAAAAGCCATTAGTTGGAGTGTTACGCCCATGTTAATGGTATAGGAAAATAGCGTACAGGGGGGTGGGGGTCCAAAATGACCAAATTTGCGTTACGTAATACTTGAACGTTCCCTTAATTAGGAAGTAGAAAAAAGTTTTTTTCTACAAGGAAAAGTACTATTTTGTTCGTAGCAGTATTTTTTTGTTACCAGTTGCAAAATAATGACTAGAAGGCTAATTAAATAAATTAATTTCAACCCTTAATTGAGATTAAATCGTTAATAATTTAGTTAAAATAAAATTGGGGGATCGGTTTAAACCGCACGTTCTGTTATTAATTATTATTTGTCTAGATAAATTTGCATGATACAAATATGATTTAGGTGGAGTAATGGTAGTCCAGTAGCCAGGTATATTTACTAAAACAACTAACTACTATACAGGGTCTCTTACAAGTCTCTTACAAATTTTGGTAATAAAAAGAAGATTTAATTACATGAAGAAATGTTTATATAAACGAAGGTCCTATCTTTCCCTGTTCAGAAGTTATAGCGATTCTAAAATTTTTAAGTTAAAAAAACGTAGTAGCCATGACTTTTTTTTTACTTAGTAATGAACTCATTTTCTATGAAGAATATTGTTTTTCTACGACTGCTTTAGAATGTGAGCAAATACACACACTTTTCAAACACAGAATGAATCCATTCTAGCTCTAGACGGTATGAATATTCCGTATCAAGTTTTAGAATGAGCACATGTAGTACCATCTCTTGTTTATAAAAGTAAAGAAAACTGTAGCTAAATTAGCAAAAATATATATATTTTACCATGAAATATTGAATAATTTAATGCAATTTAAAGTTTTGCGTTAAAATTACATAAAGTTTATTAGTTTTTCTTAATATTTGACCAGTTTTTTATCAATTTAGTTCAAAAAATTAAAACTGCTCCATCTATTGTTAAATATTTAAACCTGATATATGTCACAACAATCTGACATAACCTTCAATTTTTGCATTATAATTTGTAAATATGTGCTAAAATTAAATAAAAATCTTTTTTAACTACTGATTTGATAAAATTATTAAATAACATTAATTGCTTTATTTAAAAATATGTGTTTTGTTGCATTTACAATGTCGAGTCACAAAAAAAATTGTTCTTCACCTTGTTCGTAGTTTAAAGCCATACAGTGTTTCATATTTGCAGTCGAAGAAAAAGTATAGTCTACAACATGTATGAAATAGTCATTCCGCGTTCGCGGGACCATCATACTCGCCTGCCGGCTCGTATGACAAACTTTCCTTTCGCGCGGAATATAGTCTATTCCATACTAGTTATAGAATATACTATGAAGAATATTGTTTTTCTGTATGGACTTTGTAATGGGATGTGACGGTTGACGTCTATGAGGAAATCTATTTCGATATTCTCTAGCTGCATTATGCATATGTGACCATGCATAAGGAAATCCGGTTAGTGTACTCGAAAAAATTTTATTGCTTTTTTTTTAAGTTTCAGGACGTTTTATATCCAAAAAATATGATTTCCGTCAAAAAATATCTGTCTGTCGGTCTGTCGGTCTGTGTGTCCGGGAAATTTGTGACCACGATAACTTCCAAATTTGAAGTCTTCGGGCTAAAGACTTCAAATTTGGACCACAGATTGATTATCCAAAGTTCTAGGCGGGATTGTTTTTCGTAAAAATCGGGTTGGGGTAAGGGGGTAAAATGGGGTATTTTTTTTTTAAAAAAACACATTTTTTTCAATTTATTTTTCGTTTTACGAAAAAAGAAACTTTTTTTGAAAAAAAAATTTGATTTTTTTTTTTTATTTTTGTTTGTTTTTGATTTTAATGAACCTAGGGCTATAGGGGAAAGTATTATTTTGTTGGCGGCAGTATTTAATTTCCTATCTTTGTTTTTATTTAGAAGGTAAATTTTATTCTCCATCTTGTCAGACATCTTCGCACTGTGGCAACAGCGGTCATCCGTAAAACTCAAGTCCAGGTTCCCAAAAGGGCTTGGATATATAATTATACTATACTAATGCTTATTTTTTGGAATTATACCAGTCTTCTGGACTATATGATTTAGGTGAAGTAATAAATACAACCTCGTATACAGTTGACGGAAGATAAATCTTGGGAGATATTTCGGCAAAATATTCTAAATAAATCCCCCAGTGATTTATTTTGATTCTCTTTGCTATAAAATTCTGATAATCATTAATCATTACTTTCCCCAAGGAAAGTCTTGTATCAGTAAAAAAATAGTATATTAAAGTACTAGTTTTCTCAAGTACTAGTGTGATAAAAACGTGTTATGAAACGAGTGTTCCATACAATTTTTTCTATTTTGCTCTAAAATTAAAAAAAAACGTACATTAATGTTGTTGACAGATTTAGGGATTTTCGTTTTGGGCTGTCGTTACAATTTTCGCCATGTTTGAATTCAAAGAACAAATAATATTTTGATATATTTTATAGTCAGCTCTTCTCTTTTTCACTGCAAGTAACAAAGCCACAATTTTAGCAAGGTAAAAATTAACTTAAAAACAAAATTTTGTAAAAAATTTAACTTCAAAGCGAAGTTAATATTTGCACGGAAAACGTCCAAACGTCCAAACGTCCAAACGTCCAAACGTCCAAACGTCCAAACGTCCAAACGTCATTTGTACTGTTCCCAACCCAAAAAAAAAGTACTAGCCTCTTATAAGAAAACGAAAAATGCGTTTGATTTTGAGCTTATAAAAGTTGCAAAGTAGAAAAAATAAATAAAAATATTGCTTTATTTACGTTTCTCAACTTTTTATATGGAAATTGTACTTTGCCACTAGAGCACACACTATTTTTTCTACGGCCCACAAAATGAAAATGTTTTTTATAAAATGTGAGGTAAAAAAATCAAAAATTAGGTAATTTTTATAAAATCTAGACATAAATAAAACATTCCAAGTTATATGTTGGTTAATCTAGTTACGTTATAACTATAGTTTCTATTTTTGACATGAAAAACAGAAATATTTGTATTGAAAAACATAAAAGATATCATAAAATTATGTGATGAAAGGTGGAAAATGCCATATAAAACGAGGTCAGCTAAATTCGTAGAATCTACAACGTAAACCTACATACTTGAAATTAGGCAAACCTACATACATAAATATCAAACTAGGGTGATATAAAAATATCAAACAAGTGTAATATAAGGCGTTTTCTAAAGAACAAAAGAGTGTGCTAAATGTCATTTTCATAGGGGATCGTAGAAAAAAATAATTTTACACTCTAAGCTTTAAGGTTTTTCTTTAATTATTTAATTAAATAATTAGCTGACTTCATAATTAGTCATATACTTATATGTTCTATTTTGAAGGCTTGCATTTACCTGAACGTGCAAAACGTAAAATAAACCTTCAGCCATCTTTAGAATCTAGGACATAGAATGATAGGTTAGAAACATTAAGTTCCAAGCCATTTTTTTTCAAAAATATGTTTTTACGGGTGGTAGCGCGCCCATTATTAAAATGGAAATGAAAAGTCAATTGTTTTGCATTTTCGGGTTTAGAATGTCATGAAACGTCGAGTAAATGTGTAAAAAGTAGGTGTTGCAAAATTTCTGTCTATCTGTCTGTCTGTAAACCATATAACTTTCTAACGGAATGTCCGATTAAAAAAACATTTTACCAAACGATTCAGGACCTTTGTTATTTTCGTCACATCAAATATGGTTAACATTAGCGTAGGGCAAGGCGGCAAAACAGACAAAAACTATTTTTTTAACGATATCTCACTTATTATTTATAGTACTTATAGGTACTATAAGACACTTTTACACAGTTAAAAATAAATTTCAATTTCCTACAAAAATATATATAATCATCTGTATCGTAGGACTTTTAGTTTTTGAGATGTAAAATTTTGACAGTCAAAAATTGAAATTTCAAATTTACTTTTTCGGAATAAATTTTTATCTGATAATGACGCGGCCAAAAAAGACAATCTGATAAAGCTAGAATGAAAAAATAAAAGTGACGAATTCGTGAAAAACGTAAACAAGAAAATTGTTGATTAAATATCTCGAAAACTAATGAACAAATATAAAAATATAAAAACGGTTAGAATTAGAATTAATGAGGCTTTTAAATATGGTATATACACGGAAAAAAAAAATTATAGCTAGGAGCGCTATAACCCACATATCAAGCAAATTATAATCGCTTATTATATAAATACAAGGCTTTCTCTTACAATTATGGCAGTCAGTGTAAAAATTTATATGAAATACTTTAATTGTTTAGTGAATAATAAAATATAACAAATAGTATGGCATTTATAGCCTAAATAGATTTAATTATTGTCCGTGCTAATAATTTTTATAATATAATAAAATTTCTGTAAATTTATAATAGTGCCTGTAATAAATATAATCGTGTCTGTAATATATATAATCGTTTCCAATTTATTTTTAACATTATTAGTTATTGTGTCCCTTATAATCTATAGCTTAAATCACTATAATTTGCCACTGTTACCAAATATCTTATAATGTATAGCGCAGAGCCCACTAATTTCTTTCCGTGTAGCAAAGTAAATACTTTATAATAATCCTTTATTCCAGCCCAGAGGGCCATATACAAAAAAATATATAAAACATACAAAATATATACAATAAAATTAATAATTAGCCAATATACAAAAGTTCAAAAGAGCTACCGCCCCCCATTAAAACTCTACTCCAGGTTTGCCATAGATCTGAACGCCATAGAATGTCACTCCTAAGCAGAGCCACAATAAAGAGGTTGGAAGATTTATACAGAGGATCGCGGAACCAAAAAGCCCGAAATCTACGAATAGTCACTAGCACTAGAAAATCTCGGTATGTTATTTAAGAGTCTAAACGTGTTGTTATAGCATACGCGCAGATTATTACACCATCCCAGTGTATAATTACATCAAAGTTCGGACATGTAGATCCCTGATTAATATGTTTGAAATAACAGTTTTTTAATGCCAGAGTTACACTTGGAGAAACGACGGGTTAACATATTAGCACGGACGCAGAGGGCTTTGTACTGTCTCTGAATGTCGAGATTATCGGAGAGATCACAGGTTAGAATATCCCCTAAGTATTATTATAAATGTACTGCGTTTGTTACTTGGAATCCAACAGTTTTGGCCTGATAATTTATAAAAGATTCACATCATAAAAAAAGAACAAGTCTAAGGTATTTTGTATGATAAATCTCATAAAAGACCTTGTTGAAGCTGCATCTAATGAGGAGTAACGTTAATTCATATTACCTTTTATAAAAATTCAATGAAATTGTATAACTTTTAATAAAAAAGACCTTTATTAAAAAAAAAAAAAAATTAAATGCGCTGTGTACTCTTTTTTTACGTTTAATTAAATTTTAACAATATGAGGTATACAATAAGTCGTGAAGATATGTAATATTACGCGTAGCATTACATATACGCATACCATTATACAATGTATAATATGTATAATATACATCCCCTTTATTTTCCGCTAAAAGACTGTGAACACCGTGTATACTCATTACAGTAGATGGTATATGGGGTTATTCCAGCAAATCGTGACATAACTCGCTTTAAAGAAAATACAGATTATAATCTGTACAATAATCATTATTAGCTAGCTTAAAGCGTTCATAAGTTATCGTGCCCACAAGATTTCTCGCAAAAATAAATCGACCGACCGAGCGACCGAGCGATTGACCGAGCGACCGAGCGATCGACCTTAAGATCGACCGACGGATTCACCGACCGAAATTTTTTTTTTGGTCTATCGACATAAAACGTCATAACACGAAAAAGTACGCAAAAAAATGTTGAACTTTTTTTCATAAATACGAGGCTTTTCCAAAATGTTGAAAACATTAAAATGGGAAAGCAATACATGGGACAAAAACCGAAAGTGCACCAGTCAAAGTACCCTCTCGGTATTGCAATACGTTGTCAAGATAGTCAGTTTATAATGTAAAAAAATATAGGCAATTTCAATGTAACGTAAGCAAAGAATTCCCTTGTAATGTAAGCAACAGATATTTCATCTTTTAATACATAACTCACCAACTGTTAATAGTATATTAAAGTACTATTGTTTTGTTTGTTTTAACCTCGTACTATTCTACTTAATTAAGCATCCCCTAAGTCCAGGACTTGTGTGGGCTAGTAGTAGAGGGAACCACCGGCTTATACTGACTTTCGAACCAGTTTCTAGGGAGTGTCCGTTTCACTTATCGCCTTCGCCAAATTTCAATTATTAATTAACTGAAAAAGGCAAATCGGCGCCAGTGAGAATCGAACTCACGATAGTAGACTTGCTATGCATACGCGCTAGCCACTACGCTATGCCTCCCATAATACTAGTTTTATAACACCCGTTTTTAGCGCACGAGTACCAATTTAGAAAACGAGCCGCTTGCGGCGAGTTTTCTTAAGTACTAGAGCCCTAAAAACGTGTTATGAAACGAGTGCTTTATACAATTTTTTCTATTTTGCTCTAAAATTAAAAAAATCTTACATTTAAATTGATTACCGACTTGGGGATTTTTGTTTTGGGTTGGCATTACAATTAATCAATTAATTTTAACACGGTAAAAATTAACTTAAACCACAATTTCGTAGAAAACTAAACTTAAAAGAGGTGTTTACATTTGCACGGGAAACGCCAAGCTATTGTCTTTTGTCCTGTATTGCCAACCCAAAAGAAAAAAGTAAAAGTAAAAAAGTCCAAACCTTATAGGCCTAAAAGAACACGCAAAATGCGTGTTATTGTGAGTTTATAAGAGTCGCAAAATAGAAAAAGATTTAAAACATTTTAGCCTGATTTCTTAAACATTTTTAAGTGCACATTTAGTTTTAAAAAGATTTTATATTCTGGAATAGAACAGAAATTTGAAGATACATGTACTTAAGTCAAAATCTATGTCACCAAATGTAACGTAAGCAACATTACATAAAATTATAAATTAATCACAAATTAAACTTATTATACTAATTATAAATATAGGTTTTGTTACTTTGTTATTTACTAAAAATATTGTATTTAAATATTAGGTCTTTTAATATAATTGACAAATTTATACATTTAAAAGTTAAAATAGGCGTAAGATGTAACGTAAGCAACGCTGAAATTACCCTATGGCTTTTTTCTAAAAAACTTATTAAACGCAAGTAAAAATTATTTAAAATCCTATATAATAGGCCAGTAAAGTATTAAATAAGAAATATAGACAACTAATTATCCAAGCAATTTGTCCAGTTTATTTCATCGAAACTCGTATAGTGAAGTTATTGTTGTGAAATGAAAGGGTTAAGTTCTTATAATGAAATTTTTATGAAAAGCTCTTTCAGAAAGTTTGTTACAAAAGAAATAAGGAAAAAGAAAACTACGTTTTAGCAAAGAAAAGACAAATGGGATGTATTGGCGTTTTAAGACTAGGAAAATATTAAAAGCTTAAATTTATATAAAATGTATTTAATACAAATAAATGTATTGCAATAAAATAATGTAATACAAAAATCAATGTACAACTTTAGTCGCCCACTTTACATCGGCACTTAGTGCTACTAAGAGTGCCGGTATTGAAATCTTCGCCGAAAAGTCAAAATCTTTGACCACGTTTTTTTCACATTTCTCGACGTTTTAGACCATTCTGAGTCGAAATTAGTAAAAAAAATGTTTGCGTCCGTCTGTCTGTCTGTCTGTCTGGGTGTAAACTCTCTAACTCCATTTCTACATGAGATATCGACTTGCGGTTTTTTGCATATTGTTTCTTATCGTATTCTGAAGAGCTAATTAGATTTTGGGGGTAAACGATTGGGGGTAAGGGGGTAAAAATAGGGTAAAACCCCTATTTTTAGCGTTTTTTGTTTATAATTAAGGCAATTATTATTTTATTTGGTTGATTTAGCACTTATATAAAAGATAATTTTAAATTGGTCAAAAGATGTTATAAACAACGTTTTCCTAAAACGCATTGTTTTCGAGATATTGGCGTTTAAAGCAGTAAAAGGTTTTTTTAGCATATCTCACATATTTATAATCCGATTTCAAAAAATTATATTTTAAATAAAAGCTTTTTTTAAGCCCTATAAAAAATGTTATATACAGTTTTTTGCTAGATTATAATTTTTTAAAGATACAGAATTTAAAATCAAACAAAACACCTAGTTTGAAATTTGCAAACTAGATGGCTCTAGTGTACAATAGTGCCGATGTTTTGACAGGGTGCTTGCAACGTTTCATCTAGTTAAACCTACATTTAATTAGGATATGAGGCATTTCGCGCCTAGCGTGCCAAGATTCTGCACTCGTCTCATGGATTTGAACCAAACTTGGAATAGTCGTAGCAATAGTAGGTATATATATCATGGTATATCTTTCAAATCCATCTATCCGTTTAACATATACAGGGTGTTCAATTTGGCCGAGTACCGTCTACAGACATACATTTAACAGCCCATATCTCCTAGAAATATTCATCAATTTTAAAAAATCAAATATGCTTTAAAATCTCCTTTCCACGCTCTATCTCAAGATATACTTTGATTTTTGGCAATTGTCCTTAAACAGCTACACCCGTATCATTTGGGACCTATGTAAAAGTTTTTTTTATCCAATTAGGAAAGAAATTCGATCCTATGACCCATTTTATTTGATTCTTGCTGTTTTATGGATTTAAATAAGGCACTCGATACTATTGAGTATTTTAGTTTTATATAACTATATATATATTTTTTTAAATATCCTTTTGATATATTTATAAAATCGTGTTTTTCAGTCTATATTATTACTTTGCTTACGACAAAAAGGCAAATTTGCGAAATACATAACCTTTCTCAAGATCCATTAGGGTAATTGCTGTTATTTGGAACCCGACTCTAACTGGTACTGCGTTATTAGAAGTAGGCTATGTAACCAAACACACACGATAAACTAATATAAATGTCTTGAAAGCTTCAATTTGCCAATATTGTAAGTGTAAGGGCGGCAAGATGCTTAACTAAAAGACTTTGCCTTAGTAAAACATTCACAAATTTGAATTCTACGGATCAAATACATCGAAAACCATATTTAGTTTTTTATTCACGAAAATTTGGCCCTTGCAGGGCTTTAAAAACTGTAGCATTCAAGGGCTATTTTGGCGATTTTTAGGTGTTTTTTGAGGTTAGGGCCAAACCAAGATCCGTTGGGCCAATTCTGGTGACGGATTCGGATTCAGCGTGTCTAAATACATATGAATATATTTTTCTGGTCTCACGTTCAAATGTTCTTTACATTTTTGTGCTAATTGGGCATATTTATTGCAAATGTTTCTGTATGTGTAATTTGTCTAAGAAATAATAATAATAATAATTATTATTATTATTATTTATCATGTCCAGAGTTAATTAGTGCAAGCAAAGAACTTTTACCTCAAGAAGTAATTTCAGACCAATTTTTATGAAGGGGCCATCTTTTTGTTTGTTTATTTACTAACAGAAACGCGATACAGCTTTGTGGTGTAAAATGTAGATGTCGCTAGTCGACTTTCAGGCTACCTAGTAGTGATGTTGCGTAGTTTCCACCTTATCATGAACTCAAATCATTATATATAAATTAAAAATGTAAAAAACTTTATTGTGTATACTATAATTATATTTAAATCTATTTAAATTAAACTACTAGTTCATATAAAACTCATACAGAACTAATGTTTCTTAAAATTTACAAAAAAATACCCAAAGTATATGTTTCCAATCGGCAACACTGTACCCATGTCAGTCATTTTACGACATTAGACTGTGAGTTTACACATTCTTTCTCTCTCTTTACGCGTACTAAGTGTAAGCAATAGTCACTCCCCACCAGCCCCTCATCGTAGTTTGTGCCCGCTTCAAACAAAGCATACGGTAGATTTCATCATGTTCCTTCTTGAGGTAAAAGTTCTTTGAGTGCAAGGATCTGAAATAAGATTTTTTGAGATACGATGTTTCGAAATTTGCAAGTCGATACTTTATTTTAGCGAAGCAAATCCGTGAGTCTTTTAGAGTATGGCATTTTATTGAGATAAAAATATAGACTAAACTATTTTAGAATATTCCAAATAGATGCGAAAGTCGATATTACATAGGTATTTTATATGCATAATATCGGAAGTTTTTATTTTATTTTATAGCTATTTATTTATTTATTTATTTATTTATTTAAGTTACATCCAACAGTATAAAACCAATTCTAGGATGAGTCACATCGAAACAAAGAGTCTTAACAAAAAATTACAAAGGTTAATTAATATACAAGGTACACAAAAAAAAAAAATGTTAATCCAGGTCTAATTGGCGAAATGTAAATTTAATACGACTGGGGCTGCAGTTAAATATATCTACATCTGATTGAATTGCATGATAATTATTGCACATTGAGTAGATTGGTGAAAATTTAGGTAAGTTGGTTCTAGGTTTTAATAAGTAAAAAGTATTACATGAACGAGTATTTGCTGTAGGAACATGAAAATTTAACATTTCCAAAAGTTCGGGACAGTCAATTTTGTTATTAATTATTTTATACAAAAAAAGAACAGAGTTGGTAGCTCTTCTGCTTTTTAAAGTATTAACATTAAATCTGTCAAGTAAAAGTTGGTTATTAATGCCTGTATTGGGATAAACACCATCAATTTTAAAACTAACGAATTTTAAGAATTTTCTTAAAATTTTTTCGATACTATCACTTTGATATTTAAATTTAGGATTCCAAATTAAGCTAGCATATTCAAGTTTAGACAAGACAAATGAATTAAAAAGTATGAATAGGGCAGATTTATCCTTAAAGCCATATCTATTTCTAATGACAAAGCCAAGACTGCGAAATGCTGATGATATAGTTTTTTCTGTATGAACTCCGAAGTCTAATCTACTATCAAATGTAACTCCCAAATCTCTAATTTCAGAAACTCTGGTTAAGATTGTGTCTCCAATTTTATAATTAAATTGCAAAGTATTATTTTTCCTGGTGAATGAGAGAACATTACATTTTGCAGCGTTAAGGGGTAACTTATTTTTTTCGCACCATTTAACCAAATTATTTCAAGCATTTTGAAGTAATTGACAATCTAATATACTTTTTATTCTGTAATATAGTTTAGCATCATCTGCGAAAGCAAGTGCTGGTACAACAATTAAATTAGAAATGGTATTAACAAATATAAGAAAGAGTAAAGGGCCCAATATAGACCCTTGGGGTACCCCTGACGTTGCCAGAAATAACCAAGATTTGAAGCCGCGATACTCTACAAATTGTAATCTATCCACTAGGTAGGAGTAGAAAAAATTTATTAATTCTATGGAGAATCCCATGTCATACATTGCCTTAAGAAGAATAATATGATCCAGCACGTCAAAAGCTTTTGAGAAGTCTGTGTATATCACGTCAATTTGCTCACCATAGTCTAAAAACTTTGAAATATATTCAAGAATACATGAGAGATTCGTAATTGTAGATCTTCCTCTTAAAAATCCATGTTGATATTTAGATAATAAGTGATTGATATTAGCGTAAATTAATTTGTGTAAGACTATCTCAAAAGCTTTTGCAAAATTTGAGATTAAAGTTATAGGGCGGTAATTCTCCACCTTTTTCTTGACACCCTTTTTAAAAATAGGAATTATTTTTGATATTTTCCACTTGTCTGGAAACTTACCAGTCTTAAGGGCTAAATTAAACAAAACAGTTAAAGGAGCTGATAGAACAGAAGCGCAGTCTTTTAATAGAAATGAGGGTACACCATCCGGACCAGCAGTAAATTTTGATTTTAAACTTCTGAGAGCACATAAGACATCACGCTCTTTAATTTGAATAATGTTAAAGTAATTATTGTTATGACTGTTTGATTCGAAATTTAAGTTTTTTGCAGAACTGCTCGCCCCATAAGATTTTTGAAAGAACGTCGCAAACGCATTTACTATGCTTTGTGGATCCTTTAGTTTCTATTTCTTCATAGACGAGTAAATTGGGTATAGGATCCGAACCTCTCACTATGCACACTACCGTAACCTGTTCGGTTTTTTATGGTTATTTTTCATTTTTTTTTTATTTTATGAGTTCTAAAACTGGTTTTTGGTAGCATTTTCCTAATTTTCCTACCTCTGTACTAAGGGAACGTTCAAGTATTACGTAACACTCCTAGGGAGGGTGTTACGCCCATGTTAATGATATAGGAAAATATCGTTACAGTAGACAGTAGTGGGAGGCATAGCATAGTGGCTAGTGCGTATGCATAGCAAGCCTACTAGCGTGAGTTCGATTCTCACTGGCGCCGATTTGCCTTTTTCAGTTAATAATAATTGAAATTTAGCGAAGGCGATAAGTGAAACGGACACTCCCTAGGAACTGGTTCCCACACAAGTCCTGGACTTAGGGGATGCTTAATTAAGTAGAATAGTACGATGTTAAACAAACAAACAAACAAACAAACAAGTATTTATTATAAAATGTGTTATTAAAACTGAAATAATACTTTTCCCTCTAAAGGTTCAAGGCTTATATAACTTATTTCACTTTAAAATAGTGTCGTTTAAAGTAGAGCTCATACAGTGCTGTTCAAAAGTCACCCTGTTTTTTTTTTAAACTTTTGAAGTTGAAATATCAACTTCAAATTAGGAACACAAAAATCAGACAACTCAAACTATCTTTTTTTCATATATTGAATATTTTTAGCTCTTAAGATATACCCCTATAGGAAGAAAATTTTAAATTGAAAGTGGGGTCGTATAATACATCATTTTAAAGCTCATAAAACTGTCTATTTGACCTTATATTTTTTAATTTTTTTCGGTTTTTAAAATAGGGTTGAAAATGATAATTCGCGTCAAAATTACTTTAAAAAATCAAACATTTTTTCAAAAATGATTAATTTTATGAAACAAAAAGACAAATTATACTTTTAAACTAATTTTAAATATTTATAAGTTAAAAATTATAAAAAAATCTTAAAAAAATCGCATTTTTTAGCAAGACAAATTAAAAATTCAAAAAAAGGTTTTAAAAATTAAAAAATATATGATTAAATCATTCTATTTCCTTTAAAATGATTATCACAAGATTCCACTTTTCATTTAAAAAGATCCCCCATGCCACCTTACTCAAATTTTAAAAGTTAAAAATATGAAATATATGCCTAAAGATAGCTCAAGTTGACTTATTTAAGTGTCCAAATTTCAAAGTAGATATCTTAATTCGTTCAAAAGTTAAAAGGGGTGGGGGTAACTTTCGGACAGCACTGTATTCGTATTATGCAGTACTTATTGTACAGGTTGTTTTATGTTTTTATGCTTTTATATAATATTATGCTTTTAGTTGAAATATCTACTTTAGAGATAAGAAGAGAGCTCCACACTAGTAAAGTTTATTTATATATGGTTTATATATTAATTAGCTTTTAAGGACGTTAAAGCATAGAATTTACGGTTCTTTCTACTGCCCGAATATGACACAATAATACACAGCTCTTGTTACATTACATTACATGTTTGTTTAACCTCGTACTATTCTACTTAATTAAGCATCCCCTAAGTCCAGGACTTGTGTGGGCTAGTAGTAGAGGGAACCACCGGCTTATACTGACTTTCGAACCAGTTTCTAGGGAGTGTCCGTTTCACTTATCGCCTTCGACAAATTTCAATTATTAATTCTGAAAAAGGCAAATCGGCGCCAGTGAGAATCGAACTCACGATAGTAGACTTGATATGCATACGCGCTAGCCACTACGCTATGCCTCCCATTATGTATGCATATTAATAGTTTTAAAATTTAGTAATTTAGCTAATAGAAGCAATATTTATGAAATAATTTAATCATGTATATTTTTTATCTTATATTTTTTTATTACACATTAGCACTGGTCGGATCAAAGTATTCGTGAGCACGCAAAAAATTAATTTTTAAAAAACAATTTTTTAAAGTAAATTTCATTTAATTTCATTTCATTTCATTATTTTAATCATGATACAGAGTTTAGATTCGCCAAAATATAATAAATTAAAATTAAATAAGGGACATTACAATAAAATAAATTAAACCGAGATTTCTTAAATTGCGATTTAAAAATTCTAAATCAGTATAAAACAATAAAATATTAAATCTAATCTGATGAAAACTGTCCAGGGCTGAAAGAAATATATTTGTTTTGGTTTAACCCTTTATTGGGCAAGGTTTTTGAATGAATAATGGGCAATTGCACCAGAAGGGTCCGGGACTGGACAGAAACTAACTAACTGACCCCGGGACACATCTGGTGATACCACAAGTATGGTGAACTAGTGGCTGGATCTACGAATTGCTATGTGTCCTGCGTACACACAGAAAAAAAATATTCATGCTATTTCATTCGAGTTATCAAAGGCATTCGAAACTATTGCACTTGAGCTTTAAATAATAATAACTGTTGAAACATATGCTATATAAATACGAAAACTATATTATTTTAAATATTTTTATTTATTTACTTAGCACAGAAAAAAAGGATATCTTGAATCAAAGCAAAACGATCTCGAAACAGGGCCGCCATGGCTTTCGATATGTTCAACGCCATGACTGTCTTGGATCAAGTCCGCCGTGATCTTGGCATTTGAGGTCCTAGATTTAAGGACATTTCCTTAAATCAAAGCCACTTAAACCACTTATTTAAGATCATATTATCTTAAACCAAGTATGTAATTATCTTGATTTAATATCATATTATCTTTATTCAAGATCATATTATCTTACACCAAGTCTTGGTTTAAGTAATATAATCTTGAATGAAGATAATTATAATGTTGATTTAAGATTATGATTCTCTTGATTCAAGATCATATTGACCCCACAGTCAGGTAAATATTTTGAAAAAAATTCCCACACATGTATATTATTTCGCACGCCTATGAAATATGATACTTTCTTACTCTATTAGTCGTGTGAAATTTGGTTTCATAGGTGGTCGTAGGAAAAAGCACTTGTTTTTGAAGAAAAACTTGTTGCAACGCCATTGTAAAATGGCGCTTATAGGTATAAATTATTTAATGCTTTGAGTCAAGATAATAACTCTTGATTCTCTGTTACTATTTTAAATGTCATGCATTTAAGGAAAAAATCCTTGATACAAGGATTTTTTCTACCAAGAGAATAATTAAAGGAAACCAAAGTCACAGATAATCTTAAACCGAGGATACATGATCTTAAAAGAAGATTATTACCTCGATTTAAGATAATATAAATCCAAGATAATTTATTATCTTCTGCTAAGATAACCTTTTTTTCTGTGAGTGTATAAAAGTAATTCCATTCCAAAGCAGACAGAAAGACTGGGCCAAAGACTTCAGAATAGGGCAAATAAAATTTTTGGAGATAAACAAAATATTTTTAATAAATCTAACAATATTGTTAAGTAAGTTAGATAAATTTGTCAAAAGCTGACACACAGATCGACCGGGTCACCGTCTTCGACGCAAGACAAGAAATTCTCTTATTATTATATTCTTTGTTTTTGTTTTTAACAGTTTTAAAGTAGTTGGTCCTTCAGATTTCTAAAAAAATTTCCTGCGACGCTAAATGTTTTGTTGAACATGGTGATGCCACTCAATCCGTTTTATATTAACCTCCCCTGCCCCCCGTAAAAAAATTTAACAAAACTTTTTGTTGATAAAGTTATAAAGCCGAATAGGCTTGCCCCCTCCGCCTGACAAAATTCCTGCGGGCGTCCCTGCTATATAATATTCAAAAACTCGACGATATTATTTTACTTTTTCAGTGTATAAAAAAGGATTTCCATCCTGACGGATACGGATGCAGCGGGCTGACAGACAGTCCGGCCAGGCCAATGACTTCGCCGCAAGATAACAAATTCAATAAAGCACGTATTTCAAGTCTTGGATTAGCCGTTCACACAAATCAAAATCAAAAACTTTTACGTGCCTAATACACCCAGCGAAATATTTTATACGTATATACCTAACAAAAATCACTCGTTTTTGAAGTTATTAATACAGTTATTCAAATAAAATTTATATACCAGTTAAAATAGACCGAACAAGAAATTGAGTACTTAACAGTCATTTTAATTGTTATTTTAAATAAAATTATATAATATTATATAATTTTATTTACTATTTAGTAAAATATTTTAAATTTTTCGTTAATTTGTTAAAAACACCTAATAATTATTAATAATTATTATCAAATTATATTAGTGTCCTTCGATTATAAAATTAATAAATAAATATCGGGACTAGGACTTTAAATAAAAACACTAAGTTTTATGCACTAGCGACGTTTCGTCTTTAATCAAGACTTTATCAAGCTAAAAGAGAGAAAAAGACCTTATGTAATAACACAAAAAAATATATAACTTACAAAAAAATTAAAAAAGTCTACTTTTTAATCTTAGGGAACATTCAAGTATTACGTAAGGCAAATTTCGATCATTTGGGA
The DNA here is from genome assembly GCA_958510825.1 of Brachypterus glaber. NCBI lineage: Eukaryota > Metazoa > Arthropoda > Insecta > Coleoptera > Kateretidae > Brachypterus > Brachypterus glaber. The sequence continues at coordinate 44,192,845 of OY294048.1, read as the reverse complement.
CCCACACCCCCCCCCCTGTAACGCTATTTTCCTATACCAGTAACATGGGCGTAACACTTCAAAATGAAAAATCTAAGTTCAGGATTCGTAGGATTAATTTTTTATTCCACCCTTATGCCCCTTTTCTTATGAAAGGTCACGTATGCTTATCGAAGGTTTTAACCCTGCCGGAAAATAAAAAAAAAGTCATAAAACTATTTAATTATGAAAAATTAAAGTTAAAATCTTGAACATCTAAGTTCAGGATTCGTAGGATTAATTTTTTATTCCACCCTAATGCCCCTTTTCTTATGAAAGGTCACGTATGCTTATCTAAGGTTTTAACCCTGCCGGAAAATAAAAAAAAGTCATAATACTATTTAATTATGAAAAATTAAAGTTAAAATCTTGAACATCTAAGTTCAGGATTCGTAGGATTAATTTTTTATTCCACCCTAATGCCCCTTTTCTTATGAAAGGTCACGTATGGTTATCGAAGGTTTTAACCCTGCCGGAAAATAAAAAAAAGTCATAATACTATTTAATTATGAAAAATTAAAGTTAAAATCTTGAACATCTAAGTTCAGGATTCGTAGGATTAATTTTTTATTCCACCCTAATGCCCCTTTTCTTATGAAAGGTCACGTATGGTTATCGAAGGTTTTAACCCTGCCGGAAAATAATTTACGGCTGTAAATCAGGACACGGGCAAGGATTAGTGGTAATCCAAGAAAATGGCTTTTGGAAACACTATTTTTCAGGTGGGAGCTTCTTAATGCATCCGAGTGCCTCTGCCATACATTAACTATTAAAACCCGGGAGATATAAGATACGGACGGCCATTGTGAATATTTTATGATTTTTACACTGAAAATATATTTATATTATACATGAGGCATGTAAAGGTGATAAGTCCAACTTAGCCAACTTTTGAAAAACCCGCAACAAACTGTCATTCTTTTCGTATAAGACAAATTTAAAACCGGTGGCATGTTATTTAAATTAATGGGAGCTACATAGAAAAAAACGGATTCCTTGAACCAAGGACACGTGTCTTTGTATATGTTCAAAGCCATATTCTCTTGTTTCAAGGCTGGCATTTTCTTGAACCAAAGTCAATGCCCTTGAATGAAGAGCACGGGTTTTGGAATAAAAATCCGCGCTCTTTATTCAAGGACATTTACTTTGGTTCAAGAAAATGCCAGCCTTGAAACAAGAGAAAATGGCTTTGAACATATCCAAAGACACGTGTCCTTGGTTCAAGGAATCCGTTTTTTCTATGTACTATTGGTAAAAATGTATGAGTATTGAATTATTCTATATTTCATGGTAAAATGTATATTTTTGTTTGTTAACCCTCTATTGCACCTTGTGCCCACTGTAAAAATTAAATAGAATCATGTAATGTGTTTTCATGTAGGTTCAAGTAAAATTTACGAGATTTTACATGAATTTTTCAATTTTATATGAATATTACATGTAATTTATGTAATATTCATATGAAATCGTAAAATTACATGCAAAATTTCGTAACTTTTACTTTTCTCTGCATGACAACACATTACCTATAGTTCTGCATGTAAATTTACACATATATTTTTTACAGTGAACTTTTTAAAAATTTACTAGATTTTACATGTAATTTTACATGTAATGTGCATATAAAATTTTAAAATTACATGTAAAATTGTAAAATTACATGTAAAATTGCAAAATTACATGTAAAATTGTAAAATTATATGTAAAATCTAGTAAATTTTACACGAATAACATTTACATGCAAAATGATGTGTAATTAAATATTAATTTTTTACAGTGTAAGACGCCTGAATTCTTTAATACACTGTTCTTTAAGTTGGATTATCTAATATTGCCGGTAAACATTTAAACATGTCACGCACTGAAAATTAGGTGGAGTCGAATTTTTGTTAGTGTGTTGGTTTTGTTTAAAAACGAGCTTTCGAGTTCTATTAAATTCTAAAAATTGTTGTATTGATTACCTCACATAATTTATGAACAAGTACATATTAGTATTTTTTAGTTTTGTATTCGTTTTTGTTTTTATATGCATAATAGGTTTGAAAAAAAATTTAACAAAACTTTGAAATAAAGGAAAAAAAAAGTTTTTAATATTTTTTATGAATTATGAAAGTCAAAAGACGTATAATCATTTTTTTGTTGTAAAATTATGTGCAATATAGAGTTAATTTTGGCACAGTTTTTATTATAGACAATAGATAGCACCACATGTGCTCATTTCAACACTTGATATGGTATAGTCATATACAGTAAACCGTATTCATTCTAATACAGTCGTAGAAAAAATATTGTTTTGTGCTTATTTTTAACTACTAAATCCATTTTTATCAGTGTAGCCTATCATCGGCGTTCAACATTAATATTTTATGTGGTTAAAAGAGGTTCATAACCCTGTTTACTCGCAATATTGCCGGTATCAATCACCTGGGTTTCCACGACGCGGAAAATTGCCATAGTCTTAAAAACTTTTCAAATTAATACTCTCGTATGCAGCGGAGAATTTCCACGGGGACTCCCCAGCAGGGTGTCGACTTATTTATTAATTTTTCACCTCCCGAATGCTGCTTTTTCATTTTTAATACCCAATATTGTATACCTTTATTATTAATAAAATATTTACGGACATAAGAAAATTTAACAATTTTTCTTACGACCCTCTATGAAAGTGACATTTAGCACACTCTTTTGTTCTTTAGAAAACGCCTCATATCGCACTAGTTTGATATTTTTACATCACACTCGTGTGATATTTATATATGGAGGTTTGCCTAATTTTATTTAGATATTTACCTCGTAGATTCTACGAATTTTATTCACCTTGTTTTATAAACCATTTTCCAACTTTCACCACAGCCTTTTATATCTTTTAAGTGTTTTAATCCAAATATTTCTGTTTTTCATATCAAAAATAGAAACTGTAGTTATAACGTTACTATTTTGACCATTACTGTCTAGTCTAGACAGTCTAGATCTTTTAAAAATTACTTATTTTTTTATTTAGTTACCTTACATTACATAAAAAACAGTATTTTTCTTATGAAATGTAAAACAGTACAATTTTACTGTCTTATATGGCAGCATAATCACAGAAATCTAACTTAATAAGCAAACTCAAGTTTGCATTTATACTAGGCAACCCATTAAACAGCTATGTATTGTATTAAATATAAAACCAAGAAAACTAAATCTAAATGAAAATCATATTTCCTGTTTGACATACCTACATATATTTGTATGCTATTTTGAATAATTTTGTGCTTTGCAATAAGTGGAAAAATACATTTTTGGCTATAACTCGCTTATTATTTATCCTAAGAAAAAATCCATTTAGTTAAACAAAATCTCTTATAGCTGGAAATGTCATAATATGGAGTTAATATTGCCAAAAGGGACCTATTTCTTATGGACACAAAAGACGACATACCGCGAAAAGACATAGCTTATTACCTTCTGGAGCTTTATCGCTGCCGAAACGTTAAACGATAATGGCGTACTGGCAAAATATTAAATTTTAAAATATATTCACTTTGCCATGGTTAATCCCGCTTTAAAATATGACAAAGTTTAAGAATAATTTAGTTTATAGTGAAATGTACTAATAGTCCAGTCAAATAATAAATTTAAATTGCATATTTTATATGGTAGTAGTGGATGGTAACAGAACACTCCTGTTAGTTTTTCACCGGGTGATTTGCGTAAGAGGTGTCCGGATTTTTTTCTTATTTTTTAATGTACATTCGCCCTGCATCATTAAAATTTTGGTTTTCGACATTTTAGTATTTAATTCTACAGTATTACAACAAGAGTACCTTTTTTATGTATTTTGACCTGAGGAATCATATTTCAAAAATAAAATTGCAAAAAAGTTACACAGAAAAAAGTTTGGGACAAAAAACTGATAAGCCCCCCCCGTTTCGCACACCCCTGGTTTAAATAAGTACGTGAAAATGACAGACAAAGATGGGCCTTATTAGGATTAATTCACGTGCAAAACCTCGTTAATATATCTCAAAGGGTTCCTGAGTTATTAAATAAAAACCGATGTTTTTAGCCAATTTCAAAGGGGCGTAGCTCCCTTATGACGCATTTTTAGACATATATTTATAGGAACTTTTTAATAATCGAGTTAATTCAAAAATAGCCGTGTTGGAGGTGAAATTGGTTTTTTCATTTTTCAGCCAAATTATTCATCGGATGATAAAAGTGGTTTGGACTTGTAGCTCTTGAAATTCTCTATAAGTTTAATACATATATTATAAATTTTCATAGTTACTTTGGTACGGCTAGAGAGGGCGCAACTGCAACCGTAACAAAATACCTATAAAAATGCATAATATATGAAACTTATAGAGAATACCAAGAGCTACAGGTTTTCTTATAACCACTTTTATTCTCCGATGAATAATTTGGCTGAAAAATCGAAAAAAAAAACAATTTCACCATTTTTGAATATTTATAACTCGATTGTTAGCAGCGTTTTTCAAATATTACATCAGAGTTGACAGAAAAACGTCGCTACTGCTTTCTAGCTTAGTAGGGCAGTATGAGATACCTAATATTAAGATGGATGATTTTCCAGAACGGGTACTTGTAAATACAGTTACTGCTTTCTAGCTTAGTAGGGCAGTATGAGATACCTAATATTAAGATGGATGATTTTCCAGAACGGGTACTTGTAAATACAGTGCTGTCCAAAAGTCACCCCCCCCCCTTTTAACTTTTCCACCGCTCTGTATGTTAAAGATATTATTATTCTATTTAAATAAAAATAAAATTAATTAAAATAAAAACAAAATGTGTTTAAATAAATGTTTTTTCTATTAGGCAACTCTTATAAGCTCATAATCACACGCATTTTGCCCATAAGAGGTCTGTACTTTTTGTTCTGTTGCGTTGGCAACATACAAAAGCCTATCTCTTGACATTTTGCGTGCAAATGTCAATGTCGAGTTTATTTTTTTACAAAATTTTGTGTTTGGGTTATTTTTTACCGTGTTAAAATTGTGGACTGGTTAATTGCAGTAAAAAAAGAAGAGATGACTGTAAAATATATCAAAATATCATTTGTTCTTAGAATTTTAAACATAGTGTAAACTGTAATGCCAACCCAAAACAAAAATCCCTAAATCAGCCATCAATTTAAATGTAAGTTTTTTTAATTTTAAAGCAAAATAGAAAAAATTGTATAAAGCACTCGTTTTATAACACGTTTTTAGAGCACTAGTACTTTAGAAAACTCGCCGCAAGCGGTTCGTTTTCTGAACTTGTACTCGTGCGCTAAAAACGTATATTATGAAACTAGTACTTTAATATACTATTATAATAATAAAAGGGCTTTAAGTTTATTTAGTTAGCCAATTATAATACAATGCATGAATGTCAACTGCCAAAAAAATTGAACTTAACCTAAATAAAATTTTAATGAAAAAAAATTTCGTATTCATTATATGCAAATATGGCTAGTTATAAAACAAATTTTTCATTCAAATTTTCGCTGAAAAACCAGCAAGAAGAAATTTCAATAAATTATTTTCAGTCCAGGGATTAGACAGATGAAAATTAGGTGAAAAAATTAATCCGTGAAGTTCTTTTTTTCAAATAATTAGATTTCTGGGTTAAAAAAAACTCCCCCAAGTAAAAGTAATCTTTAAAATATGCAAATTACTCACAGAAAACGATTTTTTTAAGCAATAAATTAAAAAAAAAATGTAAGTAAAATTATTATAGTGCGGGTTTATGCTGTGATTTAACGGAACTAGAAAAAATAATCATTTATCCTCCAAACATGCACAGTTTAAACTTTTTTTCAAATTTTTTTCAAATTTTTATTTGTTTTTAAAAAAAATTTTTTTTATTGAAAACAAAATTGTATTACATCGGCACTTAGTGCTACTAAGAGTGCCGATGTATTGAAATCTTCGCCGAAAAGTCAAAATCTTTGACCACGTTTTTTTTCACATTTCTTGACGTTTTAGACCATTCAGTCAAAATCAGTAAAAAAAATTTTGCATCCGTCTGTCTGTTTAGTTTAGTTTAGTTTATTCGTTTATAGTCGTTCGGGGACCTCTGTACAGAGGTAGTTTATACCTTATTAGACTGATTATAATAATAATAATTATTAAGAAAAAATTTAATGAATACAAATATAATAATGTCTGGGTCTAAACTCTCTAACTCCATTTCTACATGAGATATCGACTTGCGGTTTTCTACATATTGTTTCTTATCGTATTCCGAAGAGCTGATTAGATTTTGGGGGTAAACGATTGGGGGTAAGGGGGTAAAAATAGGGTAAAACTCCTATTTTTAGCGTTTTTTGTTTATAATTAAGGCAATTATTATTGTTTTTGGTTAATTTAGCACTTATATAAAAGATAATTTTAAATTGGTCAAAAAATGTTATAAACTATGTTTTCCTAAAACGCATTGTTTTCGAGATATTGGCGTTTAAAGAAGTAAAAGGTATTTTTAGCATATCTCACATATTTATAATCCGATTTCAAAAAATTATATTTTAAATAAAAGCTCTTTTTAAGCCCTATAAAAAATGTTATATACAGTTTTTTGCTAGAGTATAATGTTTTAAAGATACAGAATTTAAAATCAAACAAAACACCTAGTTTGAAATTTGCAAACTAGATGGCTCTAGTGTACAATAGTGCCGATGTTTTGACAGGGTGCTTGCAACGTTTCATCTAGTTTTTCTTTATATTCGGGTAATCTATGTTCTGTTTTAGCGATAAAGCTACTGGACTTTAGAAGGAATTTCAATACATTATTTATGGAGATGTAAGTTCCAGAATTCTGCGTTAACTTTACTCCCGCCACGCCAGTGTACGATTATTTAAATTTGCATAAACCGTTATCCACGGTAAATATACTAATATGATTCTGTTGTTCTAAAATATGTAAATGTGCGTCATTTCAGGCTGAAAGGGACCATTAAGTGTGTAGCGAAATAAAATAACCAATATTTAATTGTAATTACACATCAACATAAAAAAATCTGATCTGGGGTTCTGACTATGTTTATGTTCCATTTAAACGTACAAATTGCTCTCAAAATTCACCGATTATACGTATGATTGTATCTTGCAATAAATATATACTTAACCGCGATACGTTTTCAATAAGTCTACAAAGATTTAAAACTTTCATAAAGAATGAGATACAAGAAGTTTGAGACACAATAATACGTTTATCTTTAACAAAGCATTAATACTTTACTTTTTACTTTACTATTAAATACATTATAAATATTACTTCTTATGTATTCATACATTACTTTTTTATGTACCACTTACATTTAGTTAATTATTCATATTATTGTTACTTTTTTTTTTTTTTTTATTGTAATTCAAAAATATTTTTTTTTCTATATGTATTACTCCGTAGGTACTTTTTTGGACTTTTCCTGTTTGTACCTCTATGTCCTATAAATAAATAAAAAATAAGTTTTTGGGGTCGCTGAATATGAATCCGATGTCTATTTAATCCCATCACATCAGGATTTTGCCATAACCTCAAAAAAAAAAAAAAAAACATAACACCGGCGCACACAAAAAAAAATAATCTTGAGCGGATCCAATATGGCGGATTTGATTTTTTAAAACTTAATGCTTGTGCTAGGGGCTCTCTACTAATTTTTTTATTATTATTATTTTATTATTAAGGATTATCACCGAATTACGTCAATATTAATGGTAGAGAAATATAGGATAAATGCGTTACATATAGAGGAGTAAAATTTGTCAAATAAAAAGCGTTACGTAATACTTAAAAGTACTTTTATTCGGAAAAGCAGGGGTTAGCAGTATACCGTAACCGTAGTATTTATTAGTATATTACATAACTAGTGTGGAAAGTGACATATTTCACGCGAGTGGGAAGGTTTACGAACGAGCCGCCAGGCGAGTGAGGAAACCCCACGAGTGTATGAAATACACTATCCAACGAGTTATGTACACTATTTTTCCTACGATTCTGAAAAAATATGAAGTTTCCTATTTTAAAATTTTCTAATTTTTATGAATTTTTAAGAAAAGCACAAAATAATTATAAATAGCATACAAATTTATATATGTAGGTATGTCAAACAGAAAATATGATTTTCATTTAGCTTTAGTTTTCTTGGTTTTATATTTAATACAATACATAGCTGTTTAAAGGGTTGCCTATTCCTAAATAAATGCAAACTTGAGTTTGCTTATTAAATTAGATTTCTGTGGTTATGCTGCCATATAAGACAGTAAAATTGTACTGTTTTACATTTCATAAGATACTGTGATTTTGATGTTTTTTATGTAATATAAGTTTATTTTGGTATTTCTTGAGCTTTTTTTATTTATTTATTTCTTGTTTTTCTTGGGTATTAGGCACATAAAGACATAAGTTTCTTTAGTAGTTAATTACTTTAATTCTAACGTTTCGCTCAACTTGAGCTTCTTCAGAGAACAGGGACATCACAAGGACAGGAGGACCACTTCATACAGAGATTTTTTTTCCACTGAATGCATATTTTGAAAAAAAAAAAAAAAAAAAAAATTGGCCATGTGTAAAATCCGGCAAAATTATTTTAAACTTGTAAAAGTGTTTATAAATACAAGTATTATGCTTTAACCAATGCAGTTTTTCAAAATATGCATTCAGTGGAAAAAAAATCTCTGTATGAAGTGGTCCTCCTGTCCTTGTGATGTCCCTGTTCTCTGAAGAAGCTCAAGTTGAGCGAAACGTTAGAATTAAAGTAATTAACTACTAAAGAAACTTATGTCTTTATGTGCCTAATACCCAAGAAAAACAAGAAATAAATATGTAATATAAGGTAACTAAATAAAAAATTAACCAATTTTTATAAGATCTAGACTATCTAGATTAGACAGTAATGGTCAAAATAGTACATTATAACTATAGTTTCTATTTTTGACATGAAAAACAGAAATATTTGGATTAAAACTCTTAAAAGATATAAAAGGCTGTAGTAAAAGGAAGAAAATGGTTTATAAAACAAGGTGAATAAAATTCTTAGAATCTATGAGGTAAATATCTAAACAAAATTAGGCAAACCTCCATACATAAATATCACACGAGTGTGATATAAAAATATCAAACTAGTGCGATATGAGGCTTTTTCTAAAGAACAAAAGAGTGTGCTAAATGTAATTTTCATAGAGGATCGTAGGAAAATAATATTTAGTATATTCCAATTCATAAAACAGAAAATTAAAAAATTAAAATTATTATTCTAATATTTTCCTGCTTAACTGCTCCTGTTTGGAATCCTTTCTCTTGAAACATCACTTCTGTTGTTCTAAAATATGTAAATTTTCCGAGCACTCGTGTAACTGGTTAATAGCTTTCCTTATATCATTTATAGGTTAGATTTATATTAATTATGTCAACACACCTAGGGTAATTTTGTTTGTTTTTGGTTTATTCAAATTAACTATGCAGAAAACTATTACTAAAGAAATATTTACTATATAGATAGACCTAGCGAGCATAGCATATGTGCATTCAGAGATAGATGAGCATAGCATAGGTGCACTTAGAAAAAAGAACCTTGTTTGAAAATTAGTTTATATTCTTGATTAAAAAAATGAAAAATGATAAAAAAATGATAACAAACTGATTTATAGGTTTTATTTATTATTATTTAACAAATACATAAATAAAAAATCGTCAAAACCCAATATATTATCGCAAATTTGGCAACAGCGCATCACTCAACACAAGCACATATTAGCGCGATTTTCAGGTTGACCAATGAGGGTTGTTCTTTCTTACTGCAATTAAAAAAAGAATATTCTGAATCATTTTAAGAGAGCTAGAACTCTGAAAAATTGAGAAATTATTTTTTAAGGGCGCCAAATATTATTTTGTCTGTTTTTGACCAAAATTCAATACATTCCTTCTAATAATTTTAATTAATAAATAATGCATTTTTTGTTCAGTGTATTAGCAACAGTCTGTAAAAATTTGACAGTAAAATTGCTAAAAAGTTTCTTAAAATAAAACTCCCTAAAGTCCCTAAATAAATACTTCTCTGTTCAGTAATACAGCTAAGCTTTAAAAGCTTGAAAAATGTACAAAAGAGTCCGGCAGTAGAAAAAAAAATATAAAGCTGAAACTTCGTTTTGACTCACATAATATTATAAACTAGAAATATTTGTGAGCTTTTCTTTATAAAAGTATGTTAATGTGAAGTTTCATCTCGGCTTATTGCATATAAAGAGTGAAAAAAAATCGTGAAGGTATGTAATGCTTCGCACTCCCTTCTATACATGGTGAAAATAAGGGGGAGGGGTGATTCTACATCACAAAACATTTTCCGCCAAAAGACTGCAAACACCGTGTATGATCTTCGCAGCATAGAACGTATACTATATTATAAATTTCTTTTTTTTTATTTATTGGTCTTGTTTTGCTCAGTAGGCTCTGTAATAACTACAAAATCCATCATTAAAAAAAAACGGGGTTCTTGATTTTTTGATTTTTACTTTTTTAATGCCTACCGTGGGTAAGATTTTCAGTCAGGGAATCTAGCATTTCCGATTAAAATTTTCTGCCCCAATCGTTTGACTGTCACACATCCGTGTGCCACACTTTAACGGCCTATGAAGTAACGGCCAGGAGTTCATGGCCCTACATAGTGTTGCCGCCTAAGGCCTATCGTCTCGCTATCGTCTCGTTATCGTTGAACAGAACGATAGCGAGAGGTGGAAAAATATCGTATCGTTGTAACGATAACGAGAGGCCTCTCGCCCGTAACGAGACCGAAGCGAGAGCGATAACTATCGTACAGTTAAAGACAGTCGAATGTTAAAGCCACCTAAAATCAGATAAAAATATTTGTAAAGTTAATTAGGTACTTAGTGCAACTGCCAGGAGTTCATATTTTTATATCTGCTATAAAAATAGGATAATGTTGAAGCAGTTTATGCCTGCGATACAATTTAAAAAGATAAAAGCCTTTTATAATGGTCACATTTATGCAGCAAAATATCACTTTACGAAGATATATGAATTTTAGTAATTTTTGACATATTTTTTTTAAATGTGACATTTGAGTCAAATTCATTTAACTAATATTAGATGGCTGAAATATTCAACTTTTACGCTGGAACGATAAGTATCGTTATCGCGAGAGGTAGGCGAGAGGTAGGCGATAACGAGAGGCCTCTCGTTATCGTTTGTGCGAGACGATAATTTTTAAACTATCGCATCGTAGTTGCGATACGAGAGGTATTTATTGGCGATAACTATCGCTTTGGGCCCCTACAAGGTAAAACAATGAAAATATTTAGTACTTCAAGACGGCGAAGAGTGTAAAAATGGAAATCCGTTATTGTTACGCGACAGGGAAAAGATCACAGTGCAGTGTTTTACTTTACATTCATAAGTAGAACTTTCCAAGGCACACTATTTCATATCTGCTACCTACATCTGATATTCGCACCGCATGCTTCATTTCAAACTACCATCTTTCATTTCATTCTTTTGGCATTTACATTCGAATACTCAAGACAAAAAAGTACCTAGTTTGATGTTGTGAAGTTATATAACTTCATAACATGCGTAAGTAACTTTTTTAGATGGTCAATCGAAGGTATATTCGATAAAGGATCCTAACTGAGCAGTGCTTAGTGAGCATATTTACAGAAAATCTCATTGTAATTTTAATACTAAATTTTATTTGTAAATACATATTTGTTATTTATATCGCCACCATTGGTATTTAATACTTTACTTGTAATATTAAATACTACTGAATAATCGGGCTTAGTCGGCGAGCAGTGGACTGATTTTTATGCAGGTGGACGTTCTGGGGATTAAATAACACAAATTTACCTTAGATGTCGGCGGGTCTTCTTCCTGATCGATCAGTTCTTCCTGGCTCCTTTGTGTTACCGGGAAAGGACTGGATAGGCACAATGATAAGCACAAAACCGACGGACGGATTGTCACCGAGCGGCGTTCGATATAGCCAATACCTATCGATATATGAAAACGTCCCGAATTGGACGGTTCAACAGATACTACAATACTGATTCCTTCCGCGAACGATACTACTCTATCTCGCGGACAAAATACAAACTAAATCTAAAGAAATTAAGAAATTCTTGATCCTTACTCATATTGGAGTTGATTTAAATAAACCATAGAAAAAATTGTTATCTCTCCAAAATATAAATTTATTGTCTATTAAACAAACATTACAGCGACAATTGTTTCGACTTTTTTAACATAAAGTCATTTTCAAGCTACAAATAATAAAAAATTAGGTTGAAAATGGTACAATTCCTTTTAGAAAAACTTACTTTTTTAAATTTATAAACAAATTAACTTGAGTACACATTATTAGAAATGTCATACTGACCTTAACAATATTATTTTTATAAAATCTTCAAAAATTAAACAAAAAGAAAACTACAATAAGTTAAAATAAAATAAATTAATGAAATCTAAAATTTAAAATTGAATAAAAATCTGGGACATCTATCATAAAGTAATCCAAACTATATTTGAAACATTCTAAAGGAATTATCTTTAAACTGCAAAAAAGTAGTTGAACATAAAAAAAAGGAAAGAGATTAATTTATATTCAACTTGGTAATTGGAATAAAATTGGAGAGGTGGCAGCAAATTCATACCTAAAACTCAAAAACAAACCAAAAAGGGACAAAATTTTTGGAAAAATTATTAAACAAAAATATTTATTCCAAAGATTAATGCTCTGTAAGGGGACAGACAACAATCTCCGGTCTAACATTTAAAACATTATTGTAAACATAAATATTCAAAAAATCTATTTGTTCATTAACTAACCTATCCCTATGAAACTTTTTGTTGTACAAAATGGCAAATTGTTCTAGCAGATCTGTAACTCTATCGTTCCCAGAAATATGCAAAACACTTACTTCATTTTCATAGTCATGGTTGTTGCAAAACACATGGTTGGCAAAGTTGGACTTATAGTTCAGACCTGCTAGATCAATATTATTCGCACGTAGTAAACGAAAGTGTTCGTTGGTTCTTATGCAGATTTTTCGATAACTACGGCCTATGTAAAAGCTATCACAGGAACAGGTCAGTTTATAAACGCCGCTCCTTTCCAAAGGATTAATTTTGTCCTTTTTATGGGATAATAGGAGGTTGAGGTTAGAGGGGGCTGAAAAGGACACGGAAATTTTAAATTGTGATAAGAGTTTTTTGATTTTTAAAGAAGGGGGGCCTATGTATGGAATACTACAAAAGGATGATGGGTTTAGGGTTGAAATAGGTATAAGGGAGGTGACTTTTGCTAAATTATATTTATGAAGTTTTTTAATGTAAAGTTTTTTAATTATATTTAAAGGGTAATTATTAACTTCTGCCAAGTGAAAAATTGTGTCTAACTCTGTTTTAAAATCTGATTTATTAAGAGGTAAGGAAAATAATCTGTGAAAAAGGGAATGGAAAGCTGCCATTTTATGGCTAAAAGGGTTAAAGGCTTGAAAAGGAATTAAATGGGAAGTAGTTGTGGGTTTTCTATAAATGGAGACTTGCAATTCACTATTAACGACTGTAAATTTAAGGTCTAAAAAAGGGAGTGAAGAATTAGACTCGATTTCCACTGTAAATTTTAAATTGGGGTGCAAACTGTTTAAAAAATTTAATAACGTTTGAATTTCTTGTTCACTACCTTCAAAAATTACAAAAATATCATCCACGTAGCGGGCATAAAATTTTATGTGCTTTTTAAAAAGGCAATTCTTAGAAAGAAATTCATTTTCAAGATAGTCTAAAAATATTTCGGCCAAAAGGGGGGAGAGGGGGGAACCCATAGGTAGACCTGTTTTTTGAATAAAAATTTTATTATTAAATTGACAAAAAATTTGCTTAAGGCATATTTTAAAAAGTTCTAAGAGGTCATCACTAACATATTCTGGTAAGTTGGATTTGCGAAGGTGTTTTCTGAGTAAGGGTATACATTCATTGACGGGAATAGAAGGGAAAAGGGACTGTACATCAAAAGATACTAACTTGCAACCTGGAGGGACTTTAAAGTTGTTCAATTTCTTACATAATTCTATATCATTCATGACAGAATATCGTGGTTTAAATTTGATATATTTTCTAAACACTTCGTTTAGCCACTTAGAGGTTTTATGGGTGGAAGAGCCAGTATAGGATACTATGGGACGAACAGGAATATTGGGCTTGTGGATTTTAGGTAAAGCATAAAGTAAAGGAGTAGAAGGATTCGAAGGCGTTAAGGACTCAGAAGATTTTTCAAAATATGCTAGAGTTTCGGAACAGGATTTAAGGATTTTTTTAAATTTGTTATGGAAAGAAATAGTAGGATTTTTATTGGTTGTAATAAAATCGTCTGAGTTTAAAAAATCAAAAACTTTATCTTTATAATCTTCTTGAGTCATAATGACTGTGCATTGGCCTTTATCTGCCTTGGAAACCAGAATATCCCAAAATTAATTAATTAATTAAACGAAGATTATACAACTACACTATGTGTATTATATACAATATGTTGTCATACTACCACATCACAAGTTGTGATGTGGTAGTATGACAACATATTCACAACGTGCTGGTACATTTGGATCCCCACGCAACATGTGTTTATTAATACTAGCATGTTATAGTAAAAATTACTGTAACATTTGGTAAAGCATATTACACTTATTGTTGTTAAGTTGTGTTACTGATCTAGTTTAAAGTATGTTACAGTATTCAGAAAAATTAACAATCGGTAAATAATACCAAAATGTTGATTAGTAATAATATAAAGTTTGCAACCACACACAATTACCCAGTGACAAACTAATCGATCCTTTTTTTACTTTTCTCTGTATTAAAATTTTGGTATTATTTACCGATTGTTACTTTATTAAATACTGTAATACTTTAAACTAGATCAATAACACAACAACTACAACTTAAAGTGTACCAAACTATAACTGTGATATAATTTACCAAATGTTACTGTATTAATAAACACATGTTGCGTGGGGATCCAAATGTACCAGCACGGTCTCTATGTTAGTATGACAATATTTTGTATAAAATACACACATTACAGTATTTAATATCACAAGTAAAGTATTAAATACCAATGGTGGCGATATAAACGAAAAATATGTATTAACAAATAATATTCAGTATTAAAATTACAACGATATTCACGTGGAAAATTTGTTTGGAACCAAATAACATAGGTAAAATAAAAAAATAACAAAACTAAAAATATACATAATGTCAAAAACTTCACAGATAATAATGCAACATCAGTCAAATTAAATAACAAAACAAAATACATACATAATGTCGAAAGTTTGACAGATAATAACGCAACATAAAAGTCAAATCAAATTAAAAATGTTATATTTATTCCCGATTTTAGAGCATTAGTTTATTATTCGTGTAAAAAACATTGTATGCTCCATGTCCGAAACGTAAATTTTACTAATTTAACAAATTATCGCACAAAAATATATAATATATATAGCTTTTGCAATTTTGGCGAAGGCGTATGCTACTGTAAGCGCTAGTGTATACACTGTAAAAAAATTGGTGTAATATTAAATTCATATAATTTTAACCTATTTTTTTATTGTTTTTTAGCTAAAGCTAAAGCAGTCGTTGCATTTTCGTGATTGGGATTAATATTCGTAAAATTTATGTAAAAAACCACCGATACCTAACCTAGTATCACTTATGATATTACCCCTGAGAATACAATTTATATATATATGTAGTATGCTGTACTGATAAGTCAAAATACCCTACCCCTACGATGGTTTTTTTTACCCCTCTTTTCTCTAATCTAAAATCGTGCTTATTGTTTGCTTTTTAATTTATAAAATATAATTTATTTGTGGATTAATACGTTATAATTAGGAGCTATGTGTATTAAATATAAATTATATCCTCTCCCTAAATATCAATTCGTGATACTAGGTTAGGTACCGGTGCTTTTTTTCAAATTTTACTCATATTATTCCCAATTTTTGGAAAATGCAACTCCTGCTAAAGCAGTCGTTGCATTTTCGTCATTGGGATTAATATTCGTAAAATTTATGTAAAAAACCACCGATACCTAACCTATTATCACTTATGATATTGCCTCTGAAAATATTAATACTTCTGAAACGGTTCTTATTATAATTAGAACAAGTGGATTAGGGTTTTTGAGGTTATGTTATAGAAGAAATTTCATTTATTTGAAACGATTATAACACATGATATTCCTATGTATTTTTTCCCGGTGAAACCGAATCCGCAACCCGTTTGACCCCTACACGTCAGAATTCTGATATAACCTCAAAAAACACCCAAAAAACTACTGAAACCTCTAAAATCATCTATGCCATACCACTGTCACCCCCCTGTCCCCAAATTGCTAATTCTAAAACCCCAGAAACCCATAATCCTCTAACCTCCTAATACCATAGCCGCATAACCTCCAAACCCCGTAACCTTATTAAGTAGAAAAATCTAGTTTGGGAAAACAGAAAAAATTCTTCAGTTTTTTTTTTGTGGAACATAGTCATAGGTAAGTAACAATAATAATAGATTTATTGCCCAACAGAAATCCAATTACAGGACAAAATTATAAGATAAAACTAAACAATATTATTTAACCTTAATACTAATTTAACAAATTTATATACATCTAAATATAAAACTATTGAATTCTATCTAGAAGAATATGTATAACAATCCATTACTTGCCACTCTATAACCCCAAAATCCCCCAACACCATAACCTCAAAATCCCTTCACTTCGTAACCCCATATACTATATCCCCTTAATCCCGTTATCCTATTCTGTGGAGAAGTCCGGTTAAAAAAATAATGAAGTAGACCTTGATTCCTGACTTCACTCACAAAACTCTTATGATTTTGAGAACCGGACTTCTCCACGGAATAGGATGATGGGGTTAAGAGGTTATAATATATGGGGTTACGGAGTGAAGGGGTTTGGAGGTGTGATGGGATTTTAGGGTTATAGAGTTACTTATTCATAACTATATTCTTGTATATTCTACAAGAAAATGTCACGTAATTGTTCTGTTTACCCGAACCAGATTTTTCTACTTAATAAGGTAACGGGGTTTTGAGGTTATGGAGTAATGGTATTCCGAGGTGAGAGGATTATGGGGTTACGAAATTACGAATTTGGAGGAAGGAGGTGAAAGTGGTATGGAATAGATGATTTTAGCGGTTTCAGTAGTTTTTCGGGTGCTTTTTGAGGTTATCTCAAAATCCTGACGTGTAGGGGTTAAACGGGTTACGGATTCGGTTTCAGCGGGAAAAAATACATAGGAATATCATATTGGAATCCAACTCACAATTTTTTTTTTGTGGGCTTGTGTAATTCTTGCATCTGATTAAAAAGAACGTAAAAAGTTCTTTTGAGTCACTTACTGTCCGAAACGTCATATTTTAAGAAGAAGAAGACTCTTACTTTCCGCTCTCATAGAAAAAAAGGCCCTTTTTGGCCGTTAGTCCACATTTTAGCACGCCTTTCGTATTTTTTACTGCCAGCAATGTATTATAACGCTGTAAAACTGAAAAAGATTTTCGAAAAATTCAAAGTAAACTTTTGTCTGAGATGCGATTTGGAGACGTTATTTTTCCATTCGAACGCTCCCTCTGTGTTTAAAGTACAAGCAATCATTATACGGGGTCGACAAAAATAGTATATTAAAGTACATTAAAGTATTTGTAAGCTGGAACTGGTTAAAAGAAGTTTTCCAACGACCAATCAATTTTGAAAAAGAAGAAGAAGAAGAAGAAGAAGAAGAAGAAGAAGAAGAAGAAGAAGAAGAAGAAGAAGAAGAAGAAGAAGAAGAAGAAGAAGAAGAAGAAGAAGAAGAAGAAGAAGAAGAATAATAAGAAGAAGAAGAAGAAGAAGAAGAAGAAGAAGAAAAAGAAGAAGAAGAAGAAGAAGAAGAAGAAGAAGAAGAAGAAGAAGAAGAAGAAGAAGAAGAAGAAAGTATTTTAGCGTTCCAGCTTTAATGGGTTCATCATAAATCGAAATTATGTATTATTCACAGTAAATGCTATATTGGATTTTCCGAAATACAAAAATATAAAGTCCAAACGAAAAAAAATAAAAAAAAAAACATTTTTTTTTTTATTTTTTTTTTGCAAAAAACGAAAAAAATTTGTTTTTTTTTAATGATACCTTTTTCATTTTTTAAAAAAGTTTAACACCCATAACTTTTTTGTTTTTGGGGCATTACTTTCAAAATTAACAGAATTGGTCCTTTTAATAAGAGTAATTTTTTCTGAAAAAGTTACGTTCATCGGAATTTCTTTCTGCTTTTTTGATTTTTTTAAAAGTTTAACCCCCCATAACTTTTTTGTTTTGTGGGGATTGCTTTTAAAAACAATAGGGATCTTCCCCTAATAGAACCTGATTTTTTCCTGAAAATTTCAACTCGATCGGATTATTAGTTGTTAAGTTAATGTGTTAACGAAAATCGTGACATCGGACGGAATAATGGACGGACGGACAAAAAAAGTTTCTTTTTTTTCATGAAACAAAGAATTTTTTGTTTAGGATGATTTTTGAAAATTTTGGAAAATTCAAAAATATCGTATAATACTATTCTAGCGCAGCCGCTGTGAATAGTATAATAAATATTATAACAAGAATTCGTATCAAATGCATTTTTTTTTAATTTGTTTCTTTTTAAGGCTTAAGTCTTATTTCATTCATAATATTGTCTTTTTATTTAAACCCCGTATATTTTACTCATTCGTTCACATAAAAAACTCCCTATATATTTTAAGCTTACGATCCTATCGTTTGTTATACGTTTACAATGAATAAAAATGATGTTGACAAAATACCGTTTTTTCTTTCTTTCTATACATCCGTATGTGCATTAGGGTGGTCCAATTTTTTTTATTTTTTTAATCTTTGCTACTTGTGGTTCAAATGCTCTTAGAGTAAAAATTTATATGGACAACCCTAAGTGGTACTTTTAGGGCCCTAAAAACACTAAAATCATGTAAATATCGATAAAATTCGTATAAAACCAGCCCTAGTATTTGTAATTTTAAAAAATTTAAAAGTCTTGATATCTACAATTTTTCTTTTTGAGTGCAAAAATAAGTCTGCAAAAATTAGCCTGATCAAACGTTTCTAACCAGTGCCAAAAAAGCCCAGAAATTGCCCCTAAATTCCAAAAAAGTGCATTTTCTATTAATTTGTGCTACTGACGAATTATAAATATTAAATAAAAAAGTTTATATGTCACATTTGTTTTCTACATAAACATATTTTAGTTGTTGCACTTTTTTCGGGATTTAGGATCAACTTCTGGATCTTGTTGGCACGGGTAAGAAACTTTTCATCAGGATAAGATTTTGCAGGATTATTTTGATACTCAAAAACAAAAACTATAGATATCAAAGTTTTTAATTTTTATAAAATTACAAACACTATACGAATTGTATCGATATTTGCGTGATTTTAGGGTTTTTAGTGCCCTAAAAGTACCCCTCAGGGTTGTCTAAATTTTTACTCTAAGGGCCTTCTAACCACGACACATAGAAAAGATTAAGTAATTAAAATTTTAACATTAGTATGTTTAAGAGAGGACTGAAACCGTTACGAAAAAAATCGTTACGAAAAAACCGTTACAAAAAATTGTCCCAAAATATGTAACGCTCGCACTGAGTTCTCGGCTGGGATCGAGAATACGTGAAGAAAATCCCAACAAACATTGTGAAAATTATGACAAAATCGTGAGAAATCGCGAGAAAAATCTCGTGAGAAATCGTGAGGAATATCCCGACAAAAATCGTGAAAATTGTGACAAAATGATGAAATCGTGAGAAAAATCCCAACAAAAATCTTGACAATTGTGACAACATCGTGACAAATCGTGAGGAAAATCCCAACAAAAATCATGACAATTATGAGGAAATCGGGAGAAATCGTGAGGGAAATCCCAACAAAAATCGTGACAATTATGAGGAAATCGTGAGAAATTGTGAGGGAAATCCCAACACAAATCGTGACAATTGTGGCAAAAATTCATGGGTTTCGAGCCATAAGACATTTCCAATTATGTAACACTCGCATTGAGTTCTCGGATGGGATCATTGTTAAATACGTTCTACTGTAAAAGTAAAGCAAAACCGCGATAACATTAATATGTTACGCTTACGATATCAACAAAGTTCTCGGATGGGATCGTTGAGTTCTCGGCTGGGATAATTGTTGTTATGTGACGCAAAAGTAACCCAAAATGATGTGATGATCCCAGCCAAGAACTTTAAATTTATGTGACGCTTACGAAATTAAGAAATATGCAAGTAAAGAAAACCGTGTCTCGTAACTGGAGGCTTAAAACATATTAATGTTAACACGGTTTTGCTTTACTTGTACAGTAGAATGTTTTTTAATTTAGAATCATCACTTAAAATTCTCGAACTTGTTTAAATTGAATATATAGTTTATTTTTTTTTGGACCACCCTAATGTGCATCTCATTTTTCAGTCATATTTCATGTGAAATCTTCAACAAGTGAGCCGTGCACGATATTTCCCTTTATGATGAACAGCAATTAAAATTCGCATTTATGCTTCACTTTTTAATTTATTAATACAGGGTGTCAAAAAAAGTCATCATCAAATACCTAATTTTCAAACAAATAGAAGGTTTTCAACAGGCCAGGTTATATTTAAGCCCAGGCAGTTTTCAGTGGTAGCGCCTTCGTCAGTTTTGTAACTATTTTTTTTTGTTAGGCCTTTCCTCCTTTAAAATTATCATTAAGGCTGAGGCGAGAATGGCTGCTTACAGGATAAATACTGCAGGTATTTGGAGACCCACAGATGACTGTGGGCACACCCAAATTACGAATATTGTCGAAATCTCATTGCTAGAGATGAGCAGCGATTCAATGCTGGTAGCATTTAAGTTCGACATTCCTTTAAACATCCAGCTCAACTGGAATGAAGAGTATGTAAACAACACTGTCGAACCCAGCCGATGACACAGGTAAAAAACCAAACCAAACCAAAAAAACGGAAAAAAATCATGAAGCGTCGAATGTTCAATATTTATAAACCTTATAGTGTCCTCTAAATGATTTGAATACATTTTTTTAAAAATGTTTGCGCCTTGCGTAAAAAATTAAATTTAAGTGGCAGACTGCATACCGGGTGGGCCATTTAATCGGTTAAAAGTCGATATCTCAGAAACCCTATAAGATAGGTTTTTGAAATTTGGTACTAAGCTTTAATATTAAGAGGGACACCTTTTTATCAAAGCAATTTAAGCAATCAAAGCATTTACAATTATTTTATCCTGGGGGGGGGGGTCATTCCCCCCCCCTGGATCCGCCCCTGGAATGAGGGAACGTATTCTTTTGTTGGCAGCAGTTGATTTTTATTATCGGTATATGTTGTTTATATGTAAATCCCTGGATTTTCCCGGTTTCATCCCACAGGCATAAAGTCAGCTGCGTTTATGATTGATAAAGTTTTATATTATGCCACTAAAATGATACTAAAACAATATAACAGCTATCTGCAAATACTAAAACGACATTTTTCTATTATAGTTATAATTTATTGAAATAAATATGATTCATAAATATCTAGTTTTGAAAATACAAATAAATAATCAGTTCATAACGTTTATAAAAATTTAGTAAAACTAAAAAATTGAGGGTAAATTTTACTTGCTTTACACTCACAATAGTTTAATAGCATATTATGCACCGAGTACACAAACCTAGTTTTTAGTGCACTAGATGTGCACTGTAATGGTTTGCTTCGAGATGCGTATACTATTTTTGCTACGACCTAGTTGGTATTTAGTGCTTATTTTCTACCCGTTGCATGACAGCGGTCGAAAAGTGACAGTCAGCTGATTTTACATATCTGCTATCAGAAAACAAGTAAACGTCACATACAAAACGTCAAATTAATAAAATTAATTTTAAGATCATTTTTGCATTTTTTTTATGTTTAGGTGTTAGGTAGTAGGAAAAATAGTATCCGCACCTCGACGCAAACCTACTTGAGTGCACATCGAGTGATTTTTTTTTAATCGGCTCTGCCTTGTAAAAAAAATAAGCACTCTCGTGCCCTGAAAACTAGGTTCGAGTAAATAAATTGATTTATTCACTAAAAGTTTACAGTTCTAGTTGGTGGCATTTTGATATTTTAAAATGTATGAAAACATCGGTTGTTTATTTACTGAATAATATGTTATATTTTATTATAATTAATTCATTTATAATATTTGCCATGCTCATTTATTATCCACTGGCAAAATATTGTTGCATTTTGTCTATTAAAAATTATAAGCAATGACATTTAACTTCCAGTTCAAGGAAAATCAAGTGGCAGATATCAATTGTTTATATAGTGAAAAAAATACATATACCTATAGGTAGACTAGGAATACAATAAAAAATCCATTCAACAATCAGATTTAATTTAGTTTTTGCATTCAAGATAGTTTTTTAATTAAATCATTAATTATTCAATAAATTGTCTTTGCTTTTAGAGAATCTAGGCCCAAAGATTATATAATTTATTTTCGTTAACAAAACAGAAACAAAAGGCCTTAAAATTAAATTAAATGTTCCATATAGGTATAATACACTCAATTAACTCTTATCTCAATTCATCTTCAGTTATACAGATAATATACCAAAAGGCACATTTCCCTAAAACAAATTAATTCAAATCTAATAATATTTCAAGTGAATGTATTTGGTGTTGTTCTGGGAAGCCCAAACAAATAAATTTATATTTTACTTTGCGTCAAGATCTTTATCTTAAAAAGCAATTAGTGTAGAAATGATAAAATATATTGGATAAAAAAGAGATTTGATCGATCTGGAAAAGGCGCTTGATACATTTATTTGAAAAATTAATTTGATAATCAAAATAAAACATTACTACTTGTCTTAGATTGCTTAACAAAACTAAAATAAGTTAGGCTTAAACAAATTAAATAAAATATTTTATCCAATACATACAGATAATGAGACAATTACCAGCTTTATTTTAAATAGATAAACTCAATAATAACCCAGCGTGGCTTTTACTTTATTGAGTGGATAATTATTTATTTTACCCACTCAACTGTCACTTGTCAAATTATTTTCTTGTAAATGTCATTAAAATTTTTAATAAAAATACGCCTCGAGGCGTCAGCCAAGCAGGTTAATTTTCTCATGGGCAATATCTTACTTTACCCACTAGTACCATAAATAACTATTAAATACGCTCTTATGCCATTTAATCTTTAATTAAATAGATAATACACAGAAAGGCATAAAAGAAAAAAACAAATTATTTGAAATCTAATAATTTTTAATATTCCACGTTAATGCATTTAGTGTATTTTTGGTAACCACAAACAAATAAATTTATATTTTCTTGAGATTTCTAACAAAACTGAATTTGTAAGAGGTTCAAAGAACTTTTACCTCAAGAATGAACATGATGAAATCTACCGTATGCTTTGTTTGAAGCGTGAACCAACTACGGTGAGGGGCTGGTGGGGAGTGACTATTGTTTACACTTAGTACGAGTAAAGAGAGAGAAAGAATGTGTAAACTCACAGTCAAATGTCGTAAACTTTGTCAAGCAATACAGTGTTGCCGGTTACAACACCTGCTTTAGATATTTTATGGTAAATTTTAAGAAATATTAGTTTTATTTGAGTTTTATATGAACTAGTAGTTTAATTTTAATAAATTTAATTATATTACATTATCAAACATAATTATAGTGTCGTAGTATAGTAGTTTTTTCAAATATTAATGTAGGTATAAAGATTTATCATAATGATAAAGAGAAAATTACGCAACATCACTCTGGTCACCAGAAGGTCAAAACTAGCGATACTTATGTTTACACCAGAATCAGTATCGCTTACGTTTATGTAAACAAACAAACAAAAGATGACACCTTCATAAACATTGGTCTGAAATAACTTCTTGAGGTAAAAGTTCTTTGGAGAAGTTTTATAAAATTATCCAAAATTGTTTTCAAACCGCAAGATCTTTATCTTAAAAAGCAATTAGATTAGAAAGACAATAAATGTTAAAATATACGTTAAAAAAATATTTCATTGATCTTGGAAAGGCGTTAAATATGATAATTTGAAAAGAAATTTTGATAATCAGAATAAAATATAATTACAAAATGGCTTATCAAAACTGGAATAAATTGCGCATAAAAAATTAAATTAAATGTTTCAAGCACACTCAATTAATTCTTATCTCAATTCATCTTCAATTAAATAGATAATACACCAAAAGGCCTAAAAGAACAACTTTCCCTAAAACAAATTAATTCAAATCTAATAATGTTTCACGTTAATGTATTTAATGTCTTTGTGGCATCTCCTTCCCAAACACGTTTATATTTTCTCAAGATTTTTAACAATTTGTTTCCAGTTCCATAAAATTGTACCAGATTTTATATAAGGTAAAACACCCAATAGTTGACACTACCCCAACAGTTGACAGTTTTAAATAAAACAACCTAAAATAAGATTACATTACATTTATTAAGGCGAAATAAATAATAAATGGGCACCTAGTACCATCCAGTCTTAGAATTTACAACTGAAGATCAAGTGATGAGTTGCGTTTTAATATGACAGACAATTTTTTAGTGGAGTGTTTTTGTTCGCAATTTTTTTACAGTTTCTTAAGGCAAGAGCTAAGAAATTGGGTGTTTTTAATTTTCAGTATTTAGTGAATAATACGTATTTATGCATGCTAATCTTAATTACAGGCTCTTATGGTTTCAAATCAAACTTTTTCTGATTATTTACAACTCAATAAGACAGTTTTAGCTTTTTACATAGGGGGTATCAACCACTAGATTAAAAAATCAACAAATTTCAATAGTTGACAGCTAATTTTACGGCTCTTGGGGATCGTTTAATATACTGTATTATACACCTCAGGGTGACCACAGGTTTTTTCAAATTAAGATTCCCTCAGTTTTTCCTGATTCTTCCCTGATTTTTTCATGATGCTTTCCTGATTCTTCTCTGAACTCCCTGATAAAAATTAAAAATGTTCCCTGATTTTAGTACAGATTATGAACGTAGAGATACAAAAAAAGTTTTTGAAGCCAATAGTCGTAAAAAATTTAAACATCCTGTTTTATTTATGAGTTATGATTTTTTATTTTTTTCAACTTTTTTTCTGTAAAACTGATCGATGGAATGGTAGAACTCTATGAATAAAAACTTGTTTTAGTAATAGTTTATCATGTACACCACAGCTTTTTTTAAGTTTCCCTGATTTTTTACAGTTGATCAAATTACTGACTTTTCCCTGATTTCCCTGTTTTCCCTGATCTGTGGACACCTGCACATTTAATAAAGATCTAAATGTGGATGGGTGTTTTAAAATAAAATGAATGTTTTTTTTTATAATTCCAACAAAAAAATAAAATATATCAAAGTATTTTAACTAAAATGCTCATCTCTTATTTTTCGTATTTTGCTAAGAACTTCACTTCAGTTTTGTAAGTTATTGTACAATTCTGGTTAACCTCTAGTCGCATAGCATTTAGAGATAAGATAAGATTTAGAGCTTTAAAGTTGTCAGGGAATTTTTCGTCAACTATTGGTTAAAATACTGTCAACTATTGGTGCTTTGATATCGTTTTGTAAAACTTAATGAATTTAAATAAAAATATAACTTTACTGGCATTCTTTTTAATAAAAACAGTAATTTATAAGTTACATTTTTAAAGCATTATGCTTTTAAAGTAATATTTCATTTAAAATAAAAGAAAAATATGTTATGTCGACTATTAGCGATGTTATATGTCAACTATTGGTAAATTACTCTATTACCCCTGTCAATTTTTACAGGGTCTACAAAAAAATTAAAAATATTTGTTTGTATTATCATATTCAAACATTTTGGTAGTAATATAAAAAGAAAACATCTAACTAAACACATGTATTCAATAAAATATAAAAAAAAATTATTAGATAAAATTTTAATTAAAAAACATTATAGAATTTTTCTTAGACTGTCAACTATTGGGGGTTTTACCTTAAGAGTAAATATATTTCTAGAGGAAGAAAGCTGTCCATGGCTAAAAAAAAATTATGCAAAATAAATACGGTATTTTCAGTTTCCATATCAAAAAGGACGTTTTATTGTAATAAAAGCAACAGTTTATGCTTTGTTTCGTACTTTTTTTTTGACGCGGAAATAAAAAAGTAGAGCAAATGTCAGTTGTGTGACGCGTCCCAAGTTGGCGTATATTATTCGTGATTTTAATATATGGGACATATTAATCTGTTACATTAAAATTAAATTAAGAAACACTTAAGTAAATAATTTTTGTTAGAAGTATCTTATGATCTTACAAAGAACTTTTACCTCAAGAAGTAATTTCAGACCAATGTTTATTAAGGTGTCATCTTTTTGTTTGTTTATTTACTAACAGAAACGCGATACAGCTGTGGTGTAAAATGTAGATGTCGCTAGTCGACTTTCAGGCTATCTAGTAGCGATGTTGCGTTTAGTTTAGTTCAGTGCGGGGTTCACTGCCCTTAACACCTGGTCCCTAGGGACCTTTGTGTTAACCGCACAGATCTCCTCATAACATCCCTGTTTCTTTTATAAAGTCCTGCGATGTTGCGTAGTATCCACCTTATCATGAATTACTTAAATTAAAAATGTAAAAAACTTTATTTTGTATACTATAATTATGTTTAATAATATAGTATATTTAAATCTATTAAAATTAAACTACTAGTTCATATAAAACTCATACAGAACTAATGTTTCTTAAAATTTACAATAAAATATCCAAAGTATATGTTTCCAATCGGCAACACTGTACCCCTGTCAGTCATTTTACGACATTAGACTGTGAGTTTACACATTTTTTTCTCTCTCTTTACGCGTACTACAATACAATAGTCACCCACCAGCCCCTCACTGTAGTTGGTTCACGCTTCAAACAAAGCATACGGTAGATTTCATCATGTTCCTTCTTGAGGTAAAAGTTCTTTGTGATCTTAGATATGAATTCATATCTAGATATGAAATCATATCTGACCTAAGTTAGAAAGGCTTTTTTGACTTTTAAAGAAACAGATAAAATGATATACATTGCAACTTTTTATAATGCATATATAGAACGTTTTTCTGTATGCTTGTGAATAAAAATAATATCTAATTCTCAAACACAATGAATGAATAAAGATTAAATCTGTTTTCGGCAAAGTGGGATTTTTGTGTGTGGGATGTCCCATTTTATCTTTTGCTACACTTTCTGACTTGTAATCAGAGCAATAAATTCTGGTTTCTATAAATTACTTTGTAAGATTTCGGTGTATATAAAACATATTGTGCCTTAGTACATTACATCCTTAAAGTAAAGCTTGAAAAGCCTCACGTTAAGGATTTACTGAACATTTATTTTCGACTGTGGCAAATAAAAAAAAAGTTTACCAGAAAGGTCTATTTAGAAAACACAAAATTAACGGCAATACACACAAAGAAATAATTACTTTTGTTTTCTTAATACATTGATTTATGCCTATTTCTATTCCCCTAGGGGAACTTCTAACCAGGTTAAGGCGTCTGATCCATTATTAACTAGCGACTAACCTACCTACTACCTCCGTTCGAGTTTGTTTTGGTTTTTTGTGAAAAGTACGTTAAAAAATGACAGTTCCAAATCGAGTTGCAAAATTGTTTATTTGCGGCCTTAAACCCTACCCAATAAACCAAAAATCTAAAGTCCCTGAATTATTTCCAAGTAAAGCCTCTTTTATTAACTTAAAAACTGGACTATTTATAGTTATAACTGGAAATACGCCGGGTACTAGTTATATCTCAAGATTTAAAATGGGAAGCACATATTACATCCACAGTTAAAAAGGCTTACCTAATAAAAAAACATTTACAAACCCTTCCATAATAGTATATTAAAGTACTAGTTTCATAACATACGTTTTTAGCGTTTTAAAAACGAGCGGCTTGCGGCGGGTTTTCTAAAGTACTAGTGCGCTAAAAACGTGTTATAAAACGAGTGCTTTATACAATTTTTTCTATTTTGCTCTAAAATTTAAAAAAACTTACATTTAAATTGATGACTGATTTAGGGATTTTTGTTTTGGATTGGCATTACAGTTTACACCATGTTTAAAATTCTAAGAACAAATTATATTTTGATATATATTATAGTCATCTTCTCTTTTTTACTGCAATTAACCAAGCCACAATTTTAACATGGTAAAAATAACCTAAACACAAAATTTGGTAGAAAATTCAACTTTAAAGCGACATTGACATTTGCACGGAAAACATCAAGCGATAGGCCAGGTCTGTTGCCAACCCAAAAGAACAAGAAGTACAGACCTCTTATGGGCCTATAAGAACACGCAAAATGCGTGTGATTATGAGCTTACAAGAGTCGCAAAATAAAAAAAAATGCATTATGAAACTGTATTTCACATATATAAGACCTATATTAGAATTTTCCAACTTTTACGTACGTATGTAATTAGCTTGATTCTAAATGATTGTGAATAAACATGTATTATAAAATATTCCTATTAAATAAACGATATCCATATTTACTGTCTGGCTTAGGTAAAATAAAACCGATACAGCTACTATTTATATGTAAAAAAAGTTCGCGATTTTAATTAAATGGATTAAAAACGTACTTTTTAATTAAAATAATAATCAATTGCATTTTGTAAATGTATTTTAATTAAAAAAAAACAATCACTGGTGTTTAATAAATGTATAATCTGTGTTTTATTGGCATATTTTTTTTTTGTTTAAAAAAAACTAAAATCATTGTTGAAATCAGTACCTCAACATTAAAATCGTTCGATTAGGGCCTTGCAAGTGAGAAAATGTGTTTTCTCCAACATGTAGATTACATTTTTTTACTATTGGAACTATACAGAGCTTGTCAAAAGTCCTCCCCCTTTAACTTTTGAGCGGCTTAAGATATCAACTTGAAATTTGAAACATGTAAATAACTTAACTCAAGTAATTTTTTCGTATATATTTGTTGCTTGGGGGGCACAATGGAGACAGGCGCAAGGGGGGAGTTTTTTTTTAATGGAAAGTGGGTAGAGTAATACATCATTTTAAAGCTCCCAATAGTCTCTATTCGACCATATATTTTTATATTTTTATATAAATGCTTGCGCAGGAAAAAACGCATTTTCTTACTTGAAAGGCCCGAGTGCAACTAATCTCCTTTTGATGTGCTGATTTCAAAAATAATTTCTTTTTGTAAAGTTTTCAATTTCGACATAACCGTAACAGACAGTCTGTTACAAACCTATCTACTGAACTATTTCTCCAGTCGATCTGTTTGACTGAGATTAAATATTGAAGTTGCGAAGTCTATTTATAGTATATACAACTATTTCATTAGGGTACTAGTTCCCTAATGAAATAATTAAGCGGAATTATTGTTACAGTAAACAATATTCAATGATTAAATCAGGGTAAGCGATGCAACGTTGATCTAATTATGAAAAGTGGTGAAACCATATCAGTGTATGTCATGTTTATAGCAAACTAATTTAGAATTACGCTGTAAGCGCTAGGGCTTTCGTAAGGATATCTTTTGGAGGGAAAGAAAGATAAAATGTTCGCTTACCATGTAAATGTTTTGTTCTTATTCTGGGGTACCCCGTACATCATCTGCTGATCATGTCTGGTGGTATCGATATGGGAAGGTGGTTGGATTGTGGGATTTATAGCCTGGTGCACTTGTATCTAATTGCTCATTGTTGGAAGTAAAACTAACCTCACATTGAAAGCATGTGTTTTTCGTTTCGCTGTCATAGGTAAAATCTCTGACAGAACTCATAATCGCGGCGTTGCCAATTCTATTCTATACAAAATACCCCTACTGAAGCTAGGTAGCCAATTATACTGAAAGTAGTATAACGGGTTGCATACGCGTGGAAGTACGCTTTAATTCAACTATGTTGTCAAATCTACATCAAAAACAATTCTCCGAATTGTATTTTTTTTAGTAATCGTTATTTTATAGAAGAATAAGGACCATAATAAATAAAATTAGGCTATGTTTCGTCGAAATGTAACGTAATATAACAAATTTATACCTTTTGGAATTCTCTTTGTATATGCTAGCTGAAATGTAAAAACGGTAGGTTATATTAGCGCAACCAGTTCAAAATTACCCTACAATACAATACAATACAATACAATATAAGTGGGGTTGTGAGGCATGGTACTGCCTTTCAAATTACTGCGACCAATGAGATCTATTGTGAATCCCCTTTGCAATTTAGTCCACATCAAACTTTAGGCTTTCAAAGAAGCCTAAGATTTTTTTGGGGGCTACTTGGGATATATCTGCAGGTCTTGGGTATACCTGTTCTAGATATTGTAGCCTTTTGCGAGCAATGGCTTCGTAGAAGCACATAATGTGTTCGGCCGTTTCTAGTGCTTCTGAGCATAGACGGCAAATGTCGATTTCAGACTTTCCCATTTTTTTAAGATGATATCTTAACGGGCAGTGTCCGGTTAACAGCCCTGTATAGGTCTTTAGGTCCACCTTGCTGAGATCGAGTAATTTTCTTGTTCGTTTAGGTTCATATTTATTACTATTATTAAAATTACCCTATGTCACCCTACATAAATTCATCACAACTTAATATATCAATGCACGTAATTTATAAAGGCCCCACTATATCACCCACAAATTAATAAATGTTAGAGGCTTATAGTATTATTATAAATAATAGTTTCTACACCTTATGGGAATATAACTTTGTACGGTGACCAACAGATATTTATATAAATTAACGTAATAATGAATATAAATTGACCCTACGAGAACATAATTTATAGGCATTTTGGGGCATATTTATTAATACTAAACTATTTAAATGTATAGGGCCGTATTAAAAGGGCTTATGTTTTGGTGTCGAATAATTATTTTTGCGAAACAGAAAAGCTGGGCGCATGTATATATTTCTAAAGCGCAAAATAATATTTTGCACACTTATAGATATATTACATTACATTACATGTTTGTTTAACCTCGTACTATTCTACTTAATTAAGCATCCCCTAAGTCCAGGACTTGTGTGGGCTAGTAGTAGAGGGAACCACCGGCTTATACTGACTTTCGAACCAGTTTCTAGGGAGTGTCCGTTTCACTTATCGCCTTCGACAAATTTCAATTATTAATTAACTGAAAAAAGCAAATCGGCGCCAGTGAGAATCGAACTCACGATAGTAGACTTGCTATGCATACGCGCTAGCCACTACGCTATGCCATATAAAAAATACTTTCCCAAAATGGCCCGGAATATATATATATATATATATATATATATATATATATATATATATATATATATATATATATATATATTTTTTTTTTTTTTTTTCATCATTGATCATTAATGATGATAAATTTATGGGTAAATTCTTCGTTAAAATTTACGATAACAAGGTAATTTAAAGTTTTATCTAAAAAAAAGTGTTTACATTACAATATTATTATATTATACACAGCGCCTGCGTTAGAATAATATTATACGGTAGTTTGGAATTTTCAAAAAAATTCAATAATCGTCCTAGACAAAAAATTCTTGGATATAACTTTTTTTCATGAAAAAATAAGCAACTTTTTTGTTCAAATGTCCGTCCGTCTGTCTTTCCGTCTGTCTGTTCGTCCGTCCGTCCGATGGCACGATTTTTGTGAACATGATAACTCAAGAACGAATAATTCGATCGACTTTTTCAGGAAAAATCATTTTCTGCGAGGGGAAGATCCCTATTGTTTTAGAAAGTAATCCCCCCAAAAACAAAAAGTTATGGGGGTTAAACCTTTGAAAAAATCGAAAGAATTAATTAATGTAATTTTTTAGGAAAAATTACTTTTATTATCAATACCAATATACAGAGCGTGTCAAAAGTCCGCTCCCTCTTTAACTATTTTAAATTGAAAGAGGGGTCGTGTGATACATCATATTAAAGCTTATAAAATTCTGTATTCGACTTTATAATTTTAAATCTTTTAAACCTTTTTTTAAGGTAATTAAATTTCAGGTTCTCCGCACCGTAAACATTTTTTACATTGTATTTACAAAAAAATAATTTTTAACTAACTAACCTGCCCTACTTTTATGATTACCAATTTTATTCTTAAATAGTTGAAAGTAAATAACGAAGATTTATGCCAACTACTTTTGTAATCCCCGGAAAGTTTTACCTACTTTTTATTCGGGCCAATTTTAAGAAACTTTATGCAACTTTTGCTACAGAGAAAAAAGTTTTGCTTATGGTGACAAAATTTATCGCCTTTGCATTATCTATAAATATGGGTAGTTATAAATAAATATGTGACTTTAAATATTGTTTTTTTATTTTGCTCATTGCATTTTTTTACGATAAAAACGAAACGAAAAAAAAAGTAAACAAACTATTTTGTTTTTAATTTGCAACAAACAATTGTACAAGGCTACCCTGTGTTTATTTTAAAAAAATTCGATAAAATATTAATTGTTTTGTAAATTATGAATGGGTATAAAAAAAAACTTTTGTAAAAAGGTTCCTCTAAATAAAGTCAATTAGTCAGTAGTTCGTTTGGTACATTTACTAGACTAGCTCACTGATGCTGGAGTTGCATTACTAGTTGAGAACATTTTTAATACTTTTCTGAGTGGTGGGCTGTAAATAAATAAATAAGTAAATAAATAAATATAGCTATAGTATAATCAAGCGTTGTACGTTAAAATCCATCTCGCTTGTAGTTGCATGGCTCCTCCCAATAAAGGGGCGTGGCTTGGACTCGTATACATGAGTAGAAGCGAGAAGGTGCTCTGTTACGTGCTTTTGTATTGTATTATAATTGTTAATATTAACTATACTACATAGGGAACGTTCAAGTATTACGTAACGCAAATTTTGATCGTTTTGGACCCCCCTTCCTGTAACGCTATATTCCTATACCATTAAAATGGGCAACGTAATCCAACGATAAAAAAGTTAAAAACAATGCTAAACTGTGTGTACGATTAGTCACTGTTTTTTTTTGTATAGACCTTTTCAACGAGTATAATAAATACCACAAGAGCGTCACATTTTCGCCATTTCCAAAGTTAATATGTGTCGAGTATGTGAGAAATATTGGTCGCGTTTGAATCATATTTTAAAGTCAATTATTTTCCACGCTACTTCGAAAGACACACATGGAGAAGTGAATTCATAATATATTTATATTCTTAGGGTGAACTTTTGACTTTCGAGCGACCCTAAGAAGAATGTTTTATTATCGCCACAAAAAGGTTTTGATATAGGTATTTAACTTTAAAAATTGCATGTTTTTCCTACAAATTTTTCTTTAGCAATTTGGAGGTTAAATGTTGTGGTTAAATAGTTATTATTATACTGTATATTGTGACATGTCATGTTATAATTCTTCTAAACTAGACAGGGTGCAATCCAACCCTGGCATTAGATATTTAATACTGTCAAAAACCTAAGACCAGAGTTGAATTGGGTGACACACATTTCTACTCACACACATCTCTACTCACACACAACTCTACTCAAACGCATCTATACTCACACATATCTCTACTTACACACAACTCTACTCAATGTCATTAAGGTCGATTGACTTTGACATTTATTTGATTAAAACTAAGATACCATGGCGGAACAAAGCACTAATCTAAATTAATTTAATAATTCTTTCTGTAATTCAGCTAATAAGTTTATATATTGTAAACAAAATTTATTACGAAGTTTATTATTATTAATAGTAATAGTAAATTAAAAAAAAAATTGTTTGCAATAAACAGTGAGTAGAGTTGTGTGTGAGTAGAGATGTACACACATCTCTACAAGTAGAGATGTGTGTGAGTAGAGATGTGATGATCAGAGATGTGTGTCACCCGTTGGATTGAAACTAAACTAGTTTAAGAGAACATAATATGTCACAATTACCCTGATATTGCCTTTAGCCCAATCTACAGTAATAAATTAGAACTTTTAAATAAAACTAGAATTACATAGATTTAAATGGAAGATCATGTTTTATGGAAAACTATGTAATTTTACAGAAAATTTATTGAATGTGCATCTTATGACCATTGGTATCCTTTACGTAGCGCCAACGGGGGTGAAACCGGTTAAAATTTGCTGTTTCTTGGGTTTTTTCGGTTTTCTTACAAAAATAAAAATCCAAAAAAAATATATGTTAAAGCTTGAAGTTTCGAACATAACTGTCAACACAACCTACGTATCTCGACAGACAGACAAAATAAACCTTCTTCGTGCCCGTTCTCGTAAAGATATTTTCTGCAGTAACTTGTCGACTTTCGCCGCGTGTTGACTGCTGTATACTACCAGTACTAAAAACATTAGCCAAAATATATGTGATGATAGGTTTCACTCCTGCTGATCGGTTTCACCCTGGTTGACGGTATTCCTTCTATAAATGACGGGCAATGTTACTTTTTTTAAAACATAGTACGTCGTATTCAATACGACCATTTATTTATGGGGCCTTGGTTATTTCAACTATTTAACTTTTTTATTAAAGATTTAAAGTTAAAAATTTTTACAATCTACAAAAAGTAACCTTTTATCCCTATAAAAAAAATCTCTAAACTTGTCTATAAATTTAAATTTGCTTATGTAAAAAATATTGATCTCCTACCAGAATATCGTTAGCAAACTATTACGTTAAATTTTAGGCTTTTACCTGCCGCTTTTCGAACAATGGTCTCAGTTTTCAATGAATTTATTGAATAGGTTTTCGGCAAAATAGTGAAGCATTTAGCTGTTTTAATAGTGTTATATCCACCATTCAAATTATTTCAGGCATTTTCTATTAATTACCAACCTTACTTTTAACGTCAAATTGAAAACAATATTGCGGTAAAATTTTTAACGCAATATTATTTAACTCTAAATGATAAACAGTGTCTCTAAAAAAAAACTTAGTTTTTTCATAAAAAGAAAAACCTGATTAAAGGTAATTTTACCCCGTTTTGTTTTAAATTTGAATTTTAAACATCTTAGACACAGTTTAAAAATTTAAATGGATATATTTTAAAAATAATATTGACGTTCCTTAAAATTTAAAAATACATCCTAATTGTTTAATTTCTTAAAAAGTAACTCAGGATATAACCGAAAAATAGGAAAAAACATCATTTCTAAACTCTATCTTACACTTTAAATTTGCTGTTTTTGTTAAAACTTTAAAACTGGATAAATAAAATAATGTGCAATATAGGGTTAAAATAATAGGTACAACCAATCCAATTTAACGTGTGAGACATATTTTAAAAGGAATTTGTTTTTTAAATTTCTTTTTGTACATTTTTT
Organism: Brachypterus glaber; assembly: GCA_958510825.1. NCBI lineage: Eukaryota > Metazoa > Arthropoda > Insecta > Coleoptera > Kateretidae > Brachypterus > Brachypterus glaber. The sequence continues at coordinate 44,157,443 of OY294048.1, read as the reverse complement.
GCATCTAGCTATAAAAATCCTGTATATTTTGCATTAAACAAAGAATTTTCAAAAGTTTGTTGCTTTCCTGTAAATTAATTTTTATTACTATTGAAAAAGTTCGATAAGTAATAGATTCCGCGTAATTAAAAATGAAAATTACTTTCTTATCGTCTTCCGCTTAGAAGATTAAAAGTTCGATCAATTTATATTAGTTTTTTAATTTGCATATATTTTATAAATGAAATCTGAATTTCTGTTTTATAAAAAGCAAAACATATATATTTTTTTTAATTAAATTAGGATTAATATAAAAGTTTTAATTATCAAAAATTAAATATCTGCAGTTTTCTGAAATTTTAAATTCAAGAATTATTTTATTTTCCTATAATATAGGAAAACTAGATGAAACGTTGCAAGCACCCTGTCAAAACATCGGCACTATTGGGAAAACTAATAACATTCTATTAGAACAGGGTAGCATAACATAATTACAATTTTACTACTACTCCTCACTGCACAAACTAACTTGTATAATACACTTAATACATAATTAAAATATTTAAATATATTTAAAATTAATAATAAAAATATGTTTTTACTTGGATGCAAGTTAAACTTATTAATTAAAATTTATGATTGATTTTAAAAACAAATGAATGGAAGCTTAAAATTTGTACACTAGAGCCATCTAGTTTGCAAATTTCAAACTAGGTGTTTTGTTTGATTTTAAATTCTGTATCTTGAAAACATTATATTCTAGCAAAAAACTGTATATAACATTTTTTATAGGGCTTAAAAAGAGCTTTTATTTAAAATATAATTTTTTGAAATCGGGTTATAAATATGTGAGATATGCTAAAAAACCCTTTTACTGCTTTAAACGCCAATATCTCGAAAACTATGCGTTTTAGGAAAACGTTGTTTATAACATTTTTTGACCAATTTAAAATTTTCTTTTATATAAGTGCTAAATTAACCAAATACAATAATAATTGCCTTAATTATAAACAAAAAACGCTAAAAATAGGAGTTTTACCCTATTTTAACCCCCTTACCCCCAATCGTTTACCCCCAAAATCTAATCAGCTCTTCGGAATACGATAAGAAACAATATGCAAAAAACCGCAATATCTCATGTAGAAATGGAGTTAGAGAGTTTACACCCAGACAGACAGACAGACAGACGGACGCAAATTTTTTACTGATTTCGACTCAGAATGGTCTAAAAGTCGAGAAATGTAAAAAAACGTGGTCAAAGATTTTGACTTTTCGGCGAAGATTTAAATACATCGGCACTCTTAGTAGCACTAAGTGCCGATGTAATAAAATAATTACATATTATGATCTTGAAAAAAAAACTAAAAAGTATGTTTAACAACAAATAAATAAATAAATAAATGAAAATAAAACCTTTTAAAACACCATTTTTTGTTATGCTACCATTATTAAGCAAGCTGTCGCGAAAGTAATAGTTTTTAATCCCTTTAACCCTCTTACTCCACCTATGGTATAAATTTGAAGTATGTAGTTCAAAACGTTCTTGAGTTATCATGTTTACACATTTTCTCAGATATACAGACCGACAGAAACATTTTTTTTTTTCGTGAAAATCACCTAATGAGCTTACATTTTTTATATATAAGATGTCAAAAATTTGTTACAGCAAGAACATTTTTCTTCACAAAACCTTACTTGGAAAAAAAAAGTAGTTTACTGTTCTAATATTATAAAAATAAATTAAAGCAAAATATTAGTAGTTTCGGTGCTTATAAATAATTATAATAATTTTGTTGTTAAAATTAGATTTATGGAAGATTGCAAAATTACAGGTATTATTAGGTTGGTATTATTATCCATGGTCTATTTCGTGTTGATCGATCACTTTAATTTGAAATTAAATTTCGCGTAGAATACAATGGTGTCATGTTAAATCACGTTTGTTAAAGTTTATAATATAAACTTAGTATATTATACTAATTTAGGCGTTGCCACTTTTCCTATTATTCAATAACTGAAACTGGCAACGTTTAACGAAAATTCAACCTTTTTTACTACACTTAATTTTTTTTGAGCCAATTGCTGTTTTCAAACAAAAAAGCATTTTTCAATTTATTCATCGGTATTATACTTAAAAGAATACACTGCCCAGTAAAAGAGATTTCCCATTTTTCACCTCCGCGCGTGAAATGGGTTTTATTATCAGATTCACTTTCAGCAACCTTAAAACCCCAGTATACCAATTTTTACGTCGACTCCGTCTCAGCAAAAAAAACTTCAGTTCAAATACCAAAGTAACAAAACATATTTATAATTAGTATAAAAAGTTTAATTTATGATAAATTTCTAATTCAATGTAATGTTGCTTACGTTACATTTTGTGGCATAGATTTTGACTTAAGTACATGTATCTTTAAATTTCTGTTCTATTCCAGAATATAAAACTAAATGTGCATTTGAAAATGTTTTAGAAGTCAGGATAAAATGTTGAAAATCTTTAACAATTGCTGAATTATGTATTTAAAGATGAAGTATCTGTTGCTTACGTTGCAAGGGAATTCATTACTTAAGTTAAATTAAAAGTCCCTATATTTTTTTGCATTATAAGGTGATTATCTTGACAATGTATATAAAATATTTTACTATTCCTTAAAACGACTTTTGTTTGATTAACGCAGTCGTCCCTCCGAAGTGACTGATCGATTTCGTGCTTTTTAGCACTCTTCAGAGCCACATATCGGTAGTAAGGACAACTACGAAAATCAAATCCTTTCCATATATCTCTATATGTAGTTTAAAAATCGTTGTTAGGAATAGTAAAAACAGCTAGCGACATCTACTGCTAAAAGCAGAGACTGGATAAACCTATCGACAGTCCAAAAAAGGAAGCAGTTATTGGTTTCAAGAACCTATTACACGCTGCAATACCGGGAGTGTACTTCGACTGGTACACTTTCAGTTTTTGTCCCAGTTTAATGTTTTCATAATTTTTGGGAAAGCCTTGTGTTCGTGCAAAATATTTCAATTTTTTTGTTGCGTACTTTTTTGTTTTATGACGTTTTATGTCGATATAAATTAATTTCGAGAAAAAAAAAGAGATTGTCGGTCGGTGAATCGGTTGGTCAATCTTTTGGTCGATATGTCGGTGGATCGGTCCGTCGAGAAATCTTGTGGGCATGATAACTTATGAACGCCTTAAGCTGACTAATAATAATCTGTATTTTATTTAGTCACGATTTGCTGGAATAACCTATATACAGTTTGGGTCTCACAAAGGACAATTTGTATTTTTTGTTAGTATTTTTTTTTGGGTATTTTTGGAGCAGTTTTTCTCTTGAAATTTATTTTGATCAGTATTTTAAAACAAAGCTTACATCGTGATCTTAGTGTTGAATATCTAAATTAAGTCTTATTTTCCTCCATTTAATTTATCCGCCCTTTCATTGTACGTGTTTATTTTCTCTATCCGTTGGTATAATTTTAAAACAAAAGAAAACACGTTTGTATAGAGAAAACTAAAGAACAAGCGTTTTTTACCGCTTCGCATTTTACAGTATACTCTTTAATAATAAATAGTATATTGCATTTTCCCAAAATTTAAAATTACACCGGCACACAAAATTAAAAAAATATCGAACAGACCAGAAAAGTAAATTCTTACGTATGTTGGGTCGCTAAATCTGAATCCGAGATCAGAATTTAAAATTTAGCGTTCAAAATGGCGGATCCAATATGGCGGATTAGATTTTTTAAAGTTGCTCGGATTTTCTTAAAACTTGGTACTCAGTGGTCTTTGGGGTCGCTGATTACGAACCTGGTGCCAGTTTTCCAAAATTCAAAATAGCGGATCCAATATGGAGGATTAAATTTTCCGAGTAACTTTAAAAAATCTAATCCGCCATACTGGATCTGCCATTTTGGAATTTGGAAATCAGCGACCCCAAAAACCCCTGACTACCAAGTTTCAAGAAAATCGGAGCAACTTTAAAAAATCTAATCCGCCATATTGAATCCGCCATTTTGAACGCTAACTTTTAAATTCTGATCTCGGATTCAGATTCAGCCACCCAAAATACGTAAGAATTGACTTGTCCGGTCTGCCGCACTCGAGATTTTTTTAATTTTGTGTGCCGGTGTAATTTTAAATTTTGGGAAAATGCAATAGGCGTGTGTACTTTGTTAATGTCCAAAATTACGGTCGTCTTATTTTAGACATTAATAAAGTAGGCGTGTGGATGGTCGTGATTATATTGAGTATCATGGGTTGTACCTATGCTATAGGGTGTGTCATAGAAAAATCTCCGTATTGTAATGTCAGGAAAAACTTGAAGAAGAAGAAGAAGAAGAAGAATTACTTTATTTAAAAACGACTTCGTGAGCGATTTCAATTTTTGTCAAATCTGTTTGGAAATGTCCCAAAAACAACCTAAAGTCAAAAAATCCGGGCTGGGTTGACTTTTCATTTCATTTTTTTAAGGCTAGCCGTGTTGGATAATTCGTTTTTAAGTTATCATGTACATAGATATACAAGATATATTTATTTTTTTATATTGAAAAAAAAATTGTCTAGGGCGTTTTTGGCGATTTTGGAAAACTCGAAACTACAGTTTTATACTTTTCTAGCGCTTGTAAAGAGTACTAAGGTGTTATTAAATAATTTAAATCGAGTGTATTGTTCTTTTTCCTAAGTACAGTCATAAATATTTATAACATATTAACGTTAAAACGTTATAAGGTTATTTCGCGAGGTGCTACCTTTCTGAAATTCTATACCTGTTCATTAAATAAGAAACATAAGAATATAATGTATTCAAAATGGAAATTTACTTGAAGAAATTAAATTATTAATTAAAAGCTCTACGTTTTGTGTTACAAATTGGCTATGGATGGTTCCACGAAAACTTGACCCTGTTGAAAAACTACTGCCAACAAAATAATACTTTTCTCTATAGACCTAGGTTCATTAAAATCAAAAACGAAAAAAATTTAAAAAAAAATTCAAAAAAAGTTTCTTTTTCGTAAAACGAAAAAAAAAATAAAAAAAATGTTTTTGAAAAAAACTGGTTTTACACCATTTTAGCCCCTTACCCAACCCGTTTATTACCAAAAACAATCCCAACCTAGAACTTTCGGTAACTGATCTGTATGCCAAATTTCAAGTCTCTAGCTCAAAGCGTTCTTACCGACCGACCAATCGATATTTTTTTTGCTCGAAATCAAAAACGGATTTCTTTTACCAAAACTTTAAAAAAATTTAAAATGGAAAAGCAAAATTAAGTATGAAAATTATATATTTGAAGTTAATTATTCTTCCGACGAAAATAAATTCTGTGAGTGGATTCGAACTCTACGGACAAAATGTACCTATAATTGTAATATTAATTAATTAAATTGTAGATAAAATTGTAGAGAAACTGAACCATAAAAAATGTAAAAAATATTAAAATACATTTAAATGCCTATATCTCAGAAACTAATAGTCTAACGATAAAAATGATCTAACATGTTTTTATAGGGAATTAAACATTATTTTTAACTGTGTATTTTTTTGCCCTACTATAAGTAATAAGTGAGATATCGCTAAAAATGTTAGTTCTTGACCGTTTGGTGGGAAAAAATATTAAATCGGACATTCCGGTAAGAAGTTTTAAGGTTTACAAATATACAGACATCCAAACAGACAGGCACTTTTTTAACACCCACTTTTTTACATTTTCTCGACGATTATAAACCCGAGAGTGCAAAAAATTATGTTATCGGTCGATTTAAATAACGGGTGTTTTCACTTGTAAAAATTTAGTTTTTTCGTTTCTCGTGAAAATCTATTCCTTAGTTTCCTTATGTTCGCAATCAATAATTTCTCTCAAGTTTCCTCATTTTAAGAAAAGCTTTAAAGACGTCATGAGAGAAAGTCTATTTCCACATTCATGCAGCTTTTCTGTAGCAGGTGCTTACTCTCAAAGCAGTCAAATTTAATGTTATACTCGTACAGCATCAGAAAATGTTTTATTTCACACACTGTAAAAAGAAGCGTACACACGCTCCCATGTGGGGTTTTTGGCTAAACACGAAAAACAATAAGTTTTTGCACACATTGATATACAGGGTGTATCATTTATCATGACAAGCCTAAATATTTTAATAACTGATTCCTGCTGCAGCAGCTGTAAGTCTGCATTTATTTTTAGGGTATTTAACTTTATCAAGTATATAGACTTTATCAAGTATACAGACCTATTCGTTATGGATAAAAAATAGAGCATTATTTTCCTTATTTACAGAAAAATATTATCTTAAATCAAGAATGTGTGACTTGGATATAACGAAGAGAATAAATTCTCCTTTAAAGCAAAATTTTGCTTTACATATGAAGGGATGAAAATATGTTATGCTTGAAAGAAGAATATACTCTCAAATATGAAATGGTATGCTTAAAAGAAGAACATATTCTCTTAAACGAAGAATATTTTCTCTTCGTTATATCCAAATCACACATTCTTGATTTAAGATAATATTTTTCTGTGTATATTTCTACAAAATAAAAAGTAAAAGTAAATGAGTTACTTTTTTAGGAAGGTAGGTATAATCTTTTTAAAAAAATATAGAACACCCGAATTTAGAAAAAACTTTGAGTGGCCCTAAGGGACTACCCCCAAGTCTTGGAGTTTAAGTGTAATAAACTTTTGAAATTAGCCCATTGAGCTCTATAAGTATGCAAAATTTTAAATTAATGGGATATTTTTTGTTGAGTAAAATCTATTCTTGTCTCAAAATGACAGTTTTCGCTTCTACCCGCTTTAAGTTTTCTAACAAAAGTTTATTTTAATCCACCTTATTGACTATATAAATTTTGCTTCCAAAAACAAAAAGCTTAAGAATGACACCAACAAGTAACTGTAAAAACTAAAAATACCCAAAATAATGTAAAAATACACTGCCAAGTAAAAGAGCTTTCCCATTTCCCACCTCCGCGCGCAAAATGGATTTTTATTATCAGATTCACTTGCTAAAAGCTTAAAAATACACAAATTTTCATAAAAACTACCCCCCGCCCCTCAGGGGGTGGAGTTAGAATTGTTTTTATTATCAGATTCTTTTTCAGCAACCCCAATAAACCAATTTTCACGAAGCTACCCCCACCCCTCGCGGGGTGAAATTTGAAAAAAAATTATTATAAGATTTATATTCGTCGACCCCAAAAACTCCTATATACTAATTTTTACGAAAATATTGAAAATATTTAAAAATATTTACCCCCTCACCCCTGCGGGGGCGGAGTTAGAAAAATTTTATTATCAGATTCAATTTTAGTAACCTTAAAAACCCCTTTATAGCAATTTTCAAATTTTTGTAAAAAAAATCCCCATGCCCCCCTTGTCGCATTCCAATGTTCACCAAAAACAATCCCGATCGAGAACTTTTGGTAACTTACATGTATGACAAAAGTCTCTAGCTTAAAGCGTTCTTAAGTAGTCGTGCTTAGAAGATTTTCCGGACAGAACGAACGACCGACCGATTGAAATTTTTTGCACGAATAAGATTTTCCGAAATTTTGAAAATTTCCAAAATGGGAAAGCAAAATAAGTCATTTATACATATGTTATTTTTTGGTAGTGTATGACCTATACCATAGAGAGAATTGCAATATTTTTTCACCGTCACGAACGCAGAAATGCAATAAAACCCGACGAAATTATTTGATACGTTTTCGCGTCAATAACTTGATATAACATTTGTCCAATATTCATCATATACTCACTGCAAATAAACCTGTAGAGTACAGTTGGGAAGACTTATTGTTGTGTGACGTCGAAAGGTCCCATTCGGTGATATGGGATTGCCTCCGTAACATCGCCTTTATGATATTAATTAAGTGGACTGCGAATAGGTATTAATGATTGAAAAGAATATTAAAGACAAAACGACAGTTCCAATAATATATATGGTAATCTTACCTTAGTTACAGCATTCAGCACGACAGGTCATGACCGCCATTTCTTCACAGGAGACACCACATAATTGGAAACTGATGTACGCGAATTAAAGTTTGTTTGACCAGTGTAGGTATACACTACTAATTATTTAAATACATATGTGTATATGGAACTTATTTCTATAGTTTGCAGCCGTAAATATGGTAAATTCTAACGAATGCCCGGCGCGTGGTATATTCGTCAGCTGATTTGAGTATATTTTTATTGACACGCATCGATCGTTCTCGAGTGTCAAATTGCCACTGTCCGGAAGGCAACCTACCCGAACTCACGCGCAGAAAAGCTAGGAGGTTTTCAGCGCGTTACTTACAAAAATACAATTAATTCAAAATAAAATATTATTTTTGAATTATAACTAAGTAAAGAAATTAAATGAAATTATGTATAATAAAACCCAAATTAAAAATAAATACAAACACAGAAATGTGGTTGTAACACTTATATTAAAATGATTATTCGGCATCGGCATCGGCAGTTAGTACTACTAAGAATGCCGATGTATTGAAATCAGCGCCGACAAGTCAAAATTTTTGACTCGAATGGAATCACTGTGAGTGGTTTTGTTATGTTCATTTTCTGTATGAATTTTGTTCATGTAAATTTTTCTGGAAAACACCTTAGTGCGATGAAAATATAGGCTGTATAGGTTAGGCAGGTAGCCTAGGCAGTTTTAACATGTGTGGTGAGACAAAAACGCTACTCATCAAATACACTGTAAAAAAACAAAATTGCCATTCATTCTAACTAGAATTATTAGAAGTTTTGTGTTTATTTTTTAGAGTATCCATAATATTTACTAAATCGTTTTATAAAGACTTAAACGTTTGACCTATGTATAATATATCACAATAATCAATTATTTATAATTATTGATGTAGATAATTAAGCTAAATTTATTTTATTTATTATTTAATTAGCTCTATCTGGTAGTTAATGTAACTTTATACCAAAATGCAATTATGAACTACTGAGTACTTTGTTGATTGATTTTACATTAAATTATTATTTATAATGATATAACCACAGAAAGCTTTTTATTTATTAAACTGTAATATGTTGAATGTAGTTTTATACTCCAGTCATATTAGATTTAAAAAACCAGTAGTTAGGGAACAATTCCGACTTGCCTAAATTGTGTAGACCTTCGCTTTGCCATTATAAACATTGGGTAAACAGTCCCAATGTGTGCGACGCTAGCCTAATTTTTTATTTTGCAATTAGTCGGCACACATGCGGTTTTTTCGCGAATATCTCCATCATATTTGCAGTTATGCAAAAAAGACCAATTATAAAATTTGATGAGCATAACATTCTCTACAATAAAACATTCTATAATTAACTCTTTTTGAAATATCTACCGTTTTCGCACTAGCACTACGTTAATTTACGTATGCAATTGTTTAAATATGGTTATTTGCAACATGCAATGACTTTCGCAAAAAATACGATAGGGTTTCTTAGATATACTCTTTTGTAAATAATCATGTATGGGTTTAAAAAAATAAATACCTGTCACTTCTGATTTTTTAGTAACTAAACTGAAAAAAAGGATCTTTTGCGGTAACGGCATATTAAATTAGGCCAAATGCTTCGCACTCTTGAATACGTCCAAAAGCGCCTTCTCTTAACATGAAAATATAATTCACTTGCCAAGATATTTCTGATTCTTTAACTTAACATTGTTTGATCTTGTGTGAAATGCAAGTGGTCTGGTCTCAAAAGAGAAATTCTTGGGCCAAAGTATTTAAAATTATTTAATTTTTAACAATCTTTAAACAAGATAAATGGTTTTTGCCTCAAATGCACCAGGTCCAAGAGAATTTTAAAAATATATCAAAAGTGACACTTTTCTTGGGACGATTTAAATACTTTTGTTTGAAGATACACATCTTTTAAGCTAAAAGAATAATTGCCAAGAGTGTTGACCACTTTGAGCCAAGAACGTCATTTTTTTCAGTGTAGAAGCGAAGGCATACACAAAAATTTAGACAATTCTCTAACAAAATCCTAATATAACTGGACTATTTTTAGCATCATGTCTGACCAATGAATTATAAATGTAATACATGCACGTGGGCACGTAATTATTTATATAAATTATTAAGAAATCGAGGGGAAAGTTACTATAGGAAGTACATGTACAAAATTTCGGAAATCTTTCAAAACTCTCAACAAAAATCTCGAAAATCTCAACAAAAATCTCGAAAATCTCGAAAATCTCAACAAAAATCTCGAAAATCTCAGTAATTTTCCATCAGATTTTTAAGATTTTTTATAAATCTCAGAAAATATATTGAAAAGTTAAAAATCTGGTGTCGAAAACGTTACGCCGCGTTACAGAGGGGGGGTGGGTGTCAGTAAAAATGTTACGTAACACTTAAAAAATTATAAACTTATAAAATGTTTATTGGATCTCGTTTTTAACAATGATATAGGCTTAAAGAGACGGATTCCTTGCAAATTATATTGCACACGGCGTGGTTAACAGTTAACTAAATCCTCTAAACAAAAACAATTAGAGATGGAAAACCATAAACCGTAAAAAATGGCCAAATTTTGCGTTACGTAATACTTGAACGCTCCCCTTAGATTAAAAACTACTCTGAAATTCTTTATTACTCTACCAACTTTTGGGGAACTGAAATTAAAAAATTTCAAAAGTATAAAATGTCAAACGTGACACCCAATAATATCAAAAATAGTGACTTACCTTCTAAAACAACCAGCGTGGCCTCGGCACTGACGGCGTCCCCCACCCCATTTTCGGCGACGCATTCGTAGCTGGCGTCGTCTCTGGATAGTTTGACCGGTTCGATACGAAGTAAGGCGGAACCATCCGGAAAGTCTTTTACCAAATATCTGGTCTGTGAACCTGAAAAAAAAAAAAGAAAAAATATAGAATACAAAATTTGAAGTAAATTTAAAAAGACAGAATTTATTAAGAAAGAAACTTAAACAAGCCTAATAGTATATTAATGTACTAGTTTCATAACACCCGTTTTTAGCGCACGAGTACAAGTCAAGAAAACGAGCCGTTTGCGGCGAGTTTTCTAAAGTATTAGTGCGCTAAAAACGTTATAAAACGAGTGCTTTATACTATTTTTTCTATTTTGCACTAAAATAAAAAAAAACTTACATTTAAATTGATGACCGATTTAGGAATTTTTGTTTTGGGTTGGCATTATAATTTTCGCTATGTTTGAAATTCATAGAACAAACGATATTTTGATCTTTTATAGTCAGCTCTTCTCTTTTTCACTGCAAGTAACCAAGCCACAATGTTAACACAGTAAAAATTAACATAAGCCACCATTTCGTAGAAAACTCAAACTTAAAAGCGGTGTTTACATTTGCAGGAAAAAATCCAAGCGATTGTCTTTTGTCCTGTATTGCCAACCCAAAAGAAAAAAAGCACAAACCTCTTATAGGCCTATAACAACACGCAAAGTGCGTGTGATTATGAGCTTATAAGAGTGGCAAAACAGAAAAAAGTTTGAAGAAAACTTTTCCGAAAGCTTTAAGAAAATTTTGCTGAAAATTTGAAGGCAATTTTCCCAAAAATTTGAAGATAATATTTGTCCGTATTTAACTATTGATCTGGTGGCCCCAACCAGATTATTTTTCAGTGTAATATTAAGGATTAAAAAAAATGAAAAGTAAACAAGTATTACTTTTTCAGCGATGAAGGGTATAATAAATAAATAGAAGTTCGAACGCCGATCCATCTGGAAAATCTTTTACCAAATATCAGGTCTCTGAACCTGAAGGAAAACCGGGAAAACTTTAGGATAGGTACGTGCCTTACGTTTACTAAAGCTTGAAAGAACAAAATACATAAAATTTATATTATACTAGCTATGAAGCCCGTTTTCCGCTGGGGGTTAACCTAATAATAATGAGCTAAGATATTGTTACGAAATTATAAATGTCGAAGGCTCTGGAACAGCTTCTAGAACTACCCAGCGGCGCGAAAACTCTGTAGGTTCCATGCTGTGCTTAAAATAAGCAGCGCCCCACGCTGATTCAGTCAGTAGTTTATTCATTCAGTAATTCAATGAGAGGTCAGTCAAGTAGAAGTGTTCAAAAAGTAGCGAAAAGAGTGCCTAAGTATTGTTCAAGTATTGTAGTATTATTGTTAAATGAGTACTTCTATATAACGTAAAAATTAAGTCAGCATTTTTAACTTTTTTTTAATTAAAGCTACAAAAAGGGACAAATAAACTGTAAAAACGAATTTGTAAAATTTCCAAACGTATCGTGGGTAATTTTGTGGCCATAACATATTGGGGAAAATTACAAAAAAGTTGTGAAAAGCAATTAACATAATACATACTGTTTATTTGTTTAAATAATAGATATGTAAATTTTACAAATTGTGAATCGCAAATTTACAGAATAAAAATTGAATTTTTTGTAGTTTAACAAACCTTAAGACTGATAAACCTTGAATGTTCTTAAATTTTCCACATTTGTGTTTGAACCCTGTTCCCCTGAGCATTTGATATATATCGCAGCAAGCTTTAAAACAAAAACTTAAAGATGAATGATGAATCAACCTAATTGACCGAATCTCGTATCCATTTCGGATAGCCGATAGGAGGAAAGGGGAAGAGAGTCTGGAAAACAACAATCCCGCTCGGGATTTCATTTAATTTTACTCAAAACTTTTACGTGACAGTTTTAATAAACGATTCTGTAGTTACACTTTTTGAATTATCTGCAGACAGATCTGACTCCAATTTGTTACAATTCAATTTAATTTGGTGTGTAACTTTTTAAAAATTTTAAAATGAGGATTAATTACTTTTTGGTTCAAAAAGAAAGATTTGTAGACTAAAACACTTTTTATAGTGACTAAAAACTGGCAATCTCCGTAATTGACCTAGAAACAATATTTTTGGTCCTTGTATCCACATCAGTATTTTTCGAAATATTTGGACTATAGTCCATTCAATTATGCGAGATAGCAGTTTAAAATTCCCGCGATTTTTAGGCTACATCATTGGTTAAAAACACGTACCTTTTAACATATAAAATATTGTGCCATTTTTTATCTATGACAATGATTGTTCGTTACAACTAATAAAAGAAGAGAAACATACATAAAAAAATGGTTAATGTTATTTTGTATGGTATTGAAAAAGGCTTTTTTTGGTTTATTCTTCATACACTTACACTAAATTTGCATATTATACATATTTACATATTGTACAAAGGTAAATTATATTGAACACAAGCAAAACGTCAAATTTTTAGGTTACAATGACAACTTGAGGCCTATTCAGAGGCTCGCATAACAAGCGTAGTACATAAGAATGCGATGCTCTGATTGGCTTACAAGATACATGACGGCACATCAAGTCAATCACGGCATCGCATTCTTATGTAATATCTTGTTATGCGAGTCTCTGGATAGGCCCTTAGCAGGAAAACAGTACCGACATCTGTTAAATTTTTAATACACTACGATTTATGCAATTTATGCTATTTATGCACTCTGTGGTGTAAAACGGGCCGCGTCCCTTACTATCTCGCTTGATCGGATGGACTATAGTCCACTCGAAATTGCATGAATTTTTTAGGTTTTTGCTCAGCAGTTTAATGTGTTTTCTCAAAATATAACCATAATTTTACCACCGTATGTTATATTTTTAGCTGGTGATAAATGATAACTTTTGTATTGATTTAAGGGTGCGAAATATAAATATTGTCTTTCCAATTAATTCCTTGTATTTTCCCTCTGCTTTCAATGTTTTGTGTTTGTTAAGAATAAAAATTATTGATGTATATTTTACCTCTTAAAATGCTTAGTTAAATATAAAACAATATCTACCACAGAATATTTCTTTACATACACTGATAAAACAGTTTATTTGTGTCAACTAAATATTTGGTTGGATATAAATAAATAAATAAATAAATAAATAAATAAATAAATAAATAAATAAATAAATAAATAAATAAATAAATAAATAAATAAATAAATAAATAAATAAATAAATATATAAATAAATAAATAAATAAATAAATAAATAAATAAATAAATAAATAAATAAATAAATAAATAATACCTTTATTTAGCTAGGGCTATTACAAACAGTCAATATTTACATAAAAACCTTATATTATAAGGTAATATTGTTTTTCTATAAAATATAATAATAATTGAGGTACATAATAATATACATAATACATAATAATACATTCTTAAAATAGGCCAACGTTATTTTCCAAAATATGATTTTTTAACAATGTTTTAAATTTGTTATAATTTTGAAAATTTTTGATTGTGCTAGGCAAACTATTAAATATAGTCAATGCTTTATAAAAATAAGAGTTTTTGTTTTTTTTTGACCCTGCCATATTAATGAAAAAATTGTTCACATTTCTTGTGTTATGATCAGTAGTCGGCGAATTTCCAGTACTCTAGCGTTGAGGCGAGGTTTTAAATATTTACATTTTTATTTCTTTTTATCTTGATTTTTTTTAATGATATCATTTAAACGAGTAAGGTGAGAAAAAAAGTTATCGACAAATAAAAATAAAAAACTTTCGTATTCTTAAAAGATAAAAATCGAATGTCGGTTTTTTCTTTGATAAAGACCGATATATATATATACATATGTATAGTTAATATGTATAGTTAATATGTATAGTTAATATTGTTGTGGGTAACAAATTAGTCGTCAAATGTTTCGATTTATAAAAATTTACCTCATAATTCGGCAAAATTATTCCGTAAGCCTATGTTTCTGTGTTTATTTTCAACGTTGATGAGTCATAACTAAGTTTACGTCGACTACTGGTTATGATCATGAATTTGATGTATAAAAACCGTTTCTTTTTTAGCCGGCCGAAATCATGGCGACCATCGTTTTTTGATTTTTTTTTTCAACAAAAAATTATGGCACTTCAAACATATAAAAAAAAATTGTATTCTTTAAATATAAAAGTCCAAACATACCAACAAAATTTTACAATAATATCTTTTTTTTCTCTATATTAAAAAACGTTTAAAAACAAAATATTATTAAAATTTAAAGGTAGAAATACCCCTTAAAATATATTTTATAAAGTTCGATTCTTTAAAACAGTTAAATAATAACACTTCAAATTCTAATATGCTGTATTATTTTAGCACCGTTATATTTTTAGCTGCTGATAAATGATAACTTTTATATTGATTTTAGGGTGTGAAATATAAATATTTTCATTTCAATTAATTTTCCCTGTGTCTCTTCTACCGGCAAATAAATTTACTTATAACAACTTTCCATATTTACATTGTTCATATTTTCAGGTTTTCCTACACTGTTAAAAATACATATTTATGATACAAGGTCTTAAAAGGAGCATTTTTCATCCTTAAGTGCGAAAAATACTGTTTTTAATGTTAGTAATACACTGATAAAAAGGATCCTTTGCGGTAATGGCATATGAAATTAGACCAAATGCTTCGCACTCTTGAATACGTCCAAATCTGCCTTCTCTTAACATGAAAATATAATTCACTTGCCAAGATCTTTCTGATTCTTTAACTTAAAATTCTTTGATCTTGTGTAAAATGCAAGTGGTCTTGTCTCAAAAAAAATTTTGGGGCCAAAGTATTTAAAATTAGTTAATTTTTACCAATCTTAAAACAAGATAAATGGTTTTTGCCTCAAATGCGCCAGGTCCAAGAGAATTTTAAAAATATATCAAAAGCGACACTTTTCTTGGGACAAGATAAATACTTTTGTTTGAAGATAAACATCTTTTAAGCTAAAAGAATAACTGCCAAGAGTGTTGACTACTTTGAGCCAAGAACGTCATTTTTTCAGTGTAAATATTTAATATTTAATTCTGCATAAACCAGCCGCCTCGAATGAGCGAGAATACTTTCTCACAAAAAAAGTTATATCTAGAAATAATTTATTACATTTTGGGGAGAGGGGGGTGTCATCGAAAAGAATAATATTTTTTTTTTGTAATTTTTTTTTACCTTGGGTTTTATATTTTTCTTTTATAGTGAACAATAAAAATATATATGTCCAGAAACATTTTTTCACATTTTGGGGAGAGTGGGGGGGCTGAAAGAAATTATAATTATAAAACAAACAATTGTATGTTGAGTTATACCGAAAACACCGTCGGCGCTAACGTGTTAAATACGATAATACAAGATTACTTTTGCTTAAAAGCAAAAAAAATAGTTTTTTTTTTCTATCAAAAATTGTGATTCAAAATACTTTCTTTTATGGGAAAGTAAAAAGATCAATAAAAAATTACAAAAATAAAACAAAACTTAAAGTCTTCTACACAATTTTTTGATTTATATTTAGGCTTGGTGAACAATAGTTTAAAGTGTATATTTACTTGAAAAGAGAGTTTTTTAAAATTCTATTTTTTGAATGCCCTCGGTGGTGGCTACCTCGATCCGACCCTTATTCATATGTGCACACAACTTTTTTAGTTATCTTGATGAGTCGACTCATATGAGACTATTTTTATTATAATAAAACAAAAGCATATAAACAGTAAACTATATATTTTAATCCTTTTTAACCCATAATTGTTATTTCAAAAAATAATAAATAAAACAATTAGGGGTTATTATAAGCTTTTACAATTTTATTTAGTTTTAAGGTATGTATCACATAATTTTACATTTTGTATGTAAATATCCGGTAATCCGGTAATTACTTACATATTATGTTTCATCCCTAATTACTGTGGGACAACTTCAGGCCATATACTAAAAAAACTGTCAACAATTTGCAACATCAGTTATAAATCCTTAAAATAAACGTTTATTTTGCGATCCGAAAACTTCATTTGTTTTTGTAGAAATGTCAACTTTCTTATTAGATCGTAGAAAAATTTAATTAATTACCCAGTTGTACCATCTTAAAGATTGCGAAAATGGTCTTTGCTCAAAAACTCAATCACCATTACGGTTTAACCGGAAGTGACTCAAATGTACTTTTTTTTTGTTAAAAAATTGAAGTTTTATGGCAATAAAGGGTTTCAAATTTGAAATCTCTATCTTTTAAAATAAAGCAAAAAAGGTCTTGTACACCCGGTACATTATTTATAAATAAAAAAATACTTACTTGAGGATAGTTTTTTTTTTCTCTCACAAATTGTGATTCAAAATACTTTCTTTTATGGGAAACTAAAAAGATCAATAAAAAATTAGAAAACTTAAAGTCTTCTATACAATTTTTTGATTTATATTTTGGCTACATATTATGTTTCATCCCTAATTACTGTGGGACAACTTCAGGCCATATACTAAAAAAACTGTCAACAATTTGCAACATCAGTTATAAATCCTTAAAATAAACGTTTATTTTGCGATCCGAAAACTTCATTTGTTTTTGTAGAAATGTCAACTTTCTTATTAGATCGTAGAAAAATTTAATTAATTACCCAGTTGTACCATCTTAAAGATTGCGAAAATGGTCTTTGCTCAAAAACTCAATCACCATTACGGTTTAACCGGAAGTGACTCAAATGTACTTTTTTTTTGTTAAAAAATTGAAGTTTTATGGCAATAAAGGGTTTCAAATTTGAAATCTCTATCTTTTAAAATAAAGCAAAAAAGGTCTTGTACACCCGGTACATTATTTATAAATAAAAAAATACTTACTTGAAACTTTTTTGCCGTTCTTCTTCCATTGTATGACGGGCAGTGGGTCTCCTCTAGCAGCGCAATAGAACGTAGCGATGCCACCAGCCTTAACGTGCAAGTGCCTCGGTTTGGTTATGATTTCCGGAGGATCTGTAACACAAACAAAACAAAAGGATTAGAAGGGAATCGGCTATATTTCGAAGTATACACAGGGGAAAATTTTTTGTAAAATAAAAAAGGCACATATGTGACTTTAACACGGAAAAAAAAAATTATAGCTAGGAGCGCTATAACACACATACCAAGAAAATTATAATCGCTTATTATATAAATACAAGGCTTTCTCTTACAATTATGGCAGTCAGTGTAAAAATTTATATGAAATACTTTAATTGTTTAGTGAATAATAAAATATAACAAATAGTATGGCATTTATAGCTTAAATAGATTTAATTATTGTCCGTGCTAATAATTTTTATAATATAATAAAATTTCTGTAAATTTATAATAGTGCCTATAATAAATATAATCGTGTCTGTAATATATATAATCGTTTCCAATTTATTTTTAACATTATTAGTTATTGTGTCCCTTATAATCTATAGCTTAAATCACTATAATTTGCCACTGTTACCAAATATCTTATAATGTATAGCGCAGAGCCCACTAATTACTTTCCGTGAATCTTAATATTATTAATACAACAACATATATGCGCCAATCACAAATTGTTCTATAGTATAGTACTATAATATGAGATAACATTTTTTGTTGTATTAATTACAATTTTGTGTTGTTTACTTCTTAGTTCCATAACTGGTTGTTGTATCGTATAACATATTTCCATTATAACATATTATAAAATATGGTTGGCGCCTATATTGCAATAACATTTCTATCAGTGTATAATAGTTACTAAATATTTGAATATGGCATAAAGTGAATACTTCTTAATAAAAAAAGTTTTTTTTTTATCTTGCTAAGATACTTTAATAAAGTAATTTATTAATAAAAACACTTTTTGTTTCGTTAAAATAAATTTCCTTTAATTTAAAATATTGCTGAATAAATTTGTTTATTTAAATTAAGATAATATTACTACGCGTGAAACCCAAACAAAACAACAAAAGAGATTAGAGTAAGGATTGTCTATATCGCGAGGTAATCTTAGAAATTTCGCCTAAAACTCCCTCAGGGCTTAAGGTGAGATTATATAGTTGAATGCGTTTATATATGGAATTGTTTTGTGGATACATTAACAGGTACTTAAGATTATGTTTACATGGTATAAATAATAATATACATAATGTATAATGCGTTGTACATACAGGGTGTTTATTTAACCATCTTTACGGAAACCACACATTAAAATTTTAATGTCGTTATGAACCTTGTGGACTCCGAATAAACGTACATTTACATATACGGAGGCAGCATTGTTATATCCGTATATTTTTTCTTAGTATTTAAAAAATATATCTTAAAGAATTATAAAGTAGTTGAATGCATTTATATGCATTTATATATCTATACTTAAGATATAAATAACACAGCCCCACAAAAAAAAAAGTCCGGATCTCTAGATCAGACATGTGTATCCTTATGTATTTTGGCCCGCTGAATCCGAATCCGAGGTCAGAAAAAGCCCTACACCCCAGGAGTTGGCCCCAGAGGCCGAAAATGGCCGCTGAAAGGTGTGAAACGGGAATTTTCGGCCTCTGGGGCCAATTCCTGGGGTGTAGGGCTTTTTCTGACCTCGGATTCGGATTCAGCGGGCAAAAATACATAAGGATACACATGTCTGGTCTAGAGATCCAGACTTTTTTTTTTTTTGTGGGGCAGCCCCATAAAAAAAAAAGTCCGGATCTCAAGACCAGACATGTGTATCCTTATGTATTTTGGCCCGCTGAATCCGAATCCGAGGTCAGAAAAAGCCCTACACCCCAGGAATTGGCCCCAGAGGCCGAAAATGGCCGCTGAAAGGTGTGAAACGGGAATTTTCGGCCTCTGGGGCCAATTCCTGGGGTGTAGGGCTTTTTCTGACCTCGGATTCGGATTCAGCGGGCAAAAATACATAAGGATACACATGTCTGGTCTAGAGATCCAGACTTTTTTTTTTTTTTGTGGGGCTGTGTAATATACTCAATGTATAATACGTTGTGTATTTCAAGGATAGCCCTAGGCCTAAAACAAAAAAGAATATTGGAAGTCTCAATATTTCAAAAAATAAAAGTAGTCCAGTATGACAGCTAGGTACAATGGGATCTGCAGTTACCTTATCACAAAGACATTTTTAAATATTTTCAGAGATTTTGCATCAATATGTTTTAAAGGTTTTTGACTTTGCCGCTATTAAATGAAGCTAATTCTTTGCAAAAAAAGAGTGAACTGTCACACCGCGGTTAACCGCGGTTGTACTAAAAGTTTTTTTTATTAGAAAATGCCTAAAATTGTTTAATTTGCCTTTAAGTATGCTTAAATTTGACAAATGTGGCAACCGAGTTTGAAATTTAAATTCATAACTACGGGCTCTAGAAGCACTTTGAGATATAATTTTAATATAATCTATATTGGATAATTTTCCAAATGGATTATGTTTACCACATGTGCACAATGTAATATTTATTAATGTATGAATTTATTTATTAATGTATGATTTATTATATGTATGATTTATTCTTTTATTACTTAGAAGATATTTAGTGGCGTTCCATCATTCGAAATAAGAAAGTAACAGTTAAGTGATTAAAAATGAAGTACACAGCGATATCAATCATCTAAAAAGACTTTTAGATGACAGATAATTTCAGTGAAGTGAACATAATATTTGATTGCTAGTCAAGTGAATGTTATATCTTTGCAATATAGAGTTAATATACAGAGCCGTCCAAATATCAACCCCCCCACCCTTTTTAACTTTTGAACGAGAAGAGATATATCTATATATCAACTTCAAATTAAAAACAAGAATAAGACAACTTAAACTTTCTCTTTATATGTATCTAATATGTTTAGCTTTTAAAATTGTGGCAGGGGGCTATTGTGGATTTTTTTTTAAATGTAATACATACATTATTTTAAAGCCTTAGAAAGTCTCTATTTGACCCCCTCATATATTTTTATTTTTTATTGAAACAGTTTTTGAAAAATGGTTAATTTCATGGTATGAATACGTAAATTATAATTTTAAAATAATTTTAAATAATATAAATTATTACAAAAAAAAATTAAAAATCATATTTTATAGAAAAAAAAAAATGAAAACTGAAAACCTTAAAAAAAATGTATGGTCAAATAAAGAATTTAATTTTCTTAAAATGATGAAACACACGATCCGCTTTCCATTAAAAAAATCCCTCACTATGGCCAAATTCTAAAAGCTGAAAATATTGAATAAAATGTCAAGATAGTTTAAGTCTTATTTATGTGCTTCGGATTTTAAGTCAAAATCTCAACTTATTTAAAAGTTAAGAGGGGTGGGGTTGATTTTTGCACCGCACTGTATAATAATAATTATTATACATTCAAATTATTATAATTAAACTTTTACAGTAACTAGTTCTTATCCAAAAACAAAGGCATAAAAATCCACATGTAACACAGCCAACCTAAAATGACAGCGATAAATTTTTTGCAGCGAAGAACCTGTCAATGCAATGTCCGTTGAAATGCTGCCCAAAATGGCAAAATGGCAAGCCACGCATTTTGGTATACGGTTTTGCATGACAAAAAAAAAGGATTTAATTGTATTCTTTTGCAACAACTTAAAGTAACGTTTTGGCTGCCAGAAAGTCAACTAATAGACAACTTCTCCAAATAAAGCAACTGTTTCTTATATAAATTTCTATTGTTTGTAATAAAAACCTTTCATATAATTCTGAAGACGGTGCTCTCTTAAAAAAAATGTCAAAATTTAATTTTTGCCTCTCTGGCAAAATTAATATTCTGAAAAAAGATGTATACGTAATACGTATATTCTCGTTAAGGCAATTTATTTTTATGCCAAATTTCAGATTTATAGGTTATATAGTTTCTGAAATAAATTGCTGTAACAAACGGATGTACGGACGGACGGACGGACAACCAAGCGATCCTATAAGGGTTTTGCTTTTTGTTTTACTGGTACGGAACTTAAAAGTTCTGAATTATCGTTTTGATTTGTAAAACGATAAGACCTATTCGTTTTCAGCGCAATATTTGCAAACGCAAATATCTAGCGTGCTTTTTTGAAAGGAAACTAGTTAGCAGTAATGTAATTTAAAACGTTGAATTTACGTTGAATAGATAGATAATTAATTACAATATGGCAGGTGGGTATTAAAATTGTTAAACGATCTTGTTGCGTGTATCTATATGGAATTAGATGTATATTGTTATCTGTAAAAAGCCCAGTCAACAAATCACTATTTATTTATTCCTCTCTCTCTCTCTCTCTCTCTCTCTCTCTTTATTTTTGGCATTTGCCTTTGTCAATTGGCCAGCTCGCTACTCTCTTGTTAGTTTCTGCAGATAGTTCGCCTGGTTGTTACCATACCATCGCTTTCTTTTGGCCTGGTCTTCTGTAAGACTTCTTAAATGTTTACTTCTTCTTCTTCTCTTCATTAATTATGACCTTTTGGTCACTTATGGTCTTGAACTGTCCTTTTTGACTAGATACAAGTGTTATAATTGTTTCGAATAAATAAAATTTCTTCTCATTCATAACCTCAAAAACATGTGGATAACCCTAATCCAGATTTAAACACTAAATTACATCACATATACTAACTTTCCATTGTAAAATCAATATCAAAAGTTATAAGGATTGTAGACTTTTAATATTTTCTTAACAAACACATTTTTACATAAATTACTTTCTGCATCACTGGCGCGAAAAACTTACGCCATTTATAACTTTTTCCTTAAATGTTTAATATGTTTTACCTTCGCGTCACCTACGCTGAATGAATTATTTATTCTTATAGTATATTCAACTTCACGATGAAGTAGAAGTAAATAAAAGAATCACGCACGCGGCAGGAAAAGCCCCTTATTGACTGGGCTAAACGGAAATTAATAAAAGGCGATTTTCGAGGCAAATTTTCATAAGCAAATTAGTTAGGCGGCTAGACAATCTAAAATAACAATCTATATAATTATCTAAATTATTACTCATTAAATACGTATGGTTAATGGTAGGTACTTGTACTAATAACTTATAATAAGTAAGCAACTTAGTTTTGCAATTATTAATATAAAAAAACAATTTAGGATTTATATTTAATATAAATAGGTCTGTTGACACTACAAAAAAAACAATTAATTGTACCCACGATCAAAAGTCAGTGACAACATGATTTTGAGCGCACAAAAATAAGTATGAAAAATAAAGTCAGGTTAAGAGTTATTAACTTTTTTTGGGATAATAATATTAAACACTTATAAATATGCTAATTAGCATATTTAAAGTTGTCATAAATGGTATACCGCTTTTTGTCTTAAGGGATCATTCTGGTTTATAATTTTCAAAAAATCGATCGTTTTCTTTTACATTTTTCGAAAGTATATGTAGACTTTTTCATAATTATTCATTAAAAAAACTTAAAACGCGGTTTTCTCAACAGAATATGTAGACTATTATAATTTATCATTAAAAAATACTTTAAACTCGTTTTTCTCAAAACAACGTGTTTTGGGTCGGCGGCGGTTATTTCTCCGGAACCACTAGACAGATCCTTATGAAATTTTAACCACATATTCTACACATGAATAGCTTCAGCGTATTTTACAACCGTATTAATATTTTAATTTTTACAATTTTTTTTTTGTCAAAAACAGCGAAAAAATACCTCATTTTTTGTTTTTTTTTTTAATCTCCGCCATTTTATTATTTATCAATAAATATTAATATCCATAAAAGAGAGCCACAGTCATACTGAATCTAAATATTTTTGATTTTTTTGTTTTAGATAAGGCGTTATCAAGATATCAATGCCGCCAGCGACATATCTACTTTTCGAGGAGTTACGTTTGTCTGTTATTTTTTGTATAAAAAGTGTTTAAAATATAAAAAAAAATGTTTTATGTATTTCGAGAGCGTATTTATTAAGCTCAACAAATTTTATATCAATATCTATAATGATACATTCTTAAAAAAATAATAAAAATAGCCATTTTTTTTTTTTTTGAGCATCCCTTAACCAAGTTAACACAGCGAATTTGATATGAGTATGTACTTAAGGGGTGAATAAAAATCTAAAGATCTGAATAAATATTTATAGATTTAAATAAGTTACTTGAAGAGTTAATCTTTCATAAGGGAGCATAGTCTGTGCAAAGGTACAAGTTCTTTAAGAATTAACTTTACACCAAGCTATATCAAGATACTTGAAATTTGGACCAATTTTTTTTACTTGAACGTATGAAAAAAAAATTACACAATCGTGTAGACGTGACGTAGACACGGAAACCTGATAAAATGTGTAAAATTGTGTAAATTTTAAGAAAAATGGTGTTAAAATTACACAATTTAACACGATTTTGTATCAATTCAGGTCTACAAATAACCTTTGGTCACTATATTAAAGCGTTCTTGAAATATCTTAATATACATAAAGTTGACATTTATGACGATATGCGGTACACTCTAAAGTCCGTCAATCTTTCAGTAGTATTAAAAAGCAAATTCACCATGTCAGAATGTGAATTTACATTCTTTATTAAATTAACAACCTCAACACGGAAAAAAAAATTATAGCTAGGAGCGCTATAACACACATACCAAGCAAATTATAATCGCTTATTATATAAATACAAGGCTTTCTCTTACAATTATGGCAGTCAGTGTAAAAATTTATATGAAATACTTTAATTGTTTAGTGAATAATAAAATATAACAAATAGTATGGCATTTATAGCTTAAATAGATTTAATTATTGTCCGTGCTAATAATTTTTATAATATAATAAAATTTCTGTAAATTTATAATAGTGCCTGTAATAAATATAATCGTGTCTGTAATATATATAATCGTTTCCAATTTATTTTTAACATTATTAGTTATTGTGTCCCTTATAATCTATAGCTTAAATCACTATAATTTGCCACTGTTACCAAATATCTTATAATGGTTAGCGCAGAGCCCACTAATTTCTTTCCGTGAATATTTAGCGGTTTGGTGAAATCTCAGCTCTTTTCCTGTCGGTACAATAATTTTGTATTAAAATTCATGCATGTGGTCCAAAAGCCTGGCACTTTTACCTCGAAAATTATAGCTTACATTCTACAAAATAAAAATTCACATTTTTACAGATAACAGTGAATTTACAGTACTGATTTAAATTTACTATCTTTTCATTTACAGTGTATAGTAGATATGGGAGGATTGGTGTAGTGGACTACCGCGTCGTACTTGACGAGTTTACTACCCAAAATAGCGTGAGTTCGATTCTCACCGGCGCCGATTTGCCTTTTTCAGTTAATTAATAATTGAAATTTGGCGAAGGCCTAAGTGAAGCGGACACCCGCTATAAATTGGTTCGAAAGTCAATTAAAGCCGGTGGTTCCCTCTACTACTAGCCCACACAAGTCCTGGACTTAAGGGATGCTTAATTAAGTAGATGTAAAATGTAATGTAATAGTATGAATTATACTTGATCAAAATATATATAATTTCCACTACTATAGTAGGGAAAATTGTAGGGCAGAGAAAAAAAATTATCAAAAAATCAAATGGACCATTTTTATAGATTTTTTAATAAACTTTTTTCTGTCCTAAATTATTTTTATACAATCATGATTTCGAAAATAATTTAATTTCTGGATTTTAAAATTTTGATACGGGATTTGTCTTTAAAAACCCCACAGTGCAAAGTTTCATAAAAAAATCCAAATTTTCACCATTATTTTTAACTTTTATTTTAAATTATGCTTAGGTATATGAGTTTGACAATACCACACTACCATAGACTGAGAACTCGGTACCGTAGTAAATACTAAACGTTTTTGCTTATTTGGAACCCCAGGCAACATTTGTTATCAATTACAAGTTGTTACGGTAAAACATAACAGAACAACGATATGTTTTACTCTAACCACTTGTAGTTAATAACAAATGTTGCCTGGGGTTCTATTCAAAAAAACCGACTATTTTTTTTTTACTTTGTACTCTGAAAAATCGGTTGCTAGACACCTCTAGAAAATTCTCACCAAATATGAGCTCTTAATTTTGATAAGAAGGTCCTCCGCTTTACAATTTTCCATTTTTTCCTCAGTATTAGAAACAAAAATTCATATCTCTTTGACAGCTGTTCGTTAAAAAGTATTTCTCCCCATATTCTTGTAGGAAATCGAACGCTCTACAAAAAAGGTCTCTTACAATTTTTTCGTAAACCTCACCGAAGATATCAAAGGTTAAAGTTTAATTATTTTAAGAGACATTTCAGTTTTGCTTATGAATTTTATAACTCGCTTAGAAAAAATTGTTATAAATTGCGCAATTCATAGTTTTGTAGGAAATTAACTGCTCTTTAAAAATGGTCTCTTATGATTTGTCGATTAAATTAAGCGTTTAAAAGATATTCAAACTTTTAATTCGAAAAATTTCAATTTAATTTATGAGTTTGACGAAAATTTATACAAATTTGAGTTTCTTTCGTAAGAGTAACTCTTATAGAAGTTTCCCTTTCGAAAATTTATTTGAAACTTTTTTATTTTAATAATATTTTCATAAAATTTTTTTTTTTTCAAAATCAATACTTTTCATATTTAATTCATAACGAAAACGTTATTTTTTTTCAAAATTTAATAAATCATTGGCTCTGAGTTTTTTTCAATATAACCAAACATACGTAGGACTAAAAAAAAACGAGACAAATAGTTTAAAACATTTCTCTTTTCATAGGAACTCAAATTTGTATAAATTTTCATGAAACTCATAAATTAAATTGAAATTTTTCGAATTATTCATCAAAAACTATTAAAATTAGTATGCATTGAAGTTTGACGATGAATATCTTTTAAACCATTTTTGTAGAGCAGTTAATTTCCTACAAAACTATGAATTGCGCAATTCATAACAATTTTTTCTAAGCGAGTTATAAAATTCATAAGCAAAACTGAAATATCTCTTAAAATAATTAAACTTTAACCTTTGATATCTTCGGTGAGGTTTACGAAAAAATTGTAAGAGACCTTTTTTGTAGAGCGTTCGATTTCCTACAAGAATATGGGGGAGAAATACTTTTTAACGAACAGCTGTCAAAGAGATATAAATTTTTGTTTCTAATACTGAAGAAAAAATGGAAAATTGTAAAGCGGAGGACCTTCTTATGAAAATTAAGAGGTCATATTTGGTGAGAATTTTCTAGAGGTGTCTAGCAACCGATTTTTCAGAGTACAAAGTAAAAAAAAAATAGTCGTTTTTTTTTACCCACCCTAGGTTCTATATAGGCAAAAACGCTCAGTATTTACTACTGTAACAAATTCTTGGTGTAGAAGTTTAAATATTGTTTGTTAAAATTTGGATTCCGGAAAAAAATTAATCAAATTTTTTTCCTCCTGAAAAATTCAGTCAATGGCACTTAACCCCTTATGAAAATTATACTCTTTAAATATTTAAGGTTTTAAATAGATTACTTGTAATTCCACTCACAAAATAAAGATAACGGTTGTGAATCGATACACAATAAAATTTTATTAAAGTTTCGATTTTGAAATTTATCGCCGTTAGAATCTTTTTCATGGAAATATCAATGTTTATTGTATTATTTTTGCAAATACCGGGTAAATCTTTTATATTTCTCAATTTTTTTACGTTAAAATTAAACATCAGTTAAGATGCATAGTTTAACTTTTGCTTTTTTTTTAACTGGTTAAAATTCAGCCATGTATGGGTGAATTCAAGGTGAATTAACCCAGTCTTATTTAAAGTTTTAATTTTTCCGCACCAAGCACCAATCACCAATCTTGTTTTAATTATTAAGAAATGTACGCATCACAAACGCAATAATTTTGAAGAAACGGCAAGATAACTTAGATAAGTTTAAAAAAATTTAGATAACTAAGAATAGTACTTTATTTAAACTTTATTTTTTAAGGTATAGTTATTTTAAACCTTCCCACTTGTAAACAATCACGAAATTACCATAGGAATGTAAGATAGGCATGCATCGTAAGCGAAATGACTAGGCCCAATCTACACAACCGTAAAACATTGACGTGCCATTAACGAGAACAAAACAATGGTTTATTCCTCTAAATTATTGGAATAAAAGCGATGTTATAAGCAAATTTTGTTTCTACAGGAATACAAAAGTGTTTTTAGCAACATCTTTATCAATTCTCTTTTTTTTACATCGAAACATCATAAAAACAAAGTAAGTAAACAAAAATTATAAATTTTGGTTATGTTGACATTCAAAACAAGCCACATGCTTCAGTGTAAATCGGACTTTGTGGAGTATTTAGCGGCAAATTTAAAATAACTATACCTTAAAAAATAAACTTTAGTATAGTAGTACTAGCTCACTCAAGTCCTGGAGGTGAAATAAATATGTAAATGTGAAGGAACTGACCTTAAAATTAATTTTGGTAAAACTGGTTAAATTTTAGTAACACTGGTTAAATTTTGTCAAAACTGGTTAAACTTACCTTATATTTAAATTATATTTTGCAAAGATATTTTTAATGTTACGGTGTGAATTTAATAAGAAAATAAGACAAATAACCACCTAAAATTTTCAGATAACCTGCCCAGATTCTTTAGGTAAGAGTTTTTTAATTGATTTTCTGTTTTCTGCCTATTCTGGGATTTTCAAAATTTGCCCCAACTTTGATTTTTTAAATAGAGCATATTTTTTATTTCATTATTTATTTGTGATTTATGTAAAAGAATAAAAAAATTAAATTTGTAACACCAACTCTTTAAACAAACATACGTGCAATTTAAACATTTTAAAAATTAATCTGAATTTGTATTTACATATAAAAATGTCCGAAAAAAAATATCAAACTTTATTTATTTCGAATGTGTTTTATTTTATTTTAAATCGTTCATTAAAAAAAAACTATTTTGTTTTATTGCCATGGTTGGCATAAAATATGGGGTTTAAAATAATGACGTTACACATATACAGTGCGTGCATTAAGTCTGGAATCACCCGATTAACTTTTTAGTTACAAGTAAAACACAAAAACCCTCGGATAGGTCGATTTTTATTTTTTATTTTGCAAATTATGGTGTAATAAAAGTTATTAAAATTTACACCCCCTTGCCCCCTCACCCCCCAACTTTTTTTTTCAAATAGCAACCTACCCCTTGTGACACTTCGTTGGAAAGGTAATTTAATAAGCTTTCCAACGGTGTATAATAAAGCCTTATCTCGAATGTGTTTTATTTTATTTTAAATCGTTCATTAAAAAAAAAACTATTTTGTTTTATTGCCATGGTTGGCATAAAATATGGGGTTTAAAATAATGACTTTACACACATACAGTGCGTGCATTAAGTCTGGAATCACCCGATTAACTTTTTAGTTACAAGTAAAACACAAAAACCCTCGGATAGGTCGATTTTTATTTTTAATTTTGCAAATTATGGTGTAATAAAAGTTATTAAAATTTGCACCCCCTTGCACCCTCACCCCCAAACTTTTTTTTTTTCAAATATCAACCTACCCCTTGTGACACTTCGTTGGAAAGGTAATTTAATAAGCTTTCCAACGGTGTATAATAAAGCCTAATTTGGTAAAGGGCTAATGATAAAATGCACAATTTAGTTTATTATAAAGACATGTAAAGTATAACTTTAGTTCACTATAAATGTTCAAATTGATGTCCTTCAGCTCTTTGACAGTGGACAGTAAAAAAACGGGATTAAAATCGATTAAATAGTAAACATAAAATTGGTCAATAAAAGAAAAAAAAATTGCATTTTTCAACAGGGTATAAAATATTACAATAAGTTTAAAACAACCTTATTTAGATTCTCAGGAAGGTGCCAAGTAGGAAATAGGGCAACAATTACCATATTATGCGTAATATTTCACACAAACAATGTTTAAATAAAACATGCGTTTTTCATAGACCCTTTAACAAATTAGGCTTTATCATACACTGTTGGAAAGCTTATTTAATTACCTTTCCAATGATGTATCACAAGGGGTAGGTTGCTATTTGAAAAAAAAGTTGGGGGGTGAGGGTGCAAGGGGGTGCCAATTTTGATAACTTCTTTTAGACCAAAATTTGCAGAATTAAAAATATAAATCGACCTGTCCGAGGATTTTTGTATTTTACTTGTAACTAAAAAGTTATTCGGGTGATTCCAGACTTAATGCACGCACTGTATAACATCATAAATATACATTAAAATTTCTCGTTCCAATGAATGATTGTTCGAATAAAACATTGTTGCAGCTCGGTTGCCACATTTTATAACACAGTATCAGTTTTTCAAAAAAATAAAAAAAAATTAAAAAAAAAATTAAAAAATCAAAAAAAGTTTAAAAATATAAAAATTATTAAAAAATAAATGCCTGTTTTTTTTATTTATTTTGCTGAATAAAGAATATTTTTTAAACAGTTTTCCCCTTTTGACCCTTTAACCACAAAAATTATAACAAAAAAATCCAATCCGAGAACTTTGAATAAGAAACCTGCGCAGAAATTTTTTTTTGGATAATCTGCAATGTAATTACCGGCTATCGGTAAAAGATTTTAAGAAAAAAATTGTAAAATTTAAATTTTACAGTAAATTTATATTTTGGTTTTAAGTTTGGACTTTAAAACTGCAAATTTTGTCCAATTTCATAAAGTAATTTTTAAATATTGTAATTTTAAAACTTGATTTAAGGATAAAACTTTGTCGTCGTAAAGTTAGAGTTATTTAAAATTAGTATTTTATTGTATTTAAAAACTTATTATGAATAAAACTTTAATATTACGTTAAGGGTATAGTTTGACGCACGGATATGTGGCTACGGGAAATATGTTTGGAATGTGTGTGCAAAAAGCCTGTTGCATGCACGCACGCCTTGTAACGTTCTTGACGGAAAGAAGAGAGCGCGAATGATTCCTCCCCCTTCTGTCGGAGATTTTCTTTCATGCGAAGAATTATAAATATAGATTCAGTTAAATTTACTAACAAAACAATGAAAATTCGTTTTTTTATTTTATTTTTAGATTAATGGAGAGCCTTAACAAAAGCTTGTTAGGACTCTCCGTGCTGCTGTCTGATTTTTCAAGCAAATAAATAAATCTTATAATTTTTACAATTTAATGTTAATATTAACATATTAATCTCTAATTTTAGCCCCAATATTTGCAGCGAGTGGTCCAGTTTTGATGTCTTTAATTTAAAGCGTTCTCAAGTTATCTTGGTCACAAATTTTTCCGGATCGATATACCGAACGATATACTGACGAAGTTTTTACGCGAGAATAATCTTTTTTGAAGAAAAATTAAAAAAAAACAATCAAAAATTTACTAGTGATATAATATTTGGCCTCTGTCATGTATATCTTGCATTGAAATGTGAGTTTTATTAACAAGATATGTATGTAAAAATGTAAAAATAAAGCCAAAGTTTTTAAATTTTGATATCTGAAATAATTTAAATTCACCTGTTTGGACTTTTTAGAGGATTATGTAGTAAAATCGAATTTTTGAAAAAAAAAACAATGTTGGTTACTCTGTTTTGCAATGTTACAGCCGAGCTCTATTTAAATACGGGAACAAGATAACGTTTGATTGAAAGTATGCCTATTTTAATGCTGAATAATATTTTAATACAACCTAAAATATATTTTCGTTTGTTATGTAAAACCATAATTTAGTCGAATTAAAAAAGGCCTGTATTCTTTATAAAATATTTATTCTTCGAGAACAAAGTACCTAGCAAAAAACAGTTATTTATAATACAAGGGCGAAAAGTTAAGTTTTTCAAATGAGTAGGTTTTTAGAAGCCGAAGGCCAGCCGATAGGGCCGGCCCGAGGGTAATAAACCTACGAAATCGAAATTTAACTTTTTGCCCGTGTATTATACAATATATTTATTCGACTGATACTAATTATAATAAATTATTAAAATATATTTAATTTTAAATTGAAAAAATATTCCTTTTTCCTGTCTTATTACTTATCTAGTTATCCATGACAAATTGCTATCCAATCAAATCGCCTAAAAAACAACTGAATCATTTCTTTTGCGTGCGGTTTCATTTTCAAATTAAAAAAGCTTGGTGATTAATTTCTGTTAAAATGTGTCTGTTATGATAATAATAATACTTTCAAAACTGTTCTATGAATATTATAAATATTGAAATTGATTTTACAATTGAAATTTTGTGTTTTTAAGTTATTTTAGTGGATGAATACAGATTAATCAGTTAACATATATTTTGAGGTTATGTTATAGAAGAAATTATTGTGTATGAAATGATTAGAATAACTGTATCTGGTCAAAAAGAACAGTTAGTTCAAGACCAAAAGTGACCAAAAGGTCATATTTCTTTATAAATATAAAAAGCTTAAAAATAACAAGTTTTAGCGGGCGAAAAAAACTTTTTGGCCCTAGGGACGTGTTTCGGGTACATAACCTCAAATATCTCAAAATCCTGACGTGATGGGCCAATTCTGACCCCGGATTCGGATTCTACGCAGAAAATTACTTCGGAAATGACCCTTAGCTTTCCAACAACTAAACCATGTTGACCTGTGTTATTATTATAATTAATTATAATCCGCCCAACCCTTGGTTCCCAAGGGTAAAATTCGTAAGGTTTTCTTTTGATATAACTATAGTTTTCAATCTTAAGTTAGCTTTAACTAATTTCAAGACATAAATTTAAAGAAACTAATTAGTAACGATTAATATTTTTTAAGCTTCTAATTTGTATCAAAAATATGCACAAATTACAAAATAATATTCTTGAAAATGAAAAATATTCCATCTTACGAGCACTTGTTGCAACTCGTTGTTGCAACGTTTTTTAATTAAAAGCTTACTTTAATTACAATTAAATAATTAATTAAAACAAAAAGATAAAGTGTGTACACAGGCCCAAAAGAGGACTTTTTATATCGTATTATTATGCAAAGAAATAAAACGTTTACATATACTGGGTGATTCAGAAATAAGGTACAACATTTTAAGGAGTGATTATACGTCTAAAAATATGAAAAAATGTTCCTATAAAATTGTTCCGAAAATCTGCTACGACGCTCCTAAGGGTACCTCCGAAAAGTAGTTTTTATTTAATATCTCTGGAACCCTATGAACTAAAGTAACGATTTTTTGCACATTTGTAATTTTTATTTGGTAATTTTAACCAGGGACGTGCAATATGGGGGGCGATGTCACTTTTTTTGCCCCAAACTTTTTAATGAAAAAAAAAACACCCGACTGATCAACTAAAAAGTATGAAACAAGAATAGTGTGAAATAAAATTATATAGTTACCGTCGCAGTCGGGGGCCAATCCTAAATATAATAATAATAATACAAATCTTCAACTTAATTTAAATATACAAATGTTTTAATAATATGAAGGCAGAATAGGCCTCCGACTGCGATGGTTGCTATATAATTTTATGTCACATTATTTTTGTTTCATACTTTTAAGTTTGTCAGTCGGGTGTTTTTTTTTATTAAATTATTTTAAACTTTTTGAACGTTTTTTCTTTTTTTGTTTAATAAACGGTTTTATTTTACGCTGATTTGTTTGGGTCCATAAATAAGTAAATATGCCATACCGACAACTAAGGCCCACTTTCGTCATGGGTACACAATTAAAACAAAAAGATTAATTGCTAATTACTCGGATAAGATTTCAGCCCGTTTTTTTAATTTAGTAAATTAATTAATGGCCTAATTAAACAGCTTTATTCTAATTTTTGCGACAAAATTATACGTTCGATGTCTAAAAAAAATCTTATACTGTCAGGCCTAAATTTTCAGGGGTAATATCATAAGTGATACTAGGTTAGGTATCGGTGGTTTTTTACATAAATTTTACGAATATTAATCTCAATGACGAAAATGCAACGACTGCTTTAGCAGGAATTACATTTTTCAAAAATTGGGATTAATATGAGTAAAATTTGAAAAAAAAGCACCGGTAACTAACCTAGTATCACGAATTGATATTTAGGGAGAGAATATAATTTATATTTAATACACATACCTCTTAATTATAACGTATTAATCCACAAATAAATGATATTTTATAAATTAAAAAGCATACAATAAGTACGATTTTAGATTAGAGAAAAGAGGGGTAAAAAAACCATTGTAGGGATAAGGTATTTTCACTTATCACTACAGCATACTACATATATATAAATTGTATTCTCAGTACAATAGAGAAAATATAAACCAAATATTGCACAAATTCTTTCAGAAACTAATAATTTTCTTTGAAAACGGGATCAGATTAGATCCCAAAACGTTAGAAGTTAACTTTTATTAATTTTTTCGTCCTTTTTTAATTATTTTAACGATTTATTAAGAATTTTATTAATAATTCTTTATTTGGGCAAAATAATATTTTTTAGGTAAAGAAGATTTAGCAGATAAGTATTATTTTAAACGCAATAGGTGCGCCTGATAAGAAAATTTTAATTTAATTTTTTGTTTTAGATTTTTTATCGATATAAATTAATCATTGAGGCGAAATGGCTCAAATTAATAATACTATAAATATATATACGCCTCAAATAAATTATAGATTTTATTTAAACAATTATTACTTATAAGTAAACAAGATAGTACACGGAAAGAAATTAGTGGGCTCTGAGCTATACATTATAAGATATTTGGTAACAGTGGCAAATTATAGTGATTTAAGCTATAGATTATAAGGGACACAATAACTAAAAATGTTAAAAATAAATTGGAAACGATTATATATATTACAGACACGATTATATTTATTACAGGCACTATTATAAATTTACAGAAATTTTATTATATTATAAAAATTATTAGCACGGACAATAATTAAATCTATTTAAGCTATAAATGCCATACTATTTGTTATATTTTATTATTCACTAAACAATTAAAGTATTTCATATAAATTTTTACACTGACTGCCATAATTCTAAGAGAAAGCCTTGTATTTATATAATAAGCGATTATAATTTGCTTGGTATGTGTGTTATAGCACTCCTAGCTATAATTTTTTTTTCCGTGTAAACTAAATAAAAGTTTACAATATAATAATATTGTAATAATTTTAATTCTTCAACCTGTAACTTCCAGTAAATTAAAATTGCCTTCAAAAGTTGGAATTTATAATTTTAAAATAGCTGAAATGAAATATGTCATGAAAAAGTAATTAGTAAAATTATTATTTAGAGCGTGACAGTTAATCACTTAATTCATTGCAAATGCGTTATTAAAGTTACAATGCCTTTCAAAATTCTTACAGTTATAACAGTTGGGTAAAGTCTTGGTTTCCTCCAAAATTCGCTAACGACTGCGACCGGGTAGCCGCGACCGAGTCGTTAAGGCATCTCCAATGCATTTTAAATGTCCCTGTTTTACCAGCTGCTACCGAGTCGTTACTACTAGTCGTCGTTTGTTTGGACGCCGGTCGCTTGACCGCTCCGGGAGCAGAGGCACGACCAATTCGTCACGAATTTGAATAGGTGTGCGCTGTGACAATTGTTTATTTTTTTCATTCCACAGCAGAATAGAAATAGTTACGGCAGGTATGTAATATACAGCAGAGTAGAAATAGTTATGGCAGGTATGTAATTATTTGTACTTGTAGGGATGTTAAAAACTGTTTTTTTTTTAATACGTTGTTTAAAAACATTGTTTTAAAACGGTTTTTTTTATTATTTTTCGTACCCAATGCTCAACAAAAAATGTTTTTAATTAATAAACTATCTTTTAGTTGTCAAATTAGTACAATTCGTAAATTTATATTATTTTCTTCTATTTGGTTTGACTCAGATAAAAGTCACAAATAAGTTAAGGTTTAGATCTGATCGTTAATTTATTGCGTTCTACGTTTTGTGAATATTTTATGATTTTGTTCTGATAGTTAAGGATAGTTAAGGATCTTGGCTGCCAGGACCTGTGCCTGGTTATCCATTGTGGCAGGATCTGGTTATCCATTGGTTGTAAATTTGTATACATTGCGGTTTAAAAGTCACTCCCCCCCAACTTTTAAACGAGTTGAGATATCGACTTCAAATTTAGAACTGTTAAATAAGACAACTTTTTCTAAAAACACAATTTTTTTCTAAAAACACAATTTTTTGAAAAATGCCACCTCAACATAAAATTCTGTGCCAAATTTCAGCTGAAAAATAATAAACCTTCATTTCAAAATTGAAAAAAAGATAAAATTTTAAGCATTTTTATTACTTTCCACTAAATTTTGAAAAAATTTTATTGCTTTTTTACGTTTCTGGACGTTTTATATCCAAAAATTATGATTTTCGTCAAAACAAAAATGGGGTAAAAATAATTTTTTTCAAACACATTTTTTTTCAATTTATTTTTGTTTTACATTTTTTTTTTTAAATTGAATATTTTTTGAATTTTTTAATTTTTTTCGTTTTTGATTGAACCTAGGCCTATAGGGAAAATTAATATTTTCTTGGTAAAGGTTTTTTTTCAAAATTAAGTAGGTTTGAGCTGACATTTGGCACAGATTTAAAAAATTATGTTCTCACTTGAAATATTATCAATTTTCAGTAGGAGGTAGGTTTTTCTGGACACCACCCATATTATTTTGTTCAAAAGGCATTAATAAAAAACCGCTTGTCATTTGCAAGTTCAAAGACTTTTCTCGAAAAGTTTATTATTAATTGATAAAATTAAAAGTTTACGCATATTTTGATGACAAAAATGAATTTTTTTTAACGCATGATTTGTCAACCCTCGTGGAATTGAAATTACAAAAGTTTTATAACCTCAAATAATTTTTATGTAGTCAGATGACTATAAATTATTTCATTTTAAATTTTATTATTTCAAAGCTTGTAACGGTATAAAAAAATATTACTGCCAACAGTAACTACATTCTATATTTTTCTATGATTATTTTTTAACGTTTTTATTAACCAATCATAATATTTCTGACTACTGTAGAAAATTCTAGTAAGAATCGCTGTAGTATTTTGTTTTTCAGTATTCCTCTTTACAACAAGATTTCATACCTAAAACTAATTATTACTATTTATTATTATTGTTATTACTTTATTATTTGCCAAAAAATACCACAAAATACTCTTTTTATAAAATGTAATGGCAGTTTTTCTAGATTGACTTTTCAATATGAACGAGCCTAGCGCAGTACCGCGCTAGTCAGTGACCAAACTATTGACAGAACTATAACTTGAAATTCAAAAATGGACAAAAAACGTTTTAGTTTAGCAATTAAGAATGGAATTAAATTAACCAAATTAAAGAAAATGCCTATAAAAATATTAAGATAAGTAATATAATAATAGTGTTTATATACCAAGGTAGAGAAGACATTTTTTATAACCGAGTGTATTAAATCCCGGCCTGCGTAGTATCAAGGGATTTAAGAGTGCAAGGCTCTAATAGTCTTCTCTACCGTAGTTTATATATTAGTTTTTTCACGACTAGCACTATTTAACTATTTTTATTCAAATAATAAAATAAATTATTAACAGAAATTATATTTCTTCAAATTTTCATAAAAATCAAGTAGCCTTGCTCAATGACATTTGCTCAAATAAATACTTTGAACTGACGTTTAAAAATTTAGTTTTTTTTTAATTTTTTCATAATATTTAGCAAATTATTAATTGTATTAATTGGTAATATTTGTAATTAGTTATATTTAACAAATATAAAGTTATTTAAAGCTATTTTCTTTTGTTTAATTAGTAAAAATTGCACAAAGAACTCAAACATCTAAAGTGACATAAATCAGTTGTTAATAATATTTACTCCTACTAGAAGAGAAAAAATTATTATTGCTATAGGTGAAGAAAATCGATTTCAAGTCTGAAAACATGATAAATAATGGTATGTTCCAAAGCTAATAGTGAAAAAAAAAACAATTTATATTATTTTGCGATGAAAAAAATATAAAAGTTGGTTTGACATATTATAAATCGTTAAAAAATAATCTTCCGAATTACACACGATTCTTTGAATCATCGGGGAAATTCACAGTTTTCATTCAAATTTGCTGTCAAAGAAAATTTTCATGAAAACAGTGAATTTTTCTCAGCGTCTTGTGTAATTATAAATGAAAATTTTGGATTCCTAGATTCCTTAGATAAACGGTTATGACAGACAGACGGACAGACGACAGACGGATAGACAGACACGTCTAGAAGTACCGACGGCAGGATGGTTTTACTATACAGGGTGTATTTGAAATAGCGTGGTAGGATTAGTTGACGTGCAAAACCTCGTTGATATATCTCAAAGGGTTCCTGAGTTATTAAATAAAAACCGATTTTTTTAGCCACTTTCAAAGGGGCGTAGCTCCCTTATGACGCATTTTTAGACATATGTTTATAGGAACTTTTTGTCATAGTTTATAATGTAGAATCATCTGTTAAAATTTCCGACGCTATTTCAAATACACCGTGTACAATATACTAATGTTATTAATGAAACAAAATTTGTAAACTTTCTCTTATGTAAATCTTAAATGTTATTTCTTTAGACTGCATTCTTTGCATTTATATTTGATAAATTATTTTAATATTTGCCACAAATTAAAACACTTTAGTGAGAAATCGAGTTTGTCTGGTGGCGCTCTCTACCGGGACTTAAACGAACGATTATTCACCTGCCTTTGAATAAAGAGTTGTAATTAAGACACTGCTACTTTACATAATTACTAGACTGTACCATTTTAGATGTATTCCACCCCCTGAGCTTCAGTTTTGGCACTTGACATTAAACTGGACCAAAAAATTAAAAATATTTTGCGACTATAAACTTATACACAGTGTTTGCAGTCTTTTGGCATAAAGGGATAGTTCTGGTTTATAATTTTCAAAAAATCTTTTTTTTTAAATTTTTTAAAAGTATATGTAGACTTTTTCATAATTTTTCAAAAAAAAAAAAAACTTTAAACGCGTTTTTCTCAAAACAACGCTTTTTCAGTCGGCGGCTGTGATTTCTCCGGAACCACTGGACCGATCCTTATGAAATTTTAACCACATATTCTACACATGAATAGCTTCAGCAAATTCTACAACCGTATTAAAATTTTAATTTTTACTATTTTTTTTGCTAAAAACAGTGAAAAAATACCTCATTTTTTGTTTTTTTTTTAATCTTCGCCATTTTATTATCTATCAATAAATATTAATATCCATAGAATACGCGAGAGCCACAGTCATACTGAATCTAAATATTTTTGATTTTTTTGTTTTAGATAATCAAGATATCAAGGCCGCCAGCGACATATCTACTTTTCGAGGAGTTACGTTTATCTGTTATTTTTTTGTATAAAAAGTGTTTAAATAAAAAAACAAAAATTGTTTTATGTATTTCAAGAATGTATTTATTAAGCTCAACAAATTTTATATCAATATCAATATCTAAAAAGATATAGTCTTAAAAAATTAACGAAAATTAACAAAAATTAACAATAATAGCCCTTTTTTTGGAGCATCTAAACCAGAATGATCCCTTAAATAAAGGATATGATTCTACATTACAAAACATGGAAACTCAACAAAAACATATTTTCCAGGAAATAAGCCCTAAGGGATCTACGGCCCTTCCAAGATGGACATACTGAATGGAGAACAAAAAAAGAACCAACAAAATTTTAATGCTGCAGCTTTAAAAGCATTAAAAGTTCATGTACATGTACATGTACATGAATTCACAATAGATCTAATTGGTCGCAGTGATTTGAAAGGCAGTACCATGCCTCACATCTCCACTTATATTGTATTGAATTGTATTGTATTGTATGCTGCAGGGTAATTCTTCATTTAAAACCAAGCAAAAAAAATTCTTCACCGAAACACCTAAATTTACTATTAGAGGAGTAATATCGTTTAAAAAAAAACATTTTTTGTGGCACAAAATGTTACTTCCTCTTAATTGCATTTTATTTTTTGAAAACGGTTGCTTTTACAGTGTTACACTATATGACATTATTTATGTATTTTTGCTCAAGGATGCTATATTTTTCCAAAAAAATCCAAAAAAAATAAGCATAACAACGTTTGGGTAAAAAAAGTCTCACATATTTTGTGCGTCCTGGCACGCCTCTGGATAAATTTAAAAAAATAAATTAACATAAACTAATTGCATGCAAAACCTCGTCGCTCTAGCTTAAAGGATACCAGAGTTATTAATTAAAAACCTTATTTTCAGTACAATTTTAAATAACCGTAGCTCCCTTAAGGCTCATTTCCGGACCATACTTTATAGGAACTTTTTTTGATATTTTTGGATGTAGAATCACCTTTTAAATTTTGGTATGCCAGTTATAACCGTCGCAATACGAACTGGCACCTGTGAGCTGAGGCAACGGGAAAAGAAGAGTTAAAATATAGCACGTAAAGTATAGGCGATCTTGAATTTTTCACATTCCACAGATGTGCCAGTTCATCAAATGTACACAGTACTGATCACGTATTTCAACTTTTGGCGAAGGCGCTTATACAGTTGAAATTCTAAAAATTTCACTCCACCATATTAAAGATATTCTTCCCGAATAAGCGGTATGTCGTACTTTTGATTAATGTCACGTAATGACTCGAGAAACAGAACAAATGCAAAGGAAGCGGAACACAATATTCTTTTGTTAAGATAAACACAATGCTTACTTGGAATTGGCTAATACGCCCATTTAACAACACAAAAACTGGTTTGACAAACGTAAATTACCTCTTTTAGGCCTTTTTTTTTTGCTAAATTACAAAATTAGGGTATTATTATTATTACCGTATTATTAAAACTTAAAAACTTAAAAACCAAAAGGTAGATGCAATAGTATATTGATTTACTAAGAGGAAACGTGAAGCTTTTTTTTACTAGTCTGTAGAATTTACGGACGACGCGAAGCGGAGTCCGGAAACTACAGACGAGTAAAAAAAGCACTTTTCCTCTGAGTGAAACATACTATTTTTTATTCAGGCATCCTATATATATTTTTTTAAATATTAATTTTTGAATTTAATTTATTCAGTAATAAAGTATGTTTTTTTTTATAAAAATAGGCCAATAAAACCCTTTCTGGCTCAGTCGTGAACACCTCGTTCTAGTAATCGAGAGGCCGGGGTTCAACTCTCGCACGTGGAACAACTTTTTCACAGAAATAAAATACCGTCGTTTTCCCACCACGTTGGCTTGTGCTGCCGAAGATCTAAGCACACAGTACAGGTAAAGGTTTGTAGTGGATAATGCCGCACTAGCACTTGGACCTGTGATACTACCCGGGGGCACCGAAAGGGAACAGCAAGGTAGCTGTCAGGGTGGTAAGCCGAGCTCACTTTAGGGACTTTCAAGCATCCAGGATCTGTACTAAGGCTGCAAGCAAAGCGAAAATGATCCTTAAGTAGTTTGACACCGGTCCAAGTGCACTGGCAGCCAATAAACTTAAGGATCAAAGCTGCTCACTTAGCTAAAAAAGCCGACAAAACGAGGTACGGATTCCTCGCTAAACTGTAGGTCCCGGGGTACAACAACAAAAATCCTCGTTTGGAGTAGAAAAACTAGTAACACAGGGGTAGGCAAAAAGGACCAATATGGTCTAGTTGCCAGGCTTGACCTGCCCACCATTACTACTAAGACTAAGTGCGGTGGAACAGTATAATTTTCAGTGTATTTTGTTTTATTTTTGTAAATTTTTGCTTTTAAATGTTTTAAATTGTATAGAATGAGCAATTTAGAACGTTGATGAATAAAATAGGAAAAGGGCAACAAAATACTGTAAATTCAGCTGCCTGAAAGTATATAATGAGTGTGAATGGAGAATTAATTTCATATAGCTACCTGTAGCTTTAATTTCTGACATTAAATTAAGTATTTATTAAGCTTAAAAGCTCACTTGTTTAAATTTTTTGCAAGTATATTCTATAAATGACTTTTTAAAATTAAAAATTAAAATTAAAAAAAAAATTAATACACTCCGAAGATAAAAAGTATCTCCCATTCCTCCACACGTTAAATCAACTTTGTTCGAAATTTCAAGCTACTATAGTTAATTTTTTTAAGGTATAGTTATTTTAAATCTTCCTGCTTGTACACAATCTCGAAATTACCATAGCAACGTAAGATACGCATGCGTCGTAAGCGAAATTACTAGGCCCAATTTACACAACCGTAAAGCGTTGACGTGCCATTAACGAGAACAAAACAATGGTTTATTCCTCTAAATTATTGGAATAAAAGCGATTTTATAAGCAAATTTTGTTTCTACAGGAATACAAAAGTGTTTTTAGCAACAGCTTTATCAATTCTCTTTTTTTACATCAAAACATCATAAAAACAAAGTTATTATTATAAATTTTGGTTAAGTTAACATTCAAAACAAGCCACATGCTTCAGTGTAATTCTGACTTTGTGGAGTATTTAGCGGCAAATTTAAAATAACTATACCTTAAAAAAATAAACTTTAGCTACTAGTTTATTCGTACAGAGCAACAGGGGTTGAAAAATTGTAGTAATAGAAGAGGTAAGAACTTTTTTCGAAAAAACTAAAAAAAAAGTTTTTTAATTTTTTTGTAAAAAAATACTGCTGCCAACAAAATAACACTTTTCCCTGCAGGCCTAGGGCCATCAAAACAAAACCAAAATCGATAAAAAAGTTAAAAAAAAAAATCGAAAAAAAAACAAACAAAAAATAAAACCCAATGTTTTACCCCATTTTAACCCTCGATTAACCTAAAATCCGAATTTTTAATCTTAAGCTTAAAGCATTCTGGAGTTATTGTGGTCAAAAATTTCCCGGACAGACAGACCGACAAATATCTTTTTTCACTGAAATTATCTTTTTTGGATATGAAACGTCGAGGTACATAAAAAAGCATAAAAATGTTTCAATTTTTTTTACTAATGCAAGACTTTCCTCGGAGAAAGTAATAAAATATTCTTTTAGCCGCAGCCGCAGTATTTTTTAGTTTTTTATAAGTGTAACTATTATTTTATTGACACTATTATTTTGTTTAATTTTTGAAATTTATATGCCTCAATTTGGGGGAAATTATTTAGCATTTTCCGGTTGCACTTGTCAAATGTACACAGGTGGCGCTCTTTTCAAAACCACAGTGTTTTTGCAAAACATGTGGCCGTTTGCGATAGGGCAAATCCATAGTGACGGGTATTCCGAGTTAAAAAACGCAACCCACTAGACACCTGTAAAGTTTGCCTCCATCAAAGTCATTTAATAATAATACAAGTTATAAGTATTATTTAATTTTTTTTTGGGCAGAAATTCCTAATTTTTATAGCGCGAAACTGGAAGTGAAACAAAAAAATTAAATCCGCCATTTTATAGCCAATATAAAATTATATAAATCACCCAAGTTTCGTTTTAATCGAATAAAGTTTAATCTTAATTCTGGGGGTGGACATAAATAAAACTAAACCGGTATAACCCTGGAATCACCCAAAATATAATTAACAAATCTCACGTGATATATTTATGAAGTCATATGGGATTTAATTTAATTTAAAAAGCCACAAATTATATATAAATCGCAAAATATGTTGTACACACTAGCGAAGCTGTGGCTTAAACGGTTTTAGTTAATAAAATATAAATTACGCTTAACGGTCATTCAGTGTAACGTACGTAACCTTTTCCACCTTTTCAACTTATTATTTGGGCCAAAATAACTAATTTAGTATTTCATTGTTTTATATTTAATGTGTATATTATGACCATTAATCGGAATAAATTCAGTTATGACTCATCAACGTTGAAAATAAACACAGAAACATAGGCTTACGGAATAATTTTGCCGAATTATGAGGGAACTTTTTATAAAGGTCACTAAATCGAAAAATTTGACGACTAATTTGTTACACACAAAAATATTGAATATACATATTAACTATAAATATGTAAATATATCGGTGTTTTTCGAAGAAAATAAAAATGTAAATATTTAAAACCTCGCGTCAACGATAGAATCGACGCGGCGCCTATGCGAGCACTAGAAATTCGCCGATGACTGATTATGACAGGTCAATCTG
Source organism: Brachypterus glaber (assembly GCA_958510825.1). Taxonomy (NCBI): domain Eukaryota; kingdom Metazoa; phylum Arthropoda; class Insecta; order Coleoptera; family Kateretidae; genus Brachypterus; species Brachypterus glaber. The sequence goes on along the minus strand of OY294048.1, from coordinate 44,113,709 downwards.
AAAATTTCAGTTTTCCACTTCTTAGTACCTTTTTGTACCTTACTTTAACTTATGTTACAAAAAAAGACGTATATTACATTTTGAAAGATTTTTTCACTTAGAATAGTAATAGAAGACATTTTTTATAGCCAAGCGTATTAAATCCCGAGCTGCGTAGCAGCAAGGGATTAAAGAGTGCGCGGGTATAAGGCTTCTCTACCGTAGTTTATATGTTAGTTTTTTCACTACTAGCACTAAGCAACTATTTTTATTCAAATAATAAAATAATTTATTAACAGAAAGGATATTTCTTGAAATTTTCATAAAAATCAAGTAGCCTTGATCAATGACATTTGCTCAAATAAATACTTTAAACTGACGTTTAAAAATTTAGTTTTTTTTAAATTTTTTTCTAAATATTCAGCTAATTATTGATTGTATTAATTGGTAACAATTATAATGAATTATATTTAATAAATAAAAAGTTATTTAAAGCTATTTTCTTGGGTTTAATTAGTAAAAATTGCACGATGACTTGAAACATCTAAAGTGTCAGAAATCAATTGTTTATAAAATTTACTCCTACTAGGAGAGAAAAAAAATATTATTGCTATCCAAAACAAAAATCCCTAAATCAGTCATCAATTTCAATGTAAGTTTTTTTAAATTTTAGAGCAAAATAGAAAAAATTGTATAAAGCACTCGTTTCATAACACGTTTTTAGCGCACGAGTACAAGTTTAGAAAACGAGCCCTTGCGGCGAGTTTTCTAAATACTATTTATAACGTAATCCATATATTATTGATAAGAAAAGTAAAATTTATAAAAATTCCTGTAAAAATAATTTACCCACCTGTACAGCTGCATATTATTATTTATTGTTGTAGGTACCTAGCTAAAATACACAAAATCTTGTATAATTTATTGTAAACAGTACATCCATATATTTAAACACATTCAACCTTTATGACATATATTTAAAATTTAACAAAACCATAAATAACATGGGGGTATTATCAAAATAATAGATATGTATAATATATATATTTGTAGATTTTAATTATAGATAAAATATCCCTTATAGTTCTGGTTTGTACTAGGGTAACTTTATATGGTCTTACTTTTAAGTACCTAAAAGTACTTTGTTTAGTTTTTGGTCGTTTCATTAAAAGAAAAAAAAACAAGAAACATAGGAAATGAATCGTCATTTCAAATGATGGGTTAGAATCTTAGGACAAAGATTTTTTTAAGGCGAAATCGGTTACAGCCCATCAAGAAACATAGGAAATGTATCATCATTTTAAATAATGGGTTAGAACCTTAGGACAGAGATTTTTTTTTATTTTATAGACTTGTGTTATAAATAATTCTGACACAAATATTTGCTTTCTGAATCCTGAAATTTGGTTTACTAAAATGGTGGCATATTTTATTATATTATTATATTATTTTATCTGTTTTTTTGCCTTATATGTTTTTTATATATTTTTTATATATTTTTTTATTATACCGGGTGTGTATTTAAAGATTGTTTCAATTATGGCGAGGGCGCCACCATGTAAAATAAAGTGATATTTTTTAACCCTTTCGGGACCATAGACGTCAGTCTTCTTGGGGCACAATTTAATTTTTGAAGTATATTTACGGCTATGGGCTTAAAAGGGTTAAACGGTAACGCAGGTCTAACTTTTATACGGCGGAAAATATCGACGTTTTAAAAAAAAAATTAAAAACAGTTTACATGAAATAAACTATATTTAAAATATACACAAGGAGGTATCTGTTTTGAGATGGGTGAATCATATACCATTCGATATTTTTGGATGAATGGGTCCAGAATATCACTAAAAATGATAATTTCACTATGCGCATAAAATCAACCCTGTGCGTAACTTTTTATATAACAAAATGTTGCAAAATCGAGAAAAATTTCATGTTTTTTCTCCTTTTCGTGCATATATCTCTGGAAATGTTCATTTCAGACAAATATTGAAAAGGAAAAAAAGTTTTGCAATTGAATTTTATATATAATAAAATGGGTTGCAAATCGAAAAAATAATAATTATTATTGAAAAAATAGTAAAAATTGCAAAAAAGGGTTAGAAAAATCGAGTTTTTTTGTTTTTTTTTTTCGGATACTTAAAGTATACGTAGGATCTTCAAAATTGGCACAAGAAAACTTTATGGTGTGCTTAATCATCACGCCAAATTTCATCAAAATCGGTCTGCACAATAATTTTGCAATACGGATTAAAAAAAAATGCAAATTTTCAAAATCATACAAAATTGAACATAAAGCCCTTAGATACTTGAAAATTTAAACACATATAGAAGAGAGCTCAAACTTTCAAATGATTTTTAAAAAATTAAAATCCGTTAAATTTATCGAATTTTTGCGCTTGCAATTTCAAAACTTTTTTTCCTTATCAATATTTGTCTGAAATGAACAGTTCCAGAGATATATGCACGAAAAGGAGAAAAAACATGAAATTTGATTTTATGCGCATAGTGAAATTATCATTTTTAGCGATATTCTGGACCCATTCATCCAAAAATATCGAATGGTATACGATTTACCCAAACATGGGTGTTTTAAAACAGATACCGCCTGGTCTAATAGTAAATTTACAAAATTTAAGAAATTTCTGATAAAAAACTGACTAGGGTGAAATATTTAACAGTGTTTAGTAAGTGATAAAGAACATAGCATTAGCTATGATATACTATAACTCTGAGTAATAGTTTCTTCTAAATCTCAAACATTAAACATAGGGCTAATAATTCAGGCCAAACTTTATAAGACCTATAAATATACCAGCATTATTTACATAGATAAGTAAATAATTACAGTAGACGTATGGTAAAGGAAACTTAAAATTTCCAGTTGAAATAGCACTATTTGAACCAAACAAACATAGAAAAACTGGGTGTCCCACAAATTCTTCCAGCTTCTGTTATATTTACGGTGTTATAGATATAACATTTATTTCGACTTTGAATATATTTTTTTAATAAATCGATTCTATAAGACGTAAGTATTAAGTACTCACACATCATTTAAGGCAAAAATTAAAAAAATCTATTAAGCCGTTTTTTTTAACCCCTCACAATTTTTTTGTATATGCCCTTTTTATTGCATCAATCAAAAGAATCCTATTGTCTTTAACTATACGATAAATTCAATTTTATTGGAAAGACTTTATTCTATTAAAGATTTAGGGGTCACATTTACGAGCGATTTTTCATTTAGGGAACATATGGACAATATTACCTCTGCCTCTTTAAGAATGTATGGCTTTATAGTGAGAAACTGCAGAAGGTTCACGAATGCACTTGCACTTAAAACCCTTTACAACTCTTTTGTATGCTCGAGACTTGAGTATTTAGTACCATCTGGCTGCCATACTACGAGACATACAAACAACAAATTGAAAAAGTTCAGAGAAAGTTTTTAAAATTTCTTTATTTTAGGCTTTCTGGGGTGTACCCAGTTAGGGAATATAACTATGACGTTTTGCTATCATTTATTATTATCAATAGAACTTATTTTTCATCAAATTTGCTTTTTAAAGTTTTTTCTAGCTTTAACTGTTTCTTATTCATTCGAGTTCAAGAAAAGCAAAATGACCATCTTTGATTTTAAATAACTCGGAAAGAAATGACCATAGAAAACAAAATCACAAACCAAGTTAATCAGAAATATTATCGTCTGATAAAAATAATAAGTTATGAAAAAGGGTCCAATCTCCAAAAGATTTTTTTAAAAGGGTATTTACACATTTTTTTTAAGGTTTAATTAGAGTATTAGTAGAGCTACAAAAAATTGTCAGTTGTACCCTTTTCTTTTACACCAGTCGATAGCTCATTTGTCTGAACAAGTTTGTTTGATGTTTTATTTCTATTGTCATTTGTTCGTTATTTGAACTCAAAGATCAGCACTTTGTTTCTTTATTGCGAATAACTTAAAAACAGCTGCAGCTAAAGCAAAACTTTAATAAGCCAACTTGCTCAGAAAAACAAGATCTATCGATTGATGCAATAAAAGAGGACATATCGACAACAAAAATTGACGCTATATACGTTTTTTTAAGCTCTAAGATTGATAGTTAATTTTTTATTTTTGCGTTAAATGGTCCTTAATTCTTAAAAATCGATTTATTAAAAAATATTTTTTTCTACCTCCTAATTAAGTGCTAGTTTATACAGGGTGATCCATAACTGGCATGCCAAAATTTAAGAGGTGATTCTAGATCCAAAAATATAAAAAAAGTTCCTATAAAGGTTGGTCCGGAAATGAGCCCTAAGGGATCTAGGGCCCTTTAAAATTGTAATAAAAATAAGGTTTTTAATTAATAACTCGGGTACCGTTTAAGCTAGAGCGGCGAGCTTTTGCATGTATACTAGTATTAATAAGGGCAATAAGTTAATGTTAATTTATTTTTTTAATTTATCCAGAGGCGTGCCCAGACGGACAACATATATGAGGCTTAAAACATTTTTGCCCCAAACTTTTCTATGTGTATGTTTTTGGATTTGTTGTAAAAAATATAGATTTCTAGAGTAAAAATACATATAAAATATCATATAGTGTAACACTGTAGGAGCAACCGTTATAAAAAAAAATGCAATTAAGAGGAAGTAACATTTTGTGCCACCAAAAACGTTACTTTTTAAAAGGCTGTTACTCCTTTAATATTAAATTTAGGTGTTTTGGTGTATAATACTTTTTTGCTCAGTTTTAAATGAAGAATCACCCTGCAGCATTAAAATTTTATTGGTGCTTTTTTTTTGTTCCCCATTCAATACGTCATCTTCGAAGGGCCGTAGCTCCCTTAGGGCTCATTTCCGGACCAACCTTTATAGAAACTTTTTTTCATATTTTTGGATGTAGAATCACCTCTTAAATTTCAGTACGCGAGTTCTGGAACAGGCTGTATATTATAATATATAAGATAATTATCTACCGTTGTTAAGGCATGCTTTTTTAACCAATAAAATCAGTGAACTCATTTATTAATGACCGTTGTTAAGCATTGTTATTGGACGCCTGTCGACAATAAAAAAATTTTAACTAATTTTTAAACTATATCTTTAATTGATATTTGGAGTTACTAGCTTTAGGTAGTGGAAAAAATATTATATGCACCATGTATGCAAACTGTCTTAAGCATTTGCGACTGATTTTTTGCCTCGACTCCGTCTCAGTAATAAAACTTCAGTCTCGAACACTTGGTTTTTTCGACGAATAAAAATAACATAAAAATATGGAAAAAACTTCGTGGACTTAAAATAGTTAAAATTGATAAGAAATTGTGGGACACACGATTTTAAGTTCAAAAAGGAAATCCTTTTTGATAACCCTCACTTACGTGTTAAATATTGGATGTATGGAAAATCCGAATAGTTTCCTGAAAATTAAAATTGCAAAACGGTTAGATTTATTTTGCGTTTTGTTTGCACTCCAAGATGTAACCACTATAACCACTGGTCATTAACCAGTAAAAAAGAAACATTGCTATATATTCTATGGGTTCTTCCCAACGAACTAACAACTCTTCTCTCTAGAATACGCATACCGTTAATATAAAGTATCGCCAACATCTAGGTTTGTTTGTAAACAAATAGAAGGTATATTCAGGCCTGAACAATAACAATTACCAGTAATTGTTATTGTTGTCTCTGTTAGAACAAAGCTGTGCGAGTAAGACAGACAAATGTATATGTTGGCTACGTTTTTTTTTTCAGTTTTTACAAATGAAATGCCTATTCTAGAGAGACGAGTTATTAGTTCGTTGGTTCTTCCTAACAACTTGTTAAAATAACTGTTTATTTATCAAATCAAACAAAAGTTCAATTTTCTTACTGATTTTCTTACTGGTCGTTAAAAACAAAAAAAAAACTTTAATAAAAAAAAATAAAATAAATTAACTTTTTAATTTTTATATTAAATCGTTTTTTATTTTCAATTAATGAACAAGAAAATGTAAAGCAAGATGTACAAGATGACTGAGTGTTTTCCAAATCTGAACTAAAAGTTAATATCGGCGAACCGTGTTCATATTTATATGATGATAGTGAAATATTTTGCTACAGTAGGATATTATTCTAGTAGAAAACTCTAAAATAAAAGATCTTTCAATGTGTGTGGACGTGAAAGCTTAAGATGTCAGCTCTACGGGTCTTGTAAGTTAATCTTTTTCTTGGGCAATATCTCACTTAACTCGCTTATATCGCAAATAACTTTTTAACATAATAAGCTCACTGTAAAAAGTAAACTAAATATTCAGTTACAAATGGACAGGTAATCGGATGTTATTATCCTATACATTGTACTTTAATTTTTGTTAAAAACACGCAACATTTCATGTCCGTTCTTAATATTAAAGTACGTGACTTTAGAACTATAGTGTTTTTAACAAAAATTAAAGTACATTTGTATAGGGTCATAACTACCTATCCATTTGTAACTGAATATTTAGTTAACTTTAGTAACTTTTAAGTTATTTACATAGAGAATTCAATAACAAACAAATATCATGTTCACTTTTTGTTGAGCGACGAATAGAAGCCGAGATATGAACCAAAAGCAAAAAAAAAATTGCACATAACTATACAAAAAAATCGCACATGGGTGAAAATAATTTAAGCTTTTTATGCAAACCCCTTTCGATTGAAAAAAAAAATCGAGAGTGTGCCTTTCATTGCAAGGTGAGACCCTTTCACGCGTCCGTTCGACTGGGCTGCCACTCCAAACAATAATATTTATGTCTTACGTCACCTCCACTCATGGAAGTTTAATAATTAGATCATATACCCCTCCTAGATACGCCTTAAGTCCACGGCAAACCGAAATGTCTTCATTACTATATCCAGGTAGATTTCATCTTCCCGCTTCTGGTCACCACCCACCGCTATAGTGGTTTGTTAACAAATATGTTATACTTCACCTCCTCGCAACCTCACCGCTATAGTGGTTTGTTTACAATTGGCTTTGTATATGTTATACATAAAACAAATCAACATTAATGCCATATCTATGTATATATGATCTAATGTTTTATATGGCATACTAGCCATGGACGTAAACAAACTCTGCATTCTAGTATAAGAAGTACTAGTCTATCCTTCTTTAGTCTGAGCTTTAATCCAATTATTTCAATAGCGTATCTAAAGCTTGATTCGACAACTATTTTCATGTTATTCACGATTCTATATCAAATTAAAAAGAAATTCCGTTCCATTTATTTGATTTAAAAACGTGTAGGAAACTATTTTCAACGTCCCAATAGAAAAATATGTTATCTATAAATGTATAATAAGAAAATATTTCTCTATCCTACTTTGCAGTGAGCAGAATGGACCCCTAAAATCGTGAAATTACGCAAAAATCGTGAAAAATCTTTGAAAATGGGCTGCACTTTTTGTATCAGTGGAAAATTTAAAAGCCTTGAAATCTTAGTTTGTTCCTTTTGATCCTTTTGATCATCAAATATTTTTTTTTTAGCGTTTCTCACATTTATGGTGGAAACTCGTCAAATTTAGTGTTTTAGGGGCAACTTTGGCGGATTTTCGGCACAAATAGCATTTCAAGGCTTTTAAATATTTCACTGACAAAAAGTACAGTCCATTTTCAACGATTTTTTACGATTTTTGCTAAATTTCACGATTTTAGGGGTCCAACTGGGACCTTTAGAGAAGTTTGATCATCCTCACACTTTCAGGATGTTCTAGATACACCAGAATGAAAATTTTAAAACAATAAAAACGTATGGTCCACCCTAATCATCCATATTGTTAAGTTAAAAATGATAAATTATAAAGGCCAACTGATGATAAACTACGGTTATGTGCCAGATTATATGCTATTTACCAGTTTGGGCATCATCGTTGCCTTTTTGAAACGCCTGAAAAATGCTACCGAATCGACTACGTTCCATAAAAACATAAGAATGGTAACATGACAAAACGAAAGAGAAAACAAATTTATTTACCGTTATTAAGCATTACTAACTTTTTTCAAGTTTTTTGTCAAACTGACAGCTATCCCTTACCCTCCAGGGAGTCACAATTGTGACCTAACTTCTATCTTTTTTCTTTAAGGGAATATTAATACAAAATACTTTTATAGACTTTCTATATATGCAAACTTATAACTTATAACTATGCAAATTTAATTCAGTATAATACAGCTCTCCTGAAACACTAAGGAAACAAAAACTTGAAAAAAAAACTAAAAAAACATTGGTTTATTCTTCTTTTTAGGCATAGCAAATATGAAAAAAAATACAATCAAATCGAACAATCATTAGTTAGTCTCGGGAGGGTAAGGTTTATGCAAAAATAATTTTTAAACTTAATTTTTAACTGATTTGGAGTTACTAGCTTTCACCATATTTTATGCATAATATACTATACACTTTAGTTCTGGAATATAGAATTCTCTAATTTCTCGGCCATTTTCCTTACATAAACCCAAAATATATTGTTAAAATTGATTTTTGTTGCTGGCTTAAGTGAAGCATATTGACACATTTGACACTTGGAAAAATTATGTTTCAAACAAGATGACTATTATACTTAGTTTTATATATCTCCGACTTAGTGACAATTGACTTTAGTGACAAGTTAGATTTAAATGGTACAATTTTTGGATGTAGTACTTTTTAAAGATCGCAACTGTACAACATAAACCATATAACATTTAACATAAAACTTCCTGCTTTACAAACTTTATCAACACACAACATTTAACAATTACAAATCCCGAGACTTGTCAAGACGGTCGGCTATACCCCTATGCCGAACACGAACCGATTGAACCGATTTCTAATCTAATATACTATTTATTTGACTACATTTTGTCGTATTTCCATAAACGTCATCCATAACCACCCCGGTCTCATTCAGCCTACTTCATTTATCAAATATATTGATATGTGAATGGCTATATATTTATATTTGCCGCTGTGGATAAAGTTTCTTTTTATCTGCATCGGAAAATATACACAAAGACAGCACGGTGTTTGGGAATAGAGATTTAGTTTAATAATCTATGGAGCGTTCTTTTCAAAGAACTTTTACCTCAACAAGTTATTTCAGACCAATGTTTATGAAGGTGTCACCTTTTTGTTTCTTTGTTTACATAAACGTACGCGATACTGCTTCTGGTGTAAACATAAGTATCGCTAGTTTTGACCTTCTGGTGACCAGAGCGATGTTGCGTAATTATCTCTTTATCATTATCATAAATCTTTATACCTACATTAAAATTTTAAAAAACATTAAAATTTTAAAAGACTACTATCCTACGACAATATAATTATGTTTGATAATGTAATATAATTAAATTTATTAAAATTAAACTACTAGTTCATATAAAACTCAAATAAAACTAATATTTCTTAAAATTTACAATAAAATATCTAAAGCAGGTGTTGCAACCGGTAACACTGTATTGCTTGACAAAGTTTACGACATTGGACTGTGAGTTTACACATTCTTTCTCTCTATTTACGCGTACTAAGTGTAAACAATAGTCACTCCCCACCAGCCCCTCACCTTAGTTGGTTCACGCTTCAAACAAAGCATACGGTAGATTTCATCATGTTCATCCTTGAGGTAAAAGTTCTCTGGTTCTTTTAATTGTCAAAATCTTTACAATTAAAATTTTTCAAAATTTTAAAAATTAGGAAAAAAAAATGTTATAGACGAACAAATCGGAGGTATATTTGTTCAAAACTCATTTTTTTTTTGGGAAAGGAGTCAATTTTATAAACATGTACCGAAAGTAAGACAAAAGATCTTTTGTCTTAAGACGTCTCCGTAAAAACTGACAGTTTTATTAATTTTTCGCTACAGAAAACGCAGTATTAGCAGGCGCGTTAGTTAATAATCCTACAAAAACATGTATTTGACATAAATAGTATCATTTTTTCTCCTCCTTGTTTAGTATAAAACATTTTTTTATAGGTTGGTTCAAAAAATATAATATAAATATTTGTAAGAAGTTTATTACCAAATAAAATAAAAAATATTTATTATTTTTTAATAATTAAAAATAAATTTTAGATTTTTTTTCGCTCCTTATTATTAAAAAAAGTCAATAGGTTGGGCGAAAATTGATAATAATTTAACAAAATATTTTCCTTCGTTCGACAGATTTTTTAAATTTAATGTAAAAATTATCCATACGCTTCATAGAAAAGAGGTATAGAAACAGTGGCTTATTCGAAAGTTGAACTAAATCTTTATTCCTAGACACCGTCACGGGTGTGTATTAAACCTGCCCAAATCGGATATTATTCAAACCGAAAAGAATATTTAAAGATTCTAAAATCAAAAACCAACCACCTCCATTTTTTTCAAAATCTTTTTTATAGTTCTATGTAATATCTTATAACATGAGAAAACTATTCCACCTTCAAACTCAATTTTGAAAAAAAATATGGACATAGCTTGTTTTGAATATATACGCTCTATTTCAAAATATGAGGGAAACACGTTTTTAGTGAAAATATTTTTATATCCTGTCAATTAGGTTTATTCAGTATATTCAGAGTATTTGGTGTATTTTATCTTGTGACAAAAACATAATAGGTATTATGTGCTTTATATTTTTATACAAAAAGGTTATGTGATATATTTCTTAATATTTATGACTGGTTTGGATATTCCTACATTTAAACATAAAAAAAAAGATTGTTTTTTAATATAAATTTATTTTAGTATCTTTATTAATAAGGACAGAAATTTTTAATTTTAAACAAAATTATAAAAATATTAATTTATTATTCCATCAATCTATTTTCTAATCATCGTACAGAAACTGCAGTCTACCAATATCACTCTGTACGATGATTAGAAAATAGATTGATGGAATAATAAATCTTTATTAATGCTTCTTTATTATTTTTATAAAAATATATAAGAAAACTTTAGTAAAGTTTACCCTTACCTATCCATTTTTGTATACCACATTGCAAAATATAGTTTTGTAGCTTAGTTGGTAGACGCTAGGTCGGTCACAGTTTGGTACTAATAACATATTATGTAGTCTATTTTGTAGATTATAATTAACAGACCAGTTAATCCCACTTTGGTTACAAGTCTAGAATGATACCCAAATAATTTAGATTTATGTTTTTATAAATTCTTTATCTTCCTCTACTTCTAGAGTTGTTCGCTCTTTGCCACACGTACCGCTAGCCAAATTCTCATATTTTTTTAATTATTTTGTAATTATAAGTAATTAAATAAGAAATTGCCGCTGAATTATATAAAAAAAGACCAGCTCTGCTGATTGTGTAAGTATAAATTAATTTCTGATTAAAACTTAAGTAATTTTTTAAATATATAATAAACAAATTAATTTTACTGCATATATATATATATATATATATATATGTATATATATAAATAATATAATAATAATAATAATAATAATAATAATAATAATAATAATAATATAAATATTTTTAAATAAGCGGTCACCGAAATATCCACTTTATTATTATCCACTTTATTATTATCTCCTTTTAGTGAGTTTTTACTAAGCAGTATAATATTATATTTATTAGGATTCTCAAAAACAGACTTTCTTTGCAGCCAAAACCAATACCAAAAATAGTAGTGATTTATATTGATTTTTTGTTTAAATACCAATTTTTTTATTATAATTATGAATCAATACAAACACCTCCAATAGCTTTTTTTGAAAAGCTCATACGTATATGCATACTTCATCGTAAAATGTTGTTTGCATTCATTTCTTTTTTTTTTGTAGACTAAAATATTAGTTTATCCCACTTTAGGGGCGAGACTAGTATGATACCCAAGCATTTATTTAGTTTTTAGATTTTTTTTTACAATTTTAGTTTTTTTTTTAATATTTTGTAATTAAATAGGTAAGAAATTAGCTTAACTGCATACACTTAGAAAATTTCGTTTATTTTTAATCCTGAATGTTATTTGTTAATTTATTATTAATTATTTATTTATTTATTATTTATTTATTTATTATTAATTTATTTTTTATTTATATCGCCACCATTGGTATTTAATACTTTACTTGTGATATTAAATACTACAATGTGTGTATTGTATACAATATATTGTGATACTAACATAGAGAGCGTGCTGGTACATTTGGATCCTTACGCAACATGTGTTTATTAATAATATTTGGTAAGTTATATCACAGTTATAGTTTGGTATATTTTAAGTTGTAGTTGTTATGTTATTGATCTAGTTTAAACTATGTTACAGGATTTAGTAAAATAACAATAGGTAAATAATGCCAAAATTTTGATTATAATACAGAGGAAAGTAAAAAAATGGATCGATTATCTTGTGTATAATTGTGTGTGTGTTAACAATCCTTATATTATTACTAGTCAAAATTTTGGTATTATTTATCGATTTTTAATTTTTTAATTTTACTGTAACATACTTTAAACTAGATCAGTAATACAACTTAACAACAAATCAAAGTATACCATACTATAAGTGTGATATGCTTTACCAAATGTTAAAGTAATGTTTACTATAACATACTAGTATTAATAAAAATATAAGGACAGAAATTTTTTAATTTTAAACAAAATTATAAAAATATTAATTTATTATTCCATCAATTTATTTTCTAATCATCTAGAAATAGATGGCGCACAAGTCTACATCAATCTAATGGCTATATTCCTTTTGCGAGTAAAGTCTAAAAACGTTTTCTTAATCAGCGTGCAGAGTTGACTCTTGGTACTGAAGAGGGCCAGCAGCCCGAAACTGTCAGTCTACCAATATCACTCTGTACGATGATTAGAAAATAGATTGATGGAATAATAAATTAATAAAAATATGTTGCGTGGGGATCCAAATATACCAGCACGTTTTGATGTGGTAGTATGACAACATATTGTATATAATACACACATTGTAGTATTTAATATCACTATAAAAGTATTAAATATATTATTAAAATGACATTTTCTGAGTGTATTACACGTAGTGGTAAAGTTTAACTAGATAATTAATACGAAAAGTAGAGGCATAATTCAAAATTATATTCTCACTAATAATATTATATTAGGTTTCCTTATGCCCTGGGGAGATAACTGTGAAAACCAATATTCCGAACCAAAAGCTATGTAGTTAAAACTACTTGAATAGGCCATTTTAGTAACAAGGATACCGTAAACTTTACCTCTAAATTAAATTCAATCATAAGATCCTAGTGAATGAGAATCATTTAATTCCAAAACTGGATAAAATTATGGAAGGGTATTATACCCACTATAATAGTGTTATAATACTTTGAATAATATTTTTTCTATTTTGCGAGTCTTATAAGCTCATAATCACACGCATTTTGCGTGTGATTATAGGCCCATAAGAGGTCTCTACTTTTTTTTTCTGTTGGGTTGGCAACATACAAAAGCCTATCTCTTGACGTTTTGCGTAGAAATTTTAATGTCGATTTAAAGTTTAATTTTTTACAAAAATTTGTGTTTGAGTTATTTTTTACCGTGTTAAAATTGTGGACTGGTTAATTGCAGTAAAAAAAAAAGAGTTGACTGTAAAATATATCAAAATATCATTTGTTCTTAGAATTTTAAACATAGTGTAAACTGTAATGCTAACCCAAAACAAAAATCCCTAAATCAATCATCAATTTAAATGTAAGTTTTTTAATTTTTAGAGCAAAATAGAAAAAATTGTATAAAGCACTCTTTTCATAACACGTTTTTAGAGCACTAGTATTTAGAAAACTCGCCGCAAGCGGCTCGTTTTCTAAACTTGTACTCGTGCGCTAAAAACGTATGTTATGAAACTAGTACTTTAATATACTATTAACGGCTAGTCGTCCAAGCATTAATTTTTAAGGTCTTTAAGGTATATTTTTTTTTTTAATGTATTTTTCTTGTTTGTAAATAAGTAAAATGGCCGCTTGGACCCCCATAAAAAAACACAAACCAGCCAAAAACCGGCGATTTAAAAGAAAGGTTATGCTTTCTTATTATAAATATATGTAGGTATATTTTCTTGCTTTTTAGAACTCGTAATAAAAAATACTTTTATTCCAACGTTTCGGCGTTTATTGTACAGCAATTTTCAAGGATGAATTAAAAAAAATAAATGTATAAATAAAATAAAGTAAAAATATTTTAAATATTTTTACTTTATTTTATTTATACATTTATTTTTTTTAATTCATCCTTGAAAATGGCTGTACAATAAACGCCGAAACGTTGGAATAAAAATAATTTTTTTATTACGTATTCTAAAAAGCAAGAAACTATACCTACATATAATTTAATAGAACAAGAATAGTAAAAAAAAATTTTTAAATATTATAAATATAGATATACTGTCTGATTTTTTCCAATTGTCACCTTTAAAGAACGTAAGGAATGCAAACACACCTATGGAACATGCACAATCTTTTGAATACCACAGGTACACCCTTACCTCATTCGATGGGTGCCCTTTAGAAAATTTTTAACAATGCAAACAATGCAAACCTGCTCAAAATACTATACTCCATTTTAATGGTTTGGACTTTTGGGTCAAACTGGAAGGGTCGGTTTGACCCCACTTCAGCGTCAAAAAATGCATAGGAATACCATGTCTTCATTAGAACTTTGATCTTTTTTTCTTTTTTGTTGTTAACCCAAGTTATATTATGACTTGAAAACTCACATTAAATATTTTTTCTATTTTGCGACTCTTATAAGCATTTTGCGTGTTCTTATAGGCCCATAAGAGGTCTGTACTTTTTGTTCTTTTGGGTTGGCAACCTGGCCTATCGCTTGACGTTTTCCGTGCAAATGTCAATGTCGATTTAAAGTTGAATTTTCTATAAAATTTTGTGTTTAGGTTATTTTTACCATGTTAAAATTGTGGCTTGGTTAATTGCAGTAAAAAAGAGAAGAGATGACTATAAAATAAATCAAAATATCATTTGTTCTTAGACTTTTAAACACGGTGTAAACTGTAATGCCAATCCAAAACAAAAATCCCTAAATCAGTTATCAATTTAAGTGTAAGTTTTTTTTAAATTTTAGAGCAAAATAGAAAAAAATGTATAAAACACTCGTTTCATAACACGTTTTTAGAGCACTAGTATTTAGAAAACTCGCCGCAAGCGGCTCGTTTTCTAAACTTGTACTCGTGCGCTAAAAACGTATGTTATGAAACTAGTACTTTAATATACTATTAAATTAATTTTTAACCATTATCGGTTTTTGGTGCGGTGGTTCATGTGCTGAATTGTGTTTAATGAGCCTTATAATGAAGCAAATTAACTTTTATAATTGGAAAAGCCCTTAAGAAAACTCTTGTTAATTTTCACAAAGGAATTTTAGTGCCTATAATGTTCTTATTGGAATCTCATTATAACTATGTTTCATAACTCTATACTATAATATATAATATATTATATTAAATATGTACTACATACGAGTATTATTTTTTTTTTTTTATTATTTGTTTAACCTCGTACTATTCTACTTAATTAAGCATCCCCTAAGTCCAGGACTTGTGTGGGCTAGTAGTAGAGGGAACCACCGGCTTATACTGACTTTCGAACCAGTTTCTAGGGATTGTCCGTTTTACTTATCGCCTTCGCCAAATTTCAATTATTAATTAACTGAAAAAGGCAAATCGGCGCCAGTGAGAATCGAACTCACGATAGTAGACTTGCTATACATACGCGCTAGCCACTACGCTATGCCTCCCATGATCTCAAAATCGCGCAAGTTCGAAAATGTATAACTTTTGACTGGCACCCTAATGTATATATACAAGGTGATTCAGAAATAGGATACAATATTTTAAGGGGTGATTCTAGCTCCAAAAATATGAAAAAAAGTTCCTATAAAGGTTGGTCCTACCATGGATATTTGTTTAAAAAGTGTCACAAAAAAAACATATATTTTTATGACACACATATATTTTTTTTAGCTGAATTTGAGATAAAATAAACTTTTTGTATTTTTCACGGCATGAAAAAAATTTCAAAAATTGGTGTTTATGAAAAAGTATATAATGGACATATCCGCTAAAATATGTATTTAAATTAAATATATTATAATTTTAGTGATAAATACCTTATTCAGCGTTTTAATTTAAATTATATTCAATTAATAACTGGCCAAAAACCAAAGTACACATTTATTTCATAATTATTAATTTTTAATTGCACTTGTGACGTGACATTTTAACGTTTTAATGCAAATTTACCCGCATTAATAAATTAATATAAAAAATAGCATAGCTCGACAAAAAATAATAGAAATTATAGTAAATTAAATATCTAGGTTCAAAAAAAAGAAAGAAAAATCTTAATTTTAAGTACCTATGCAAAAAATAGTACATTGTTTTACTAAGAGAAAAAGTGAAGCTTTTTTTACTAGTCTGTAGAATTTACGGACGACGCGAAGCGGAGTCCGGAAACTACACACAAGCATCCTATATATATTTTTTAAAATATTAATTTTTGAATTTAATTTATTCAGTAATAAAGTATGTTTTTCTTTTAATTAAAATAGGCCAATAAAACCCTTTTGAAATAAACTTAAACCTTCCTTAGCTCATTTTAAATTTTTTTTCGTAGGCTAATTCGTACACTTTTCGCGATTTCGATGGTAACTTGTCTAATGTAGCATTTGCAATTTCGAAAAGATTTGTAGATGTATAAACCATATATTCTTCTTCAATCATTTTTAATCAATTTCACACAAGGTTTTTGCACAGAATCTCGAGTCAACCACCTGTTTACATAATAAACAAACAAGTTTGAAGTATGGCTGTCATCAAAGTCAAAGAGTGCTGCCGCCAGTGGTGGTTTTGCTAACTAACTTTTTTTTACGGCGTACAACATGAACTCATTTTTTAGTGTGTTCAGTTATAAAATATGAACATTTTAGTACGCTTGAAGAAAAAAATTAGTTTTAATTTTTGTGAATAGTAAGGATATAAGGATTAAAAAAAAAGCTGTGTAATTATTTAGGTGGGTGAGCCAATTATTGCCATGTTCCTAACATTGCCACACCCTATTAAACTTGTTAGTTCATTCTCTGTGTCATAGATGGCACTACCAGTATATCTGTTACATCGAAAAGATTCCTGGAAATATGATTGGTCTGTATCCAGTTGGTAATGGCCCACACATAAACGCAGTTCGTGTTTCGTGCTCTTTCACTATAAAACTTGTAAAATTGTACTCACTATCGCAAGCTGGGTAGCATCGATTATTGCGGGGCAAGAACGTAATAAGTTAGGTACAAACATGCACTTTCTTGGCTTATGTTGTGTTTCACTCAATAAAGAAGTAAAAAGGTAATTTTTTGAGATTTTTGTCTAGGTAACTGTATTTCTAATATATCCATGCGAAGTAACTAGTTGACAACAAACAAATTACAAAAACAAAAAACAACAAGAAAAGTAAGTAACGAAGAAATTAGAGAGTTCTGAATCTTGGTTCTGCTTTTTATTTGAATACAATCGCCAACCCGATATGAGATTGTAATTGATACGTATATGAAGAGTGCGTGGGACTTACTAAAGAAGACAAATTGTTATTTTTAAATAAAAGTGCCCAAATTGTACCTAAAAACAGCTGAACTTGTTATTGTGCCACAATCTTCTCTTATTAGTTTGTTAATTTTTTGTAAGATTGTTCTTTACTATTATTGGCAGTACTCTGGCAATATTTGGGACAAGGGTTCCTAATATTGTCAGTGTGAAATCTTTTTTAAAAAGCAATAATATTTTTTTGAAGCTCTTGTAGTTTGTTTATTTTTTACCCAATAGAATAAAGATATGTTTAATGTTAATGTAGTAAAATTTCAAGTGATTATAAATAAATATGAATGCAGTAAAAAATTTTTACTAAAAATTGAAATGTCCTAACATGGCAATAATTGGCACACCCACCTTATTAAACAAAATGTTTTAGACGTAGTAAATTGAGTTTTTACTTAATACTGTTAAATATTATTTTCTTATTTTCTATTATTATTACATTTAAAAGCCCAAACTTGATATAAATTCTTTTACCATGCTGAAACAAACAAAGTTTAAGGAAAATCAAATTCGGAAATCTTATTATCTTTTCTTGAAAGGTTCTACTAGAATAAATATACCAAAACTATCCCACACTCAGCTTCTCAGATATCTTTTTTATTTATTTATACTTTATTCTTTGAATTGAATCAACGAATAAATCTCAATGCACCTATATTGGTTATTATTTATTATTTGTCAATAATGCAGAGTAATGGAAAGCCCCAAATAAGCTTAAAGCTTGTGTCTGCACTTTTATTTCAAATAAATTTATTAAAATGTTATTTTGCCAAAAATTAAATTTAGATCCATACGTCTAATTTGAAAAAAAAAACAGAATAAAAAATAAACAATATTGTTTAGTAATATAATAATAATAATAATAATAATAATAATAATAATAATGTTAAGTCATATGACTTAATATTTAATTTGTGTTCGAGATCTATAATAGTTAAATCGACAAATTATCTGGGGCTTAACACTGATAATCATATGACAAGGCGTGTAAAACTAATAGAAGTATTTTTTTTTAATTTTAAAAAATCAAACTTTTAGTCATCATTCACTTTATTAATAATTTAGGTTAGTTACCGGTTTCGATTATCATCGTCAGACTACAAGAAATTACACAAGTTAGAGATTATTTTAGGAAAAACAAAGTTTATCTTACCTAGCCAAAAATATATAAAAATACTATATCCATAAAAGGTCAAAAAAGGTCAAAAACAACCAACATTTATAAATGTAAAACACAGTAACGTAACGTCCACTTCAATTTACAAGACAATATAAACATAATATTAACAATAAAATCACAAAACACGTGTTTAAACATACAGTATATAAATAATAAATGTCAAAAATCAAGAGTTTTTTTTTTTTAAATCTATAATCAATATTAGGGATGTTCTAAGCTAAGGTGTGTAAGAAAAAGAAGTAGAAGAAGAAAAGGAAAAGAAAAGCAGAAGAAGGAAAGAAAAAGAAAAGGAAGAGGAAGAAGAATAGGTATAAGCATTTTAAGGGATGGGTAAAATATTTTTAAACACTATTCAACACGAATCCTGAAAAATTGAAATTAAAATATTAAGAAATGTTATTTCTTAAAATTTCAATCTACTAATAGTAGTTTTGCTCATAAGTATCCTGAAAATATTTTAAATAAACAGCTTACGTTCCCCCGTTCTAACACTACACTTTTTAGCTTATTCTTGTAATACTTGCGGTTGTTTTATATATGTGCATACATTTATGTATCTATTTGTGTATTATTATTGCAATAAGTAGATTGAAATTTTAAGAAATAACATTTCTTAATATTTTAATTTCAATTTTTCAGGATTCGTGTTGAATAGTGTTTAAAAATATTTTACCCATCCCTTAAAATGCTTATACCTATTCTTCTTCCTCTTCCTTTTCTTTTTCTTTCCTTCTTCTGCTTTTCTTTTCCTTTTCTTCTTCTACTTCTTTTTCTTACACACCTTAGCTTAGAACATCCCTAATATTGATTATAGATTAAAAAAAAAAAAAAAAAAAAAAACTCTTGATTTTTGACATTTATTATTTATATACTGTATGTTTAAACACGTGTTTTGTGATTTTATTGTTAATATTATGTTTATATTGTCTTGTAAATTGAAGTGGACGTTACGTTACTGTGTTTTACATTTATAAATGTTGGTTGTTTTTGACCTTTTTTGACCTTTTATGGATATAGTATTTTTATATATTTTTGGCTAGGTAAGATAAACTTTGTTTTTCTTAAAATAATCTCTAACTTGTGTAATTTCTTGTAGTCTGACGATGATAATCGAAACCGGTAACTAACCTAAATTATTAATAAAGTGAATGATGACTAAAAGTTTGATTTTTTAAAATAATATCTCTTCACTATAAGTATACGTACGTTAAATTATGGATCTCAATATTTTTGATTTTCGCAATTGGGTAATAGAAGTATTGTAAAAAATCATACAGAAATATAAAAAAATATATTTAATAAAAATTAATAGCATTAATATTGCCAATAGTATATTGAGCCACTATATTCTTAACTTAAATCTATTTTTAGGACTAAACTAAAACAATAATGACATATATTTTAAAATTTTATAAAAACTTATTATGCACCGAGTTATGCACATTCAAATATAACATAAAATATTGAATATGTTCATAATAAAATTTAAAAATACTGAATAATTTGCAAATTTGTTTAAAAATGTTATCTAAAAACAGTGAGCAAATATATTTAATTTTTTTTTTGTACATTTTTAAGCAAAGTAGAATATGGTTTTAATAAGGAATTTTGGGTAAATGACAAAAATGTATTTTTGTTTAAAACAAATGCAAAATGAGGAAAAGAAATGATGAATAACAAATTTTTAAGAGCTAATGTTTCAGAATAGTAATTATATACCAAGGTAGAGAAGACATTTTTTAAAGCCGAGCGTATTAAATCCCGAGCTGCGTAGCAGCAAGGAATTTAAGAGTGCGAGGCTATAATAGTCTTCTCTACGGTAGTTTATATATTAGTTTTTTCACTACTAGCACTTTTTAACTATTTTTATTCAAATAATGAAATAAATTATTAACAGAAATTATATTTCATGAAATTTTCATAAAAATCAAGTAGCCTTAATCAATTACATTTTCTCAAATAAATACTTTGAACTGAGGTTTAATTTTTTTTTTTTAGATTTTTATATTATTTAGCTAATTATTGATTGTATTAATTGGTAATAATTATAATTAATTATATTTAATAAATAAAAAGTTATTTAAAGCTATTTTCTTGGGTTTAATTAGTAAAAATTGCACGAAGACTTGAAACATCTAAAGTGACAGAAATCAATTGTTTATAAAATTTACTCATACTAGGAGAGAAAAAATTATTATTGCTATAGGTGAAGAAAATTGATTTCACAGTCTGAAAACATGATAAATAATGGTATGTTCTAAAGCTAGTAGTGAAAAATAGTTATTTATGGTACTAGTGGGTAAAGTAAGATATTGCCCATGAGAAAATTAACATGCGAGGCGTCAGTTAAGCAGGTTAATTTTCGAGAGGGCAATATCGGTTTACCCATGAGTGCCATACAAGGTTTTATCCAATAAATAGCTTAGGAATTCATATTTTTATTAAAAATTTTAATGACATTTAAAAGAAAATAATTTGACAAGTAACAGTTGAGTGGGTAAAATAAATAATCATCCACTCAATAAAGTAAAAGCCACGCGGGGGTTATTATTGAGTTTATCTATTTAAAATAAAGCTGGTAATTGTCTTCTTATCTGTATGTATTGGATAAAAGTATTTTGCATACATTATAGTTGTGTAAAATCTTGTTATTTTGCGTGTTTAGCCCAAAATCCGATAAACTCTTTTAATAGCTTATTTTTAACTAAATTTAATGAACTTAATAAAAGTTTTTATTGGATTTTTAAGTTGTATATTCGTTAGTTTTAATACAATAAATTAATTAGCAAAAAGGTAGAAATTTAACGCTAAATTACGGACATAAATCTGTTTCGAAAGCCAAAGAAAAGTTTTAATGGGCAAAATGACGTTGATAATGGAAAAGCGAAAAACAAAAACTCATCAACATTTACTGCATCTAGTTTGCTTAGAAAGAGGGTTTTTAATTGCACGCAACTTTATGATGGTCAAAAAGTTTAAATACTTTTTTGTTATTTTATACTGCGCGCCAGAAAATAATACTTCTCTCTGTGGGTCTAGGTTTCTTAGAAAACGAAAATAAAAAATAACCGAGGGGCTGACCGCGAGGAAATCTACAATCAAAGGAACTCTGGAGGAACTCTGAAGAACTCTGGAGGAACTCTGGAGGAACTCCGAGGAACTCTGAGGAACTCTGGAGGAACTCTGAAGAACTCTGGAGGAACTCTGAGGAACTCTGGAGGAACTCCGAAGGAACTCAGAGGAACTCCGAGGAACTCTTTGCAAAAAGGAACACCTTATCAAAAAGTCCTAGCTTTTTTCTTCGAAAACAATGCGTTTTAGGAAAACGTTTTTTATAATATTTTTTGACCAATTTAAAATTATCTTTTATATAAGTGCTAAATTAACCAAATACAATAATAATTGCCTTAATTATAAACAAAAATCGCTAAAAATAGGAGTTTTACCCTATTTTTACCCCCTTACCCCCAATCGTTTACCCCCAAAATCTAATCAGCTCTTCGGAATGCGATAAGAAACAATATGCAAAAAACCGCAAGTCGATATCTCATGTAGAAATGGGGTTAGATAGTTTACACCCAGACAGACAGACAGACAGACAGAAAGACGGACGCAATTTTTTTTTTACTGATTTCGACTCAGAATGGTCTAAAACGTCGAGAAATGTGAAAAAAACGTGGTCAAATATTTTGTCTTTTCGGCGAAGATTTCAATACATCGGCACTCTTAGTAGCCGATGTAAAAAAGGATAAGCTTTATTTTCCAGATTAGATAAATTAATTTAAAATTATCTACTATATGCTTTTATGATTTTAAACTCTATCATTATGTTTTGCAAATTACATTTTAATTTTTACGATTTATGCATTAACATTATATGGCCCATAAAATCAAATTTTCATACCGAAATCCAATTAATTTAGAGGTACAAGATGCATTAAAAATTTTAGTCAAATTTACATAAACAATTCTATGAAAAATCAATTTATCATAAAATTATTTATAAGATGACAGATTAAAATAAAAATTACTAGGAGCGGACAGTTTTACTGAGAAATTAAGAGGCACCCATTACCTACACCCCTGTTTAAAAAGTTAATATTAATAAAACGTTTACATTTATTTGTTCAATACTACGGTAAAAATTTCATGTCAATAAGTTAAACCGTTTCTGAGATATGAGGTGATAAATATTATAGAAACATACTTTTAATGGCGATTTCTCCCGTTAGATTAGACAGGGACAAAAGTTCTACCCAAAAAGGGAAGAAGACATACAGACACTCCCACTTCCACCCAACCAAACAAATTCTGTATTTGTTCTTTGTTGAACAAATACATTATTTACTTGGCCGGGCAAAAAGTGTAACTATATTATTTTTATTAAAGAAATTACTGGCGCCAGCTAAATTTTAGTAGAATTATCTTATTCTACAGATTCACATTAGCTATGTTCGTTCGTGCCGCTCGGTGCTACACTTTCCGGACAAATACTGTATTTGTTGTATGAAAAACAAATACAGTATTTATTTGGTTGGCTGGAAAGTGTAGCACAAATGAGATAGAGATAGGGTAGACGTCTTTTGTTTCATAATTCTAGTTGTAGAGAGCTCCATTTGAAAATCAAACAATGTGTTATTAAATTTATGGATTCAAAGCAAAAAAAAAATAAAAAACCAAATGGGACAAAACTAAGCCTTTAAAACTATTATTTGATGTAAATACCTTTAAAAAATAATTTTCATACAGTTACCGTTAAATTTAAATCTAGAATCCCCAAAATAAGTTGGAGGTATAATTCCGCTTTAGCATCTCATCTGTTTTCATGGCTGTCTGACAAATGAGATGAGCGTAGGGGCTTTTAGATTTATGATGTTGGCTTAAAAATATTTTAAATTGAAAACCTGAAATACCTTATCCTACGATGATTTTTTTCACAATAAACTTAAGAACTAACTATTATTTATAAATTTTTACATTATGTATTAGAAATAAAAAAAACTAAATACAGTTCTATACACAGTAGGTATATATTTTTCTGTAAATAGCAAAAAATGTTAATATTACGGAAGAAATCTGTTTATGAAACGCTAGATTTAATTTTTGTAATTAATATTCTCAATCTTTACAGTAGGGGTAATTCCAGCATTGCTTACGTTACATCTTACGCCCATTTTTACTTTTAAATGTATAAATTTGTTAATATAATAAATTAAAAGATAGATAATATTTAAATACTATATTTATTTATAGTAAATAACTAAGTAACAAAACATATATTTATAATTAGTATAATAAGTTTAATTTGTGATAACTTTATAATTTTATGTAATGTTGCTTACGTTACATTTTGTGACATAGATTTTGACTTAAGTACATGTATCTTTAAATTCCTGTTCTGTTTTAGAATATAAAATCTTTTTAAAACTAAATGTGCATTTGAAAATGTTTTGGAAGTCAGGCTAAAATGTTTTGAATCTTTAACAATCGCTGAGTTATGTATTAAAAGCTAAAATATCTGTAGGGAATTCGTTGCTTACGTTACATTAAAAGTCCCTATATTTTTTAGAAGTATAAACTGACTATTTTGACAATGTATTGCCATAGCTCAAGTGTACTTTGACTAGTGCACTTTCAGTTTTTGTCCCAGGTATTGCTTTCCCATTTTAATGTTTTCGAAATTTTGGAAAAGCCTTGTATTCGGGCAAATATTTTCAATTTTTTTTTTGCGTACTTTTTGATGTTGACGTTTTATGTCGATATAAATCAATTTCGAGCAAATAAAAAAAGTCTGTCGTTGAATCGTTCTGTCGATCGGTCGATTTATTTTTGGCGGTCGTTCTGCCCCAGGAATCTTGTGGACATGATAACATAAACGCCATAAGCTAGCTAACAATAATCTGCATTTTATTTAAAGCCAGTCATGTCACGATTTTCTGAAATTACCCAGTGTCACTGTACCTAATATTTAATCTCTTTTTAATTTCTTTATTTTCAGTGATTTAATTAAGGTTTATTTCTGATAAATTGCATTTTTATTGTAAAATAATAACACGTTATCGAAAAAAATTAAAACTGTTATTAAAATTTCTTAGCTGTGTAAGTCCATAGTTACCGGTACAAAAATAACACATTTTATTCTTATTGTAATTCTTATGAAAAATTAGTATATTCTATAACTAATATGGAATAGACAATATTCCGCGCGAGCGGAAAATTTGTCATACGAGCCGGTAGGCGAGTATGACGGTCCCGCGAGTGCGGAATGACTATTCCATACGTGTTGTAGACTATACTTTTTATTCGACTGCAAATATGAAACACTGCGGACAAGGTTAAAAACAATGTTTTTTGTGACTCGACATTGCAAATGCAACAAAACACATATTTTTAAATAAAGTAATTATTGTTATTTAATAATTTTATCAAATAAGTACTTAAAAAAGATTTTTATTTAATTATAGCAGATATTTACAAATTATAATGCAATAATTGAAGGTTATGTCAGATTATTGTGACAGATATCAGGTTTAAATATTTAACAATAGATGGAGCAGTTTTAATTTTTGAACTAAATTGATAAAAAACTGGTCAAATATTAAGAAAAACTAATAAACTTTATATAATTTTAACGCAAAACTTTAAATTGCATTCAATTTTTCAATATTTCATGGTAATATATATATATATATATATATTTTTGCTAATTTCGCTACAGTTTTCTTTACTTTTATAAACAAGAGATGGCACTACATGTGCTCATTCTAACACTCGATAAGGAATATTCATACCGTATCTAGAGCTAGAATGTATTCTTTCTGTGTTTGAAAAGTGTGTGTATTTTCTTACATCCTAAATCGTAGAAAATAGTAATTTACATAATTGATTATGTCACCAGTTTATTTTATAGCTGAGTATCTCCAAAACTAAAAGCAAAAGAGTATAAGAAATAAGAAGTTTAAAGTTATCCATACAGATCTGAAACAGTGAAAAAAATCCACAAAAAATAGACTAGGAAATAATGTAGAATATATTCAAAATAAATACAGTAAAACCTCTATAACTCGAAACTCAAGGGACCGCGAGATTAGCTCGAGTTAGAGAGATTTCTAGTTGTGAAGGTTAAATACAGTAAAACCTCTATAACTCGAAACTCAAGGGACCGCGAGATTAGCTCGAGTTAGAAAGATTTCTAGTTGTGAGAATAAATACAGTAAAACCTCAAGAACTCGAAACTCAAGGAGTGCGAGATTAGTTAGAGTTACACTGATAAAAAGGATTTATTTGGATATGGCCAATTAAATTATTTGGTTGTAACAAATTTTATTTGAGTCAAATAAATATTTTGTTCATGTAAACAAATATTTTAATTTCAAAAGGATTTATTATGGATATGACCATGATATTGCTATTTATTTTCGCCCGCTGAAACCGAATCTGGACTTAGTTTAACCCCTACACGTCTGGATTTTTTCTACATGCGCACTAGCTACCAAACGGGAAAAAGTGACCAACATTATTTTACTGTGTATTTTAACTTTAAGTCCGGCTAAGGGTAAGATTCCGTGGAATCACCCATTAACTATCGCATGGAATAAATTAGGGCCGAAGGCGTGTTTATGCCAGTCTACCATCTATCAAATTTCGTTTTGCAGACTTAAAAAAAAATTGTTTTTCCATACCTATTATCTGGTTATATTATCATTATAACGAGCCATGAAAAGTGTATTTAACTATGGTTAATTTTTGTTTTGCAAACACAAAATATTGTTTTTTAATATCGACTAAAATTGTCAGATTTAGTTTTTTTTTAATATTTATAAAAAATTATAAAAATAAATATAATATAAATATTTCTTTTAAAAAATCTTATTTGGTCAGGTTATTATGGCCGTTACTTTACACAGAAAAAAGTATTCCTCGAACCAAGGATACTTGTCTTTCGATATGTTCAAAGCCATATTCTCTTGTTTCAAGACTAGCGTTTCTTTAAATTAAAGTCAGTATCCTTCATCCAAATTAAAAGCGCGGATCTTTATTAAAAAAAAAACGGGCTCTTTATTAGTAAATTTGGTTCAATAAAATGCTAGCTTTGAAATAAAAGAATAAGGCTTTGAACATATCGAAAGACACCTGTTCTTGGTTTAAGAATATGATAATCAATAACTGCCAGGCCAAAATTTAAGAGTTGATTCTGCATCCAAAAATATCAAAAGAAGTTCCTATAAAGGTTGGTCCGCAAATGAGCCCTAAGAGAGCTACAGCCCTTTAAAATTCTAATAAAAATAAGGGTTTTAATTAATAACCCTGGTACCCTTTAAGCTAGAGCGACGAGCTTTTTTATGTATACTAGTATTAATAAGGGCAATAAGTTTGTGTTAACTTATTTTTTTTGAATTTATCCAGAGGCGTTCCAGACGGAAAAATGTATTAGGCTTAACACATTTTTGCCCCAAACTTTTTTATGTGTATTTTTATGGCTTTTTTGTTAAAAATATGGATTCCTTGAGTAAAAATACATAAAAAATGTCATATAGTGTAACACTGTAGGAGCAACCGTTAAAAAAAAAAGCAATTAAGAGGAAGTAACATTTTGTGCCACCAAACTTTACTTTTTAAAAGGCTATTACTCCTTTAATATTAAATTTAGGTGTTTTGGTGAAAAATACTTTTTTGCTCAGTTTTAAATGAAGAATCCCCTGCAGCATTAAAATGTTATTGATGCTTTTTTTGTTCCCTATTCAATATGTCATCTTCGAAGGGCCGTAGCTCCCTTAGGGCTCATTTCCAGACCAACCTTTATAGATTTTTTTTCCATATTTTTGAATGAAGAATCACCTTTTAAATTTTGGCATGGCAGTTACTGATTACCCTGTTCTTATATTTCCCGGTGTGTTAAAATTAATTAATATAAAAGTTACTAACGTAGTTCCTAGGTTCATAAAGATAAGAAACCCCCTACTAAGGTATATTTAAAGCCCCAGCATGTAGTTTATCTAAAAATTTATAGTGTATGTAACACATCGTTTAAGTTGTCTTAAACTTTGCCGAATTTAAAACCAAAGCCCATGAATGATATACTATATAGGTAACAAGAATGAAGTTATATCTCTAAAAGTTTTCAATGCTTTTATCAACTTGAGACGGTTTCCTATGAGAGCACAGAATGTCAATAGTATACCCAGGTAGCAAAATAACATGAAATTCACGTGAAAGCCACGTTAATATGTGACATGTGATGTTAAGATTGTAGTCTCATTTAACAAGAATGTAGCATGGTGGGGATGTCCTAAGTCCGCCCCTAATAACATCACACAATGACATCCCGAAAATAACGTGTTTGTGACATCATAAATCCACATTCCTGTTATATCTAATATCTTATGGATGCTGTTACTGGTATTTAAATATTTAAATAATATTTTAGGATATTAGCTTTTTCTAAATTAAAACCATTAAAAACGCTATAACCCTATAAAAAAATCGGATTTAAAATCAATCAGTAATTGAAACAATCAAAGATTGAAACAGATAGATTCTAAATACGAAATTGCAGATTAAGCGGAGAATATATCCTTTAATCCGTGTCCGTGGTCTTGAGAAGCCCGGCAGAGCCCTCTATCCATTGGAAATCGTATAATGTGTATACAATTTCCTTATAATAATTTATTCTATCAACATCATCTTATATCGATTTTTTTGCTTCAAACGACGGTGAGAAGCAAAATAACATGACATTCACGTGAAAGCCACGTTAATATGTGACATGCGATATATTCACAGCGTTGCTAAATATTTGTTATTTAATAACATGGTTGTCACGTCACACGTGCTACGTTGCAAATGTGATGTTAAATACATGTTATTTTTCAATATTATGTGATGTTATGATTTAGTTTAAAAATACACCCAAAAGAGATGTTAATTTCTTGTAATATAACATCCCTTGCTACCTGGGTACATATCGCCTTGTAAATTCCGAAACATCGTATCTGAAAGATGGGAACTTGCCAGAGACTAGAAATTATTCTTTTTTATGGAATTAGTAGGGTAGTAATTTAAAAATTGACTAATTTATATGAATAAGAACTTTTTATTCTTGTTTATCGACACCCCCATCCAACAAGGATGTAACTCAAGTTAGACCCATTTTGAGTTATACTCATAGGTAAACGGCTTGAAAAAAGATACACAAGGTGGTACTACTTAAATCTCTCCACAGGTCATTTTAACCAAAAGTTTACCTAAAAACACTAAAGTAAGAAATTCAAAACTTGAATATTATCAGAAACAAACAATAAATAAAAAATAAATACTTATACAGTTAAATAGAGAATTTTATAAGCTTTCAATTGATGTACCACATGGCTACCTTTTCCACTTCAATAATTTGCCCACCCTTAAATACAAAAAAAAAATATCATGAATGAAAATATCGTGAAAAATGACAATATATGAGTTACGTCTTTGTTGCTTGGGGGTATCGTTATATGTAATTAATAAAGTTCTAAATAAATAACTTATTAACTGTTTAAAAAAGGATAATTTTTTATACCTGTCAAGTGATCATTTTTCAGATACGATGTTTCGGAATTTACAAGGCGATATGTCACAAAAAATCAACTTGCGAGCATCACGAAAGTAGTAATAATTCACAAAAAGTCATAAATACAAATTAAACTACGAGCTAACTTTAAATATATTTAATTCTTGATCCATACTGGCTGTACTTGAATTAATTGAAATTAATTTAACTAGAACTAAATATTTATTTTTTTTGGTAAAGATTTTTGTAAAAATATTGTATAAGGGGTACTTGCTATTATATTTTGGAAACCACCACTAGGTAAGTCCTAACGTTTACTATAAAGAATATGGAAAACACGGGAAAGATATTTAATAAACGAGTTTCATAAGGAGCTGTACTAGGTCCGTTATTAGTTATTTTTTTTATAAATAATATAGTCCACGCTGGATAATGTTATTTTAAAAGAATTGAGGAAATATGGTTGGTATTAAATTTGATTAAAACTGGAATTTTATTTATCTACCCAATGACTGCTTAATTAGTAATAAAATAAAGTTTTTAGGGGTTTATTTGGATCGACATTTGACATGGCATATTTATACTGACAAACCTACTGACAAAAATAATAAATTTTAATTTGATAATGCTATATTAAGTTTTGTTAAAAAAGATTCTTTAAACTATCTATCCCATTAGATTATATTTTTTTTGTTATTTTACTTTCCCTGAGAAACGTCTTTCGTTAGTAAAAAAAATGACAAATTTTTATTGCTTTTTTTACGTCTCTTGACGTTTAATATCTAAAATAATGATTTCCGTCGGTCTGTCTGTCTTACTGTCCGAAAAATTTATGACCACGATAACTCTAGAACGCTTTCAGCTAAATACTTTAAATTTGGAAAAAAGGTTGCTTATCCAAAGTTCTAGGCTGGGATTGTTTTTGTTAAAAATCTGGTTGGGATAACGGGGTAAAATTGGGAAAAAACTATTTAAAAAAAATCAATTTTTTTCGTTTTTCGTAAAAGGCAAAAGTGTTATTTTGTTGGCAGTAGTTTTTTTTATTATGTATAAATACATATATGTAAAGTCAGATGGATAACAAATTGGATTAACGTTTGGCAGGATCATGAACCATTTCAAATTTATGACCAAAAGTGTATCTACCTACCTACTACAAATGAGACTAAGACAAATGACATTTCCCTGATCACAGATTATCGAGCTACCTGTCAACTCACCGTATACAGTACAGTACTAAATCACTGGGTAAAGCATTGGCCACATCTGTCTCTGTGTTTACCGGCTATTTTTACATGGGAACGCCCCATTAATTGATATATGGCACTGTAGGGACGTATCACACTAGGAGAGATCGAAAGTCCAAAATTGTAAGTCAAAATCAAAGAACTAATAACTCTTCTCCCTAGAATAGGCATTTTATTCGTTAAAACTGACAAAAACGTCGGCAACATTCGTTTGTCTTACTCGCACATCTTTGTTCTAACAGAGACAACAATAGCAGTTACTGGTAATTGTTATTGTTCAGGCCTGAATATAACTACTATTTGTTTACAAACAAACCGATATATTGGCGAAACTTTATTTTAACGGTATGCGTATTCTAGAAAGAAGAGTTATTAGTTCGTTGGTCAAAATATCCCTTGTTAATGTTAAAAAGGTGTACTTAATAGAGGACGTAGTAATTATAATAAAATAATTTTGAAACTGCGAAATAAATAAGAATATCTGAAATCTTTTTCTTTCCTGTTTTTTCTCTGCAGAGAACAAAATTTTAAAATAAAAAATCCACAGTAATCAATTACTCCGAAGGGCACCATAAAGCCGTCTTAGGTATCGCTACTAACTACCTAAAACAGGGTTAAAAATGCAACAGGCGCCGGAACTACCCAATTCGCTGGCTCTCCCCGGCAATAATGCCATACTCTAAATAAATAAAAATTAAAAGTATTTTTTTTTAATTTTGTATTTTCGATCACCTCTAGCGTCGTAGTTGGCCGTTGTATCGCACTCTCAACTGTTTCAGGAATAGAGCATCCCGAGGATGTCACTGGGATATCGCACCTGGAAGTGGGTTTATTTTATTAAACGTGTTTTGTTAAAATGGACTTAATTTTGTTCGTTATTAATAATACAGACAGAGAAATTCGGCATTTTCTTGCTTGTTTATGAATTTTAACACTCAATGATTATTTTTTAACAATTTTATTACTTGCTGAAACAGTAGTTACTTGTTTCTGGTACTAGTGGATAAAGTAAGATATTGCCCATGACGCTGACGCCTCGCAGGTCAATTTTAGAGACGATAATATCGGTTTACCCATAAGTGCTATACAAAGTTTTGTCCAATATCCATTTTAAACGTTTTTAGCTCATTTTATGACTAAATTCTGCGTAAATTTTTGATTCAAACCTATAAATTTTACCTTTTAAAAACGTCGTATAATAAATCAAGGCTGCTTTGAGGTTTCTATCTGCAACAATTGCAAGTCGACATAATGACGGTTTTCAAGAAATTTGTGCGTGTGTCGACGCTAAAGTTACTTTATAAATAACTTAGATAATTAAATAATATCTATTTTAAATAAAATGTTAATATTTCCGTTTTTAATTTAGAATTGGGGCGTGATTTTAGCCACAGCAACTTGTGTGTGCTTCGAGTTATAAATTATAAAAAAGAAGAAGAAGAAAAAGAAGAATGTATGTTCTGTTTAAAATGAAGCTAGTAATTGTCTTATTACGTATGGGTATTGGACAAAAATTTATTTATTATCTTCATTTTCGAACAATGTGCGTTGTTCCACTTAAAAAGAAATTCCCAATTGTAAACCAGCGAACAACATCCGATTGTAAAGCACTATTGATCTAGAGGTACTTAACTCGCTGTCCTCTCCGACATTAATGTTTGCTCATATTTTTCCGACTGACTTTAGGGGAATCCCCAGTGTAATGCTGTCAGTACATTCAGGATTGTTTTCATCTTTCAATATGGATTGTTTTGTGCATAAATGCGCCAATCCACATTGTAGTAAACTGTTTTAATCAGAGTTTATTACAGATATTTTATAATTTTTCAGGGTCTTATTTGACATAGACCAGTTTTTCATGAAAATTATTCCAGAATTAAGGGCATGGTAAAATCGCGACAGGAAATGGAGAATTTTTGAAGAATCGGCATTATGATTGGTCAATATTTTAAGAATATATTAATCAGTAAAAATTACAGTTTAAAAAAAATCTTAAATATATAAAATAATGTTAGATTTTAAAAAACATTACATAATCGTATATAAACAAAAATAAAATTCAGGCCACAAAATAGTTATTTATATATCAAGGGACTAAACTGGATGTTTTAGTTCCGCTGCATGAGTGTTTCCTGAGCGAGCGCAGCGAGCGAGGGAAACAGAAATGCAAGGGACTAAAACAGCCACGATTAGTCCTGAGGTATATACACTATTTTTTGCAGGATCAAACATAATTTAGGTAGGTAGATAAAATTTAAATTAAAAACCATGCGTCTAAAATCGGTTGTTTTATTTTCGTAATTTAATCAAGATGCCTGTAAATTGCGAAAAGTCAGTTTCACGGCTATCGCGATTTCAATTGTTTTTTAATATGGTTGACACAAACGTCAAAAAAATGGACGAAGATGATAAATTTTAAGTTATGTATAAATTGTTATAACAATGTTATTTTTAAAGGTTTTCTTTGTTAAAATCAAATAAATTGGTTTGAATCGCTAATTTATTACAAAACATCACCAAACCTAATTTTTGAACCAGCAAAGTACATAGTAAGTATAATATTTTAATATTATCGAGTATTATCAAGGTTGCCGTGATTTTTATTCCCTTGGGAGAAAAACGGCAAGTTTAGTCCCGAAAATGAAAGCGTAAAATTAGGTTTTAGTCTTGTTCGTGCAAAAATAAAATTTATGATTCGTTGAAAAGAACAGCTGCATTTTTAAGACCGAATGGCAGAGTATATAATATTCGTATTTATAAACCAAAAAGAATTTTTTTTACAAAAAAAAAAAAACATTTTTCCAAGGGGTGGAAATTGAAAACAATACTACATCGTTTAATTGAATAATCTTGATTATATAAAAAATTAATTGCTCGATTAAATATTCATGGAAAAACTGGAATAATCCATTTAAATGTGAATCAAAATCAATGCACATTTCTAGTTATGCGGTTGAGAAAACAAAAGCATATCTAATCTCCATACCAATGGTAAGTATTATCCCTGACAATCGCATTGAATTCTGGGCCAGCAGATTTAAACAATTGAATTAGACCAAAAGCAAACTTGCATTAGCACACTGTAATAGTTATTTATAATACAAGGGCGAAAAGTTAAAATTTTCTATTGAGTAGGTTTTTAGAAGCCGAGGGCGGGCCGAAGGGGTCGGCCCGAGGGTAATAAACCTACGAAATTAAAATCTAACTTTTTTCCGTATATTATACAATATTTTTTATTCGATTGTTACTAAGGGAACGTTCAAGTATTACGTAACGCTCCTAGGGGGGGGGGGTAGGGGTCATTTTCGAGTGTTACGCCCATGTTAATGATATAGGAAAATAGCGTTACAGGGGGGGTGTATAATAAATTATTAAAATATACTTAATTTTAAATTGCAAAAACTATTTCTTTTTACTGTCTTATTACTTATCTAGTTATCTATGACAAATTGCTATCCAATCAAATCGCTAAAAAAACAATTGAATCGCTTTTGCGTACGGTTTCATTTTCAAATTAGCTTGTGTTGGTGTTTTGATTAATTTCTGTTAAAATGTGTCTTTTATGAAAATATTAATACTTCTGAAACCATTCTATGATGACAAAAATACAAGTCATCACAAGTTGAAATGACTGAGCTGCATTTTTAAGACCCATTGACCGTCTAAAATATTCCTATTTATAAACAAAAAAGTGCATTTTCAAAATTAAACAAATATATTTATATATGAGAGATTTTTATCAAAAAGTACCACATGATAAGCTTTATTATGCCAAAATATCATAATGTGTTATACAAAGAAATAAAAACAATCTACAACTATTTTTTTTTTTCGCTTTCGCTTATTTACTACCAAAACAAACTAAATATAATACATTATGCTAGTTTAATTTGAGTAAAAATATCATTTAAAGCCTCCAGTAGGCTTAAATAGGGAGATAATTCTTAATTTAATTATATCTCTTTAAAGCAAGAATTCTTGATAAAAAACTTAAAGCTTCTTGTGTTGAGACTAGTAGATATTTTACTTTTATAGTAAAAATAATTATCTAGTATTTAGTTATTTTTTTTCTCGTGTTATATATCATTTGGGAGTTCAGCAATTCAATCTTAATTGAATAATTCTCTTGTCGGTAATTATTTAAATTTATTTTTTATCCAGTAAAATAAGGGTTTAACATCAGCTATATTACTTTCTCTCGCCCCTTTTTTCCCAATTTTCATTCCGCCTTTACACGTACATTGGCATTAATTTGCTTGCTTTTATTCAACGAAAACAAGCAAGCATTTCTAATTTTAAATATTTTGTAAGATAAACAAGAAAAACGTTAATTATTTTAAATAAATGTAGCTTCTAGCTTTTTTTATATTCGAATAGCTTTTTAGGAAAAAATTAGATTTTCAGTTATACTAGACAAGTTTGAAAGGTTGTAACAAGCATGATAAAGTAAGATTACTATTTTATTAAAAATAAAAACATCTGTTTTGGGTTAATTTTGGCTAATTTTAATCGTCACTTTTCAGTACTTAACGTTTCAGTCTATATTAGACCTTTATCAAAAGCTAAAAATTACGGATGTTTTTATTTTTAATAAATTTGATTGGCAACGTATAGTTAGTATTATTTCTATTTTATTTTAAAGTGTTCCCACTCTTGCTTTTTTTTTCTTTGTATCCTAGAAATTTAGCATTAAATAAAAAATACGAGGCAAGAAAAGAAAAACAACAATTAAAAAAAAATAATTACCCTTTTTTGTTTTATTTTTCAATTATAGAAAACAAATTTCAACTAGTTAAAACAAACACTTAAAAAACAAATAACAGCAAAATGAAATGTGTTTTTAACGTGCCTCTATCAACAATACCCAACCATAATAATACTACCGGCATTAGCTTAAAACACCTAATTCCACTAAGAGAGAACAGACAAAAATTTACACTAATAACGTCAACCTATAATGAAATATTTTGTACTCTTAACGTTTGCTTCTCAGATTTGGTAACATTTTTTAGTTCTAAAAAATATTTTTAATTTTTTAATATTTTCCAATGAAGAATTTATTATTATTATTATTATGAAAATATTAAAAAATTAAAAAACATGTTTTTTATGTCTTACTAATCATTTAAGGTTGAAATACACAATAAAATCATTTTGGTTCAATGGAAAATATTTAAAAAAAAATTAAAAAAACATATTTTTCTATGTCTTACTAATTATTTAAAATTAAAATACTGAATAAAATAATTTTGGTCACTTTTTTCCCGCTTGGTAGAACAGTGCGGCTGTAGAGAAAATCCAGGGGTTAAACTGAGTTCAGATTCGGTTTTAGCGGGCGTTTATATATAGGATTATCATGGTCTTATCGATGGCGCAGACCACTTTTGTTTTTTTGTCTGTGTTATTTTTAACTATTTAAATTATTTTTAATAGACCTTATTTCGTTAAAATATTAGGGTTTTTAAGTTTATGAAGGCAGAGCAGTGGTAACAGTACAAGAAACTTCCAAGATTATAATCTTCCCATTCGCCCTACTTTTAGAAAATGTGATAGTTCTTTTTTTTTATTATTTGCATGCAATCTTTTTGTAGAACGTCATTTAAATACGTTTAAATAAATAATAGTTTTACAAGTTTAGTAAGTGCAGTATAAATAATTAGTTGTATTTAAATTATAATAACTAAGGGACAAGCAATTTTAAGGGAGCCTTTCCAGGAGTTTGGACTTTTTATTATACTTGTATTGTATTTCTACTATACCAGTTATTCAGAACCCTACAAAAGATATGACGGGTTTCATCTTATCAAAATTAAAATATACGAGTTATAGGGTGCACTTAAAAATAGAAGAAAAAGTCCTACCTTTTAAATTTTTTAATAAAAGACCAGCTGAACAGTTGCACTATTTTGAAACGTTATAAAATAGGAAGTTGTGTGAATAGGCAACCATTAATATACCTGAGTGTTGCATAATTTATTATAGTTTGAAAGTCTTTCTCTCCAAAACGTTTTATTCAAGCAAAAACTGTATATTACATTTTTTGTATGGCTTACAAAGAGCTTTCATTTAAAATATGATTTTTTAAAATCGGTTTATAAATAAGCGAGTTATGCAAAAAAAAAACATTTTACCACTTTAAACGCTAATATCTCGAAAACAATCTATTTTAGCAAAAAATTGTTAATAACCTCTTTTAAGCAATTTAAAAAAATCTTTTAGATAAGTCCTAAATTAATAAAATATAATAATAATTAACTTAATTATAACCAAAAAACGCTGAAAATAGGAGTTTTACCCCATTCTTGCCACTTACCCCGAATCGTTTACATCCAAAATCTAATCAGATCTTCAAAATATGATAAGAAACAAACAGACAGACAGGCAGACAGAAGATTTTAATACATCTGCACTGTTATTAGTACTAAGTGCCAATGTAATAAATTTAGACTTAAGTTTATGTAGATATTTAAAAATGTACAAAAAATACCAGCTCAGAAATTACCATTCATCAAATTAAAAACATAACTCCTTTTATTTAATTTAAAATTATCTACCTTTAATTTAAATTTAGCGCGTAATTTTTTAAGAAATGTACCAATCAGAAATGCAGTTTTAACCTATAAATTAATGTTTAATAAAATTTATTTTAATTCTTCTTCAAAATAAACCCTTTCTATGATTAGTGAATTGCTTAAAAATTGAAACTTATTAGATGAATTTTTAAAAATTGAACTTTTTTCACTTTAAGAGACAACTTAAACTGTCCTGATAAAGGACTATTGATCATATAATTATTTTTAGTTTAAATCATTGATGACGTAGAAAACTTGAGTGTTACATTTGACACCTGTTACAGTTGATATAGGTCTCCCCTACTTTTCAAACATAGAACTAAAGTAAAAGGGAAGATGAAGTTGCAATTTTAAATTTGGTTTGTAAAAAGATTAACATTTTACAATAAATAAATTTTAAAAGTACCTAGGGATTTTTAATACTTTACTCATAGCTATATTTTTAGATTTCATTAAAGTTTTGATACAGTAAAAAATAAATCAAAGATATCTTGATAATTTAAAAAAAAATTCAAAAGCGAATATTACGTCCATTAAGAGGATTTTTTAATAGTACATTATTTTATTATAAAATTTATTTATTTATTTACTTGCCAATAGAAAACAGTACTGTCAAAATGAAAAAATAACAGGTTTCAACTTTGTAAACAAAATGACAAATATTTATTTGACTAATTCTTTTATGAACTAAAATTGTCAATTGTAATTTAGCGTTTTTATATACAGTGCGTGTCTAAAGTCTAAAGTCCGTCCCCGTTAACTTTTGAACGGCCCGAGGTATCAACTAGAAATTTAAAACACGTAAATAACATAACCCATATAGTTTGTTGGTATATATTTGATATATCCCTAGAAACCCAGTATTAAATACAATCAATTTAGCATATGGTAACAATGGTAACAGATATTTGTCATTGAGAGTAAATAGCCATTTCAGAGCTAATTACACAGATGATAATGACACTAAAGACAATGGGAAACTGATAATGTTGCAAATTAATGTTTATCCAATTAACTTGGAGTTGCCAAATCTACTACAATTGATAGCATACACGGTTATACAATTAACCAAAATATAATCAATTCATATCATTAAAAAGTTATATTGTAAGTGAAAATAGTTCAAAAACGAGTTGTGGTTTAAAGAAAAAGTATTGGCATTGAACTAAAACCAAAAAATAATACTACAATCTTCATGTTTTTATTTTTAAATAAATGTTTTAGTTACCTACTATATTTTAAGATTCAGTGTCAGCATTCGACACAGTTTAATTTATAAGAAAAATATTCTGAACTAATAAATACCAACAGGAGAAAAAATTAAAAATTATTGTAGTTTTTAATGATTTTATATTAAAATTTAAATTTTTCATGTATTTTTGATTATTTAAACCATGTTATCTGCCACAACAACTTGACATAAGCTTCATTTTTTGCATTATAAATATACTATATGTATTTTATTGCATTTACAATGTCAACTGACAAGGAACATGAACATGAACATGAATGCGTCAAAAGCCTATTTGAAAGTAGCTAAAAAATTCGGTTTTTATTTAATAACTCAGGAACCCTTTGAGATACAGCAACGAGGTTTGGAATGTGAACTCCCTTAGCTCCCTTACGATGCATTTTTAGACATTTGTTTATAGGAACTTTTTTTCATATTTTTCTATGTAGAATCACCCCTTAAAATTAATGACCATATTTCTAAATAACCCTGTATTGTTAATTCCATACTATTTATAGAATATACTTTTAAGAATGCTATAAAAACTAGAACCAAAATAAAACTAGGTAAATTATTTTTTTTATTACAGTTGAACTGTAAAAAAACTAACATAACAATCAGATAAGAAAAACAAATTAATTTTTTAAATCCGTGAACACTTAACAGGGGAGAAATTACTAAATTTTTAATTGAAACTAAATGATCGCCATAAAAAAATACTTTCGAAGTCTAGACTTTAAAATATATCTTACTCTTGGGTTTAAAAAAAATGTCGTGGCATAAATTAAGAATTGGGTATGAGTAATTAAAGTTGGTGTTTTTTCTGTGTCATTAATAATAAAAAGCCATCATTCCTTAACTGCCTTTTTAAGAGACGATAAAAAACGAAAAGATGTTTAAGTAAAGTTTAAAAAGTTTTTAATACTGCATGTTTTTAACTTACGTTAGCAATATAACTTTATTAAAACTTAAAAAAAATTAAAAATCATTAAACGGATTAAGGTATTCATTTAAGGGGGGCTAGCAAAAATTATAATTAAAAAAAATAGACAAATAGACACTTCTTACTAACTAAACTTTCGTTTGGACGCTGTTATTAAATAGTGAGTGTCAAATTAGTTTTTAAAACTTGAATTTTTGCGAGCGAGTGAGCGAGTAAATCATCGTAGTTTCAAGTTGACAAATATTATAATGATACGTGGTCAAATCCACAGTCAATGATATTCAAGAAGTGACAACAATGAGGGCGTATAGTATCACTACAGGGTTATTCAGAAATACAGTCATTAAAAACCTGAGGGTTCCAGAAATCGATTTCAAGAATTAAAAAGAATTTTAAAAATCAAAAATTTTATTTTTAAAGGCCCCTTATCCGAGCTACTCGTGAAGTTGTGGTGCTTTTCTATCTCGCTTTCCAAATTTTAAATCTCGCTTAAAGCGAGTCGCTTTCAAGGTTGGCGAATTTACCACGGTTGAAAAACGATTTACTTTTAACTGATTTTAGAGCTGGTGCAACACTTAATCATTGTTGTATTATAATAAATACAAAAAAATCTCTTTCACTTTAAGATTCAATTCGGTCATTAAAAACCTGAAGGTTCCAAAAATCGATTTCAAGAATTAAAAAGAATTTTAAAAATCAAAAATTTTATTTTTAAAGGCCCCTTATCCGAGCTACTCGTGAAGTTGTGGTGTTACCTTGCTTTTCTATCTCGCTTTCCAGATTTTAAATCTCGCTTAAAGCGAGTCGCTTTCAAGGTTGGCGAATTTACCACGGTTGAAAAACGATTTACTTTTAACTGATTTTAGAGCTGGTGCAACACTTAATCATTGTTGTATTATAATAAATACAAAAAAATCTCTTTCAAGATTCAATTCACAACATATCATCGAACAAACAAAAACAAACAATCAACACCTTTTAAATCGAAAATGGCACAAAATATTTCGTTGGTTCAAATTCACCACTTTAATAAAACATTATTGCAAAACATATTATAAAGTAAACAAATTCACGAGGGTTGGTAAACATGTCGCGGCCATGGAGCTATTTACGGCTAACTTTGTTCAGAACAGCTTCAGTAGCTCGCGCCTACGTGATATGTATTCGATTTTCTACCGATAAGAGATGTTTATACACAAGTTACGATTGTCAATTAAATGAAAATTACACGCTGAATTTTGACAAAATAAAGGTTTTGGTTTGTAAAAATATAATGTAATCGGGTGTTATTAACGGTACTTAAGTAGAATTGTAATAATGGTTGATGTGAGGACTTTTTAGGTAAGTAAAAAACTAATATAGTAGTTTTTACTACCTACCAATCATGGACAAATAAATTTATCGTAACCAAATATTTTTTAGTGAGATGGTGAGTACCTAGTAACATTTTTGAAAAAAGTATGTTACATCAGAATAATTATTTCATTTATTTTTTTGTGCAAAAAACGCGTGATTTCTAAAATTGTGAAAAAGTAACCCTGTTTTTTGTTACAATTAAATATAGAGCCAATATTAATAGCATTCTGCCGGAATGTTTCTTCAGGTTTTGAATTACAAAAAAATCTTCATAAATGCTCCTAAACGACTGCGTATATTTTTTGTTTTACATAGAAAAAAAGGATTCTTTGAACCAAGGACACGTGTCTTTGGATATGTTCAAAGCCATATTCTCTTGTTTCAAGGCTGGTATTTTATTGAACCAAAGTTAATGTCCTTGAATAAAGAGCGCGAATTTTTATTCCAAAACCCGTGCTCTTCATTCAAGGACATTGACTTTGGTTCAAGAAAATGCCAGCCTTGAAACAAGAGAATATGGCTTTGAACATATACAAAGACACGTGTCCTTGGTTTAAGGAATCCGTTTTTTCTATGTAGTTTAGGAAAATAAAACTCTAACATGGACCTATATGTTTTTTTTATTAATGACCCTATTTCTGATTAACCCTGTATACACCGTCTAATAAGTAAAGAATTTAGGTATATTGTTCTGAAAGTCCATATTGTAATATAAGATAAATTCCAAAAAAAAAATGCAAATACTGTTTTTTGTTAATTTTTATTAAACGTATATCCAGAAGCTTACATAAGAACATAAAACATAAGAATGCGATGGGGGTGATTAGCTTACAAGATACATGGCGGTACATCAAGCCAATCACGTCATCGCATTCTTATGTATTACGTTCTTATGCGAGCCTGTGGATATGCCCTAATATACAGTGCGTACATTAAGTCTGGAATCACCCGATTTACTTTTCAATTATAAGACTTTTAAAAAAACGCTCGGACAGGTCGATTTTAATTTTTAATTTTTCAAATTTTGGTGTAAAAAAAGTTATCTAAATTTTCACCCCCTTGCACCCTCCCATCACAACTTTTTTTTTTCAAATAGCAACCTACCTCTTGTGACACATCGTTGGAAAGGTTATTTAATAAGCTTTCTAACGGTGTATGCCAAAGCCTTATTTAAAAAGGGGCTTAGAAAAAAATTAGTGGCTATTTGAAAAAAAAAAAAATTGGAATAAGTGGGTGCAAGTGGGTGAAAATTGTGATAACATTTGGTGTAAACCAAAATTTTCGAAATAAAAAATTTAAATCGATCTGTCTAAACATTTTTTTCTTTAACTTGTAACTGGGAAGTTAAAAAAAAATGCTCATACAGGTGGATTTTTATTTTTAATTTTGCAAATTTTGGTTTACACCAAATGTTATCACAATTTTCACCCCCTTGCACCCACTTATTCCAATTTTTTTTTTCAAATAGCCACTAATTTTTTTCTAAGCCCCTTTTTAAATAAGGCTTTGGCATACACCGTTAGAAAGCTTATTAAATAACCTTTCCAACGATGTGTCACAAGAGGTAGGTTGCTATTTGAAAAAAAAAAGTTGTGATGGGAGGGTGCAAGGGGGTGAAAATTTAGAGAACTTTTTTTACACCAAAATTTGAAAAATTAAAAATTAAAATCGACCTGTCCGAGCGTTTTTTTAAAAGTCTTATAATTGAAAAGTAAATCGGGTGATTCCAGACTTAATGTACGCACTGTATAAGTTATTTACTTTATGTTGTTACCTACCCATTTGTTTTATCTTAAAAATTTCACATAAAATGTTATTTGTAATAAAAAAGAACACTATTGTAATTTAATTTTAATAATCTTACTATCAGATTGTTAAACACGAATACCTCGTCTAGTATTTAAATATTTTTACGATACTTTTATTACGAGTTTTAGCTAAACTAACGGCTTAACGAGATGGTAGAAGTAAATTAAATTTTATATTTTAACATTTTCTTATTATACTATTCACCGCGCCTGCGCTAGAATAGTATTATACGGTAGTTGAAATTTTGATAAAAAATAAAATGTCGGTCATCATATTGTCTAAATGTAAAACTTAAATAAAAAATAAACTTAAAAAGTGCCTCTGGATAAATTCAAAAAAATAAATTTATTTCCTTTATAAATGCTTGTATACATGCAAAAGCCCGTCGCTCTAGCTTAAAGGGTACCAGAGTTATTAATTAAAAACCTTATTTTTATTACAAATTTAAAGGGCCGTAGCTTATTTGCGGGCCAACCTTTATAGGAACTTTTTTTATATTTTTTGATGCAGAATCACCTCTTAAATTTTGGCATGCTCGTTATTGATCACCCTGTATATTATTATAATATGGTAAAATTACTACAAAAAAAGTACTGTAATATCACATTATAAA
This sequence comes from Brachypterus glaber, assembly GCA_958510825.1. NCBI lineage: Eukaryota > Metazoa > Arthropoda > Insecta > Coleoptera > Kateretidae > Brachypterus > Brachypterus glaber. The sequence continues at coordinate 44,070,653 of OY294048.1, read as the reverse complement.
TAATGTAAATTAACATACGTTATCTTCTGTGAATAAAGCGCGCTAAAAATTACATATTTTATATTGTAAAAATAGATATATTATGTAAAACTTTAGAAATAAGTTATGTAAAGATACGTAAAAAAATGTAAATCTTAAAGATGCAGCAATAAGTCATGTGTAATTTTACATAACTTATTGTGTAATTTTTATTTGTGTTTATTGTTAAGTTGCAAATTTCACGTTGATTGCGAAACACGGAAAGAAATTAGTGGGCTCTGCGCTATACATTATAAGATATTTGGTAACAGTGGCAAATTATAGTGATTTAAGCTATAGATTATAAGGGACACAATAACTAATAATGTTAAAAATAAATTGGAAACGATTATATATATTACAGACACGATTATATTTATTACAGGCACTATTATAAATTTACAGAAATTTTATTATATTATAAAAATTATTAGCACGGACAATAATTAAATCTATTTAAGCTATAAATGCCATACTATTTGTTATATTTTATTATTCACTAAACAATTAAAGTATTTCATATAAATTTTTACACTGACTGCCATAATTGTAAGAGAAAGCCTTGTATTTATATAATAAGCGATTATAATTTGCTTGGTATGTGTGTTATAGCGCTCCTAGCTATAATTTTTTTTTTCCGTGAAATTGTCGTGTGTATAGAAAACTCGGTAAATGCCGGCTGATTGGCGGATCGATGGTGGCAAAGTGCATGCCGGTAATTGGGCCGGGATAGGTCGTTCGTCTGGAGCGAAATTATGGACAAAAGGCCTTTTACACATAGAGAAAACATATATTAATTCTAGTAAATGTTATTTGAGCCAGGTGAATAAAAATATACCCTTTGCTTACAGTATCCTTTTTAAAATGTCTTGTAACAAAAGCGAAAATCCTTACACAGGAAATCAAATAACACAGGCCAACAAATTTTCAACTTTTGAAAGTTGATTTGGGTAATTTAGTTATGTTGATTTCGAATATAACTTCCGTTTTTGTCCATTCCGTTATGGTTTTGAGCAACCGCACAGTGGGCGAGAAAAAAAAACAGGGATAAAATTCAGAATTTTGCATACGCCTATTTTTTAATACGTTGAGTTCGACTCAAAACAAAAAACAATTTATATTATTTTGCGATGAAAAATTATAAACTTTCGTTTGACATATTATAAATCGTTAAAAAATAATCTTCCGAATTAAACATGATTCTCCGAATTATCGGGAAAAATTCACAGTTTTCATTCAAATTTGCTGTAAAAGGAAATAATTACTCCAGAGGCATCGCCCCTAGCGGGTCGTAATTATTTCTCTTGGATAATTATATATGAAAATATTTTTACCGTGAACCGTTCTTAAAACCTAATTTAATTTTTTTTCTCAGTGACCTTCATATTCTAAATTTAAGATGTTCTTTCTCTGCGTTGGGATGGAAATTACGGATAAAAGGGTTTTCTATTCGCCAACTCGACCCGCTAATTACAAGGAGAAACCATTGTTGCGTAAAGGTTTACCCGTCTGCTCAAGGAACAATTACCCAATTACCATCCTTGCTTGCTACTACTTCTAATACGCAATAAAGACGCCTAATTTTGTTTATGAAGAGTTTTTACAGCAGAGTTAAGTCATGTTATACTGCTCTACACTAAAATATTTGCCGAGACCATTATATTAATATATTAATAGGTCTCTTATATTAATATATTAATACTAGAAGAAAACTGAAGCTTTTTTTTACTAGTCTGTGGAGTTTACGGACGACGCGAAACGGAGTCCGGAAACTACAGACGAGTAAAAAACGCACTTTTCCTCCGAGTGAAACATACTATTTTTTCTTCAAGCATTCTATATATATTTTTTTTAAATATTAATTTTTGAATTTAATTTATTCAGTAATAAAGTACGTTTTTTTATTAAAATAGGCCAATAAAACCCTTTCGAAATAAACTTAAATCTTCCTTAGGGAACGTTCAAGTATTACGTAATGCTCCTAGGGGGGGGGTCATTTTGGAGTGTTACGCCCATGTTAATGGTATAGGAAAATAGCGTTACAGGGGGGGGGGTCCAAAATGATCAAAATTTGTGTTACGTACTACTTAAACGTTCCCTTAGCTTATTTTAATTTTTTTTCGTAGGCTAAATCGTACCCTTTTCGCGATTTCGATGGTGTATAAACCATATATTCTTCTTCAATCATTTTTAATCAATTTCACACAGAATCTCAAGTCAACCACCTGTTTACATAATAAACAAACAACTAACTTTTTTTTACGGCGTACAACAATGAACTCACTTTTTTTACTGTAAAAAAATAGATCACTTCTAACTGTGTTCAGTTATAAAATATGTACATTTTAGTACGCTTGAAGAAAAAGAGACTTTTTTCGCATTTTTTCGATATATTTTGATGAAAATTTTATATAAATACGAAAGATTTGGCTCTTATTTTTATAAGCAATACTAACAGATATGTACGGTTTGTAAAAATAAATAAAAAAGTTTTAGATTGAATCCAGAAACGTAGATTTTACGGGGAGTTATTAAAAGCAGAAAAAAAATATTGAATTATTTTATGTTTTTTTAATGTTATTTTAATGTTTTGGAGCAAGCGGAAAGTTTTTTTTTTAAATGTTTCTCTTGTTTTAACTCAGTAAGCCTAAAGCTTTGTAATACGTTTAAATAAGAAAAAATAAATAGAATAAAATATATAAGACATCATCTAAAACGTCAGGTTTGCAGTTTTTTTATATTCTTAATTCTAACATTTTTGTAATAACAAGCTTAGGCTAAAAGAAAATATAGAACTATGAAAAAAATTCTTTTAAGGAAAAGATTTTATCAATGGAAAACACGTTTTTCATCCATATAGACTATTAAAGTACGATAAGGGCATTAATTTTAACCCTTTCGCTCCTGTAGGGGCATATATGTCCCAGCAGATGTTTGGATATACCCTATAGACAAAAGAACACTTAAAATCTACAGAACAGGGATATTTTAGTGTTTTATAGTCCCAACATGATATTAAGTGATATCCATTAATCGGAATAAATTCAGTTATGACTCATCAACAATGAAAATAAACACAGAAACATAGGCTTACGGAATAATTTTGCCGAATTATGAGGGAAATTTTTATAAAGGTCACTAAATCGAAACATTTGACGACTTATTTGTTACACACAATAATATTGAATATACATATTAACTATAAATATGTAAATATATCGGTGTTTTTTGAAGAAAATAAAAATGTAAATATTTAAAACCTCGCGTCAACTATAGAATGGACGCGGCGCCTATGCGAGCACTGAAAATTCGCCGATGACTGGTGATATCAATAATTAACTATAAGTTACTAGAGCACTATATGTGACCCTGCACAAAGAAACCCAGTTAGTGTGTCAAATTAACGAATTTCTTTTTTTTGTCGGATTATTATGTAATTTTTTTTTACATAAGAATCCGAAATTTTATTTTTTTTTTGATTTGATACACTAACTGGGTTTGTTTGTGCAGGGTCACATAATATTTTATATTGGGACAAACATATCCCACTTATTTTTTGTAAAAGAACACTTAAAAAAAAGTCACTTGTTTCGTACTTTGAATAGCATTTTATTTTATATGCACAAAAAAAAGTTTTCGAAATTCAAGAAAACGAATCCGGAACGAAAGGGTTAATTTAAAAAGTCCCAGCAGATGTTTGGATATATCCTATAGCCAAAAGAACATTTAAAATCCACAGAACAGGGATATTTTAGTGTTTTATAGTCCAAACTTGATATTAAGTGATATCAATACTTAACTATAAGATACTAATGGGATATATATGCAGCTATAAAGCACTATATGTGACCCTGCACAAAGAAACACAGTTAGTGTGTCAAATTAAGGTATTTCTTTTTTTTGTCGGATTTTTATGTAGAAAAGTTTTTTACATAAGAATCCGAATTTTTTTTTTTTTTGATTTGACACACTAACTGGGTTTGTTTGTGCAGGGTCACATAATATTTTATATTGGGACAAACATATCCTACTTATTTTTTGTAAAAGAACATTTAAAAAAAAAACACTTGTTTCGTACTTTGGATAGCATTTTATTTTATATGCACAAAAAAAAGTTTTCGTAATTCAAGAAAAAAAACATGAGGGCTTATTTAAATATATTTTACAGAGCCTGCTCAAAGTTAAAAGAAAACTAGCCAGATAAAGAATTGGTCTGTTTCTTCATGAAAATTGTGACCACAATAACTCGAGCTGTTTTAGATAAAGACATCAAATTTGGACCATAGAACAAAGTTCTTAAAACGGTAAAAATCTAAGAGTCAAAAAGGGTCAAAACTATTTCAAAAAAAAAAAAAAAAAAATCGTTATTCGAAATTTTTTTTTGCAACCATATTTTACCAGAATCCTGGACTAAAAGCAACTTTTCTTTAGATAGGTACTTGCTTTTAGTTGTTACACACGTTCTAGCATTCTGCTCGGTATTTCCTGCAATTTTCCAATTTTAATTCAGCCATTCCACGTTCCTGAAAACACCTTTTCTAAGAAATTATCTTTTCCCTCGTCGGATTAGTTAAGGCTCTTGGAAAATCCAAGAATTTCTTGATTATAATCTTTTAATCTAATTATATATTTAATTGCAATAAGATTTATATTGTTCCGGTTTAAGTAATTACAGGATAGAGACAATATATTGCATTTTTATTGGCTGACGCCTCGCAGGTTAATTTTCTCATAGGCAATATCTTACTTTACCCACTAGTACCATAAATAACTATTATCCACATTTTTTTTAAATTTTAAATGTTGAATCATAGGATTTTTTTGTTAGAAAATTAAATTTTACAGTCCCGTTCCCCAATGCGGTATATTTGCCTATTTTAACATATTTTCCCATATTGATATTTTGTGAAATTTTAAAATAATAGTGGATGTATAGATCGTGTCTACGCTGCAATAGTAATATTTGCATTTTGGTTAGGTGCATGGTAATGGCTGTGGTAATAATTTTAGGACACGCAATTTCCCAGTATAAATATATATTGTCGTTTATATTGACATTCGGCTTAACCTCATAGACAAAATAATAAACTAGAATGATTTTTGACTGTCTGCGCATACTTCTGCGTCCCGACTAAATGCGTAATCCATTTTGATTCTAAATGTCCAACATAAAGTAAAAATATATATATTTTATGTTGGTTACACTGTGGAACATTATTTTCTTTGTTCACTTCAGTACTCAGTAAAAGTTTCTTTTTGACGTTGGTTTGTTGCCACAGTTGGTTATATATGTATATATATACGAAAAACACTAATTAAATATGTTATACTTTACATAGAAAAATTTATTTTTAACAGTAATTTGAATATAAAAATATAATTCTTCGCACACATCTCTAACATGAAACTTGACGTTAACATAACCTCATTTTTTTATATTTTTGTTTTGTCTTTATATTTTTTGTTTTCTAGTTAAATCTAATTAGGTATATGTTTCTAGTTTAATGATCATTCGACTCACAAGACTATCTAAACTCCGCGCATTATCTATCTGAGTTGATGGTCATTTGTTTCTTGTTTTTTGGTTGGCAGAATATATTTAGTTCCTTATGTAAGGTTTTCATCTTGTTTAAAATTTATTGTCAATCAAGACATTATTTTGACATTTATAAAAAAATCCGAAAAAAAATGCTTTTAGTTTAGAAACCGCTTAGTCAGAATAAATTAGAATTAGTAGTGAGTAAAGATAGTAACATTTTTAGAAGAAAAGTCGGAACCTAACCAATGGCGGAAATGCAAATGCGCCAATAAAGAAGAAAGAAGAAGAAGAAGAAGATAAAAAAAATCCAAATAATTTGCTTTAGCAAGAAGAAATAACAAGAAAAGTGCATAAAAAGAAAACTAAAGCATCAATCTATAAACATTTTGTTTAAATGAAGTAATATAATGCAGTGCTCTATAAATTTTTGAAGTAAACACTACAACAGAGAATTTTTTGGTTAAAATAATACTGGTCCGTAATTTTATTCAGGTAATGTTAAATTTAAGTTTATAATAGCACTTTATGAATAAAAACTTACTTTTATTATAATTTTGAACAAAGTTTTACTTTTTAAACAGATTTTGTTATTATTTGTAAGACGTAAAATGACAGTCAATTTAACCTAAATGTTAAAAATTATCAAAAGCACAATGGGCTACAAAAATATTACTAAAAGTCATTTTTAAACCACTAATCATAGCTTCCTTGATCCAATTTGTTACTCAGATAGATAATGCGCCGAGTATATACATCTCTTGTTAAATGTAATAAACGTAAGTCGGATCTTGATGAATCAATCGGCCAATAAGAACGCTAATTTTCATAGTTTTTATAATTCTACTGTTGACTAAGAATTTTCACTTTTAATAGCATTTTTAGGTTAGGTTTCTTCAAAAAAATACGAATTATAAGATTATTTAAAAGTAGAATCACGCCCTAAATTTAGTACCTCTATTTTTAAAACAACCTGTATTGTACCTAAAAAAATCTCTCTGTGTGGGTCAAACCGAATGGCCGTTTATCCCCCGAAACGAGTATTTATGGGAGCCACTGAATTGCACATTGCACTACCCAGAAATACATTAACATTACTGTTCTAATTGATTTCCTCCATATCTATTTTCCTAATGAACTTATCGGCCCATCTGAATTTAATTATGGCCCCACATTAAACGTCTAAACATGCTCTATCTATGCTCCAGATATGCTCTTTCTAGTCCCAAATCATGTTCTATGCATCCTGTGGGAATAATTAATTTATTAAAAGTTATAACACTACGATTAGAACTGGGTAAAATAACAGTAAAAATTACTACTAATTACTGCAAAAAGTTACTGAATTTTTGTGATTTTCTCACAGTTAAACTTACTGGCAACTACTCAGAAAAATATTGAATTTTGGAAAAATGTTAGCTGTAACAAAATCTGAATTTTATTTTGGCCCCACACTAAACGTCTAAACATGATCTATCTATGCTCTATTTATGCTCTAACTAGTACCAAGTTAATTTCTATGAATACTTTGGGAATAAGCAATTTATTAAGAGTTTAAACTAGTTATAAATCATATAAATCAATATTTTAAAAATAATCTAATTTTAGTAAAAGAAATTAATTTTCAACACCTTAAATATATTTAAAAACATTAAAAATGTCGTTGTCAAAAATAGAACCTAACAGGGTTTAAAATGATGTATCACAAGCCTTCATTGTTAATTAATTGATAATTTAGGTCATTTTATTTAAGTGTTCCATAGTTTAAATAGATATATTAGCAGTTTCAAAGTTAAGGGGTGGGACGGACCCTAAAGACGGACGGTGTATAATAATAAATAAATTTTATATTTATAATTTTATATTAAATACCTACTCATTAAATAAATTTAATAAATATTTCTGTTGTTATAATTCTTAGAAAACGCCTAGTGGAATAAAACTTTTCTGGAATTAAATAAATAAAACTTTATCAACAACAGCTTATTAAATCTCTTTGGGCTGTTTTCTTTGATTTCCATTATAAAACTTAAAAACTTTTAAAAACAATAAATGCTCTTCTAAGTTTTGTTTAAATGTAATATCATGAATATAAATAAATAAATAAATGGTTTTAAAAACAATATTAAACGTAAAGCTATTGCTATTTTTTTATTAAAAATAAAATAATTTTTCTGGCTTGCAGCTACATAGAGGGTTTTGAGTTTGGTTTTATATTAAAACGTACACCTTTATTACCTAGTAAAAAAATTGGTCTTGTCAAATATATATTTTCTCTATTTTGCTCTTATAAGCTCATAATCACACGCATTTTGCGTGTTCTTATAGGCCCATAAGAGGTTGGTACTTTTTTTTCTTTTGGGTTGGCAGCAGGACAAAAGAATATCGTTTGACGTTTTCCGTGTTTTAGGTTATTTTTTACCGTGTTGAAATTGTGGCTTGGTTGTAGTGCTTTCAGTGAAAAAGAGAAAAGATGACTATAAACTATATCAAAATAGCATTTGTTCTTAGAATTATAAACATTGTGTAAACTGTAATGCAATACAATCCAAAACAAAAATCTCTAAATCAGTCATCAATTTAAATGTAAGTTTTTTTTTTAATTTTAGAGCACTTTTTTAGGTTTTTAGTAGTACTTTAATATATTATTGTTTTTTTAAAGCTCGCTAAAAATAAACTGTGATCGAAGAACTTTATATATTGGGAAAAAAATCGTTTTTAAATTTTACGAGAAAAAACACAATATGGGTGAGTAGTTTGAGTGGTTCCACATGAGAGTACCGACATAGCCACAATTTCAGACCGCAAAAAATTTGCCTAGAAACAGGACATGTCGTTGCTACAGCAAAAAATTGTTGAAATCGAGTCTGTTATACACCAAACAATTGAGCTAACTATTTAGGTTAAAATTGTTTGACATTAAGTATGACAATTTCAATATTTTTATCCAAATTTTCTAATAAAATAGGCTAACGCCCCTCGGTCAGCTAACCTTCCCTCAGGAAATTAAAATTTTTCTACCTCATGTAATGTACTATTAGGCTTCGAATTAAGAATTTGCTTTTACCTGGGTAAAATACAGTTTTTATAGGACTGCTTTAGAATGTAAGCAAATACACACACTTTTCAAACACAGAATGAATCCATTCTAGCTCTAGATACGGTATGAATATTCCGTATCAAGTGTTAGAATGAGCACATGTAGTGTCATCTCTTGTTTATAAAAGTAAAGAAAACTGTGGCAAAATTAGCAAAAATATATTTATTTTACCGTGAAATATTGAATAATTTAATGCAATTTAAAGTTTTGCGTTAAAATTACATAAAGTTTATTACTTTTTCTTAATATTTGACCAGTTTTTTATCAAATTAGTTCAAAAAATTAAAACTGCTCTATCTATTGTTAAATATTTAAACCTCATATCTGTCACAACAATCTGACATAACCTTCAATTTTTGCATTATAATTTGTAAATATGTGCTAAAATTAAATAAAAATCTTTTTTAAGTACTGATTGGCTAAAATTATTAAATAACATTAATAGCTTTATTTAAAGATATGTGTTTTGTTGCATTTACAATGTCGAGTTACAAAAAACATTGTTTTTACCCTTGTCCGCAGTTTAAAGCCACACAGTATTTCATATTTGCGGTCGAAGAAAAAGTATAGTCTACAACACGTATGGAATAGTCATTCCGCGCTCGCGGGACCGTCATACTCGCCTGCCGGCTCGTATGACAAACTTACCGCTTGCGCGGAATATTGTCTATTCCATACTAGTTATAGAATATACTATTCTTTATACATTTACAGATAATTTGTCAAATACGAGGCAAATACTTGTGGTTCATGGTTCAATGGTTCATTATAAAACAATAATAAAAAAAATATTACAGTATTTGAATACTGATGATGATTGTAATTTATGTAACATAAACAACTATATTACTTTTTTTTTGGGTTAGTCAAATAGAAACTTTTTTAATTGACTAGTTTAAAGTTCAATATTTATTTTGCGTTCAATTTCGATTAACTAAAAAAGCAATAACGTAAATAAACAATAAATAGTCGATCCAATAGCAAATAACTACGGTTTAAACACCTGACTTCCTCCACGTCAAAATTTACAATTTTGAAAAAAAAAATTAGGAAAACGAAAAAAAAAAACCTTTTTACCCCCCTTTTACCCTTTTAACCCTCCCCAGCCTAAATTTTTAACAAGGAACATTTTTTTTTCTTCTTGCTAATTAGTTTTTGTTTTTCATATTATTAAGTCCAACAGCAGCCAAGTGCAAAGTGGGTTAGGCCGTTCTGGTTCAGAAATATTTTTCGAAAAACGAAAATTTTTTGAAAAAAAAATTACTTGAGAAGAATAGTTCTTTAGCCTTTTTTAATCATCAATAACTTTTTGGTGTTTTGGAGAATTATTTTTAAAAAGAAAAGAAATATTTCTTTCGTAGTACTTGATGTTCCTAAAAATTTTGAGTCGATAAAAACGTGACATCGGACGGACGGGCGGACGGTCAAACATCTTCAAAGTTTATTATGTTTTCACGAAACACATTTGTATCCAAGAATTTTTTGTCTAGGACGTTTTATTGGCGATTTTGGGAAATTCTTAACTACCGTATAACACTATGCTAGCGCTTATGCGCTGTGAATGGTATAATAATGATTTGATGTGGACGCAGTCATTAAATACAAATATTAAATATTAAACTTAATAAATACCCTCGTAAGTACCTATCAATAATAAAATATATTTTATTTTATGTGGGATGTATAGATTAAACATTGATTCAAAAAAGGATTTATTGTGTAACAAATTTTATTACATACAGAGCGGTCCCAAAGTCACCCCCCCCCCTCTTAACTTTTGAACCAGTTGAGATATCGACTTCAAATTTGAAACTTTTAAATAAGACAACTTAAACTATCTTTTAGCATATATTTAATACTTTCAGCTCTTAAAATGTGGGCAGGGGGGCATGGGGGCACATTTTTTAAATGGAAAGGGGGGTCGTGTAATACATCATTTTAAAGCTTATAAAATTCTCCAATTAACTCCATATTTTTAAATTAAAAAAAAAAATTGGGTTTAAAATGGGGTTAAAAATGGGTATTAATGTCAAAATTCCTCTAAAAAAAAACAAATAATTTAAAAATGCCTAATTTCATCATAAAAAAATGTTAATTACACTTTTAAACTAATTTTAGTTTACATAAATAAAAATATATAAAAAAAACTTAAAAAATCGAATGTTTTAGCACAAAAAATTGAAATATCAAAACCTTAAAAAACATTTTTAAAAAATTTAAAAATATTAGTTTAAATAGAAAATTTTATAAGCTTTAAAATGATGTATCACACGACCCCCCTTTCCATTTAAAAAAATGTCTCCCCATGCCCCCCTGCCACATTTTAAGAGCTGAAAATATCAAATATATGCTAAAAGATAGTTTAAGTTGTCTTATTTAAGAGTTCTAAATTTGAAGTCGATATCTCAACTCGTTCAAAACTTAAAAGGGGGGTGACTTTTGGACCGCACTGTATTTCTAATATAATAATTCACAATGAAAATTTAAGGGGTCCTTCTACATTCAAATTTTAAAAATATTTTTTTTATATAGAAAGAAAAAAGATATCATTGTGAAATTTGGTAGGTGTTTATTTATATTCAAAAAATACAAAAAAAAAAATAGATTTTTAAAGTGCCATTTTTTTGGCCATAAAAATTTTTTGAAAAAATTTTATGTACTTTATATATAATTCACCTATATTTCATTTATTTTTATGGATCTAATACTCCTTTTTGAATTACGCTGTAGTTAAAACAAAAATTAATTATTATTTTTTTTAGATTCAAATATAATCAGATTTAAAGAAGATTATACGAAGATTTCAGCTTCCATATAAAAAAATTAATTAAAATTAAGTTAACAAACAACTTTAGATAATTACTTGGGACAGCAATTAAATGTCTATACAGAATTATTTTAATTTCCGCCGAAAAATGAATCTTCGCACATAAGGTAATATTAAAACTTCCTAGCCAAAAATAAAAAACAAAGTATTGTTTTGTTTTTAACAGCACTTGATTTTTGTGAAATTTAACCATAGTTAAAATACATAATGCACTTTGAGGGTAGTACTTATGGCGTCGCCCCCCCCTGGCTTTTCAAATATATATTATTTTGTTTTGGTTTTAACAATTTAAAGTGTTTAGTTCTCAGATTTCGAAAAAAATTGCCTGCGGCGCTGGAAATGGTTACGGAACTCACATCCATAGAAAACTTGTATCTAAAACATTTTAAAAATAATTATAATTTGCTTTGAAAATTCTGAGGGGTTTGGTAAATGATTTATGGATGTATTCGCCTGCGTAACAATAACATGATAACCGAGCCGAATCCGAGTACCATAAATTTTAATTAAAAGGTTTTATGAAACATTTTTTTTAATTATAAGTTGTCTAAAAAATGCGTTTTGATTAAAATTCTATAAGTTTTCATATTAACCCCCCCCCCCCCGTGAAAAAAGAATGGCCCTTTTTGGGGATTTAACAACAAAAATTGTTGATAAAATTGTAAAGCAGAATAGGCTTGCCCCTCCCTCTATCAAAAATCCTGCGGCCGCCTCTGACTTAGCGTTACGATGCATTACAAGGGGATTTAAAAAATATAATATAATATATTATATTTAAAAAAAAAATGAAAAATCAATAGTTCCCAAAAAAAAAACACTCAATCAGTTGATTTGAATGGTATAGCACCTTAGGAATCTAACTTCGGCCTCTAATTAAACATTACAATTTTGGCCTTTTTAATAGGGCGTTGCGTACTTTATAGCATATATTAAAATTTCGAAAAACTAAAATGCTTGGAGTGCCATTCTTTCTTCTTTTTTTACCTAAAAGAAAAAGGTGTGGAGCTACACAACAATCAAAAAAGAGTTTGATGCTCCGCAAAGCCAAAACAAGCAAAAATGGGACCCCAAGCATTTTAGTTTTTCGAAATTTTTATATATGCTGTATAAAGTACGCTACAACATACTTTTTACCCCAAAAGCAAAATAAATTGACATTGTATGAGGATACGGATATTTTTGGCTTTAGTATATTAATAATAATCTTTAAAAAATTTTTTGTGTCCCTATGAATAAAAAGTCTAATAACATCTGAAAAATTAAATATATTTTGTTCAAAATTGTTGTAAAAGTTGACTTATGTGCGAAAATTTGAGGAGCACTCATACATAGCTAATTCGTAGTCGTCGTCTTCTTCGTGGAAATCTAAATGAAAAATCTGAAACCAAGTTTTTCTTTAAACTTAATTAACATCCATTTAGCGGAGTAATTTTCCGAGAAAAAGCGAAAAATTTCACAAGAGAATATTTCACACACTGAAAATGCTCAATTAATGGAATTCATTGGGAGATTAGCTCAGCGGTCTAAGGCATCGATATAGCATTGACACTGAGCTAATGATCGTGAGTTGAAACCTCACTGGCGCCGATTGCCTTTTTCAGTTAATTAATAATTGAAATTTGGCGAAGACGTACTCCCTAGATATATTGGTTCGAAAGCAATTAAAACCGGCGGTTCCCTCTACTACTAGCCCACACAAGTCCTGGACTTAGGGGATGCTTAATTAAGTAGAATAGTACGAGGTTATAAATAAAAATAAATATTAATAAGGGGCCATCCATAAAAGACGTCCGCAGTTGGGGGGCCGAGGGTTACCAAAATCGGTCAGAAGCGGACAAGGAGGGGGGGTCAAGCCATTTTCGGACGTCTACTTTTCCAAATTCAATAATTTTTATCTAATGAAGTACATTTTTCATAATCCCACTATCCGATGATATGTAAGCGATTTCTACCGCGGCGATTCAGGCGTTTGCAACGCCATCCAGCGGTTCCAAGCAAGACCATTTGGTTTTTCCATGTAGTATCTGACAGAAAATTCTATGTTTGAGTATAAGAATAAATTTTTATCACATTGACGGGGGCTTTGATCTCTTATTATTTCATAATGAAAAAAAAGGGGGGTACCCTACTGCGTTTTGGACGTCCTTTGGAGGGGAGGTCTGGAAATCGGACAAGGGGGAGGGTATCTAAAATTCCGGAATTTTCGCGGACGTCTTTTATGGACGGCCCCTAATGAAATACACGAAGGAAAATTATTCGTACAAAAAAATCACACAATGTGAATCTGAAGTATACAGGATGTCCAGTAAATGATGTTATTAATTTTAAGGGGTGATTCTATATAGGAAAATATGAAAAAAAGTTCCTATAAACATATGTCTACTAATGCGTCGTAAGGGAGCTAAGCCCCTTTGAAAGTGGCTAAAAAATTCGGTTTATATTTAATAACTCAGGAACGCTTTGATGTACAGCAACGAGGTTTTGAATGTAAACTAACCTTAATAAGGCCCATCTTCGTATGCTATCTGCATATACTTATATTAAACAAGGGTGTGCGAAACTGGGGGGGCCTTATTAGTTTTTTGTCCCAAATTTTTTTCTGTGTAACTTTTTTGTAATTTTATTTTTGGACTTGGGGGTCACTTTTTTGCCCCAAACTTTTTTGTCCGTACATTTTCTCAATGGAATAGGATTCTTTAGTTAAAAATACATCAAATAAGGTACTCTTTATGTAACACCGTAGCGCCAACCGTTTTCGAGAAAATGTATTTATTTACTTATTTATTTATTTATTGTTTATAGTCATAGATGGGACCTCAATTGAGGTATTTTAACCATATGACTGTTCAGCTACAATAATTTACATAAATATAAAAATATGCTTTATCCAATACATACAGATAATGAGACAATTACCAGCTTTATTCTAAATAGATAAACTCAATAATAACCCCCGCGTGGCTTTTACTTTATTGAGTGGATAATTATTTATTTTACCCACTCAACTGTCACTTGTCAAATTATTTTCTTGTAAATGTCATTAAAATTTTTAATAAAAATATAAATTCCTAAGCTATTTATTGGATAAAACCTTGTATGGCACTCATGGGTAAACCGCAACGAACTAATAACTCTTCTCTCTAGAATACGCATACCGCAAATATAAAGTATCGCCATCATCTCGGTTTGTTTGTAAACAAATAGTAGGTATATTCAGGCCTGAACAATAACAATTACCAGTAACTGTTATTGTTGTCTCTGTTAGAACAAAGCTGTTCGAGTAAGACAGACAAATGTATATGTTGGCTGCGTTTTTGTCAGTTTTTACGAATGAAATGTCTATTCTAGAGAGAAGAGTTATTAGTTCGTTGGTAAACCGATATTGCCCTCTCGAAAATTAACCTGCTTGGCTGACAAGTCGCAGGTTAATTTTCTCATGGGCAATATCTTACTTTACCCACTTGTACCAACTTTTCTATACTCAAAATAATAAACAAACCTCTAAAGAAATTTTTCAGTTTTCATTTTTCCTTCTGTATAAAATAAAAGTCCAAAGAATTCGATGTATATAGATAACTTTTATTATTCCTTTTGACACCTAATATTTGCTGATTTTGCAGTGTAGACACCATGGGATTAAAAGCGAAATTTGGGTATATGCGCATTTTAGCCAGGGCCAGTTGTAAATTATTAATGAGATTGTAGCTTAGGCGGAAAACAGCCATGCATGGCTCCCGCGTGGACGATTTTAATTGGATTATATGAAAGTCCCAATATCAGTTAGTCATACTCTTCGTTTTTATTTTTACTATTATCCGTGTCTGAAATAGACTGCAGTGACTCATTTGCGAACGTGTGCTAAAAGGCGAGGATCACAACAATTCGGGTGCGGTTCGCGTAACCCCGTCTGAGGGGAATCCCTTATACGAGAGCAGCATAATACCTTTTAGGTATTAGTCACTGCGTTCTATTTCAGACACAGAGTATAGACAAATTCACAGCTGTTCGGACTGACGTCATCACACTGTAAAAAGTAAACGGAATATTCGGTTACAATTGTACTTTTAATGTAAGTTTTGTTAAAAAAACGCAATATTTCACGTACAACCTTAAAAAGTGCGTGACTTTAGACCTATAGTTTTTTTTATCAAAAATTAGTACATTTGTATATGATCATAATTTTCTGTCTATTTTAACAGAATATTTAGTTACAAATGGATAGGAAGGAAGTTGGATATTTAGTTACAAATGGAGAGGAAGTTTAACTTCCGTAGTTATGATCCTATACGTTGAGCCCAAATTAATATGGGGTCCATAATTAAATCAAAATACTTAACCACATCAGGTATTTTGAATCTAAGATATTATATAAGTCTTTGGATAAAAATTATAGATTTTTGTTTTAATATAAGGCCAAAAAAATATTTTTGTCATCTAGAAAGGTATTCTTCATTAGATTATGGACAATAGTATTATTATTTTATCATTTTAGCTTACAGACTTTTTAATACTAAAGACTTTTAAGTTGTTGATATAACAGCAGAAGTCCTTGAACCGAACCTTGAGGAATACCAATATCCATAACTTTCACATTTGAACATATGACTTTGATATAAAGAACTTTCACTTTCGGGTTTAGACCGTGTTAATGAATTTTCACTTTTGAAAATCCATTAACACGGTCTAAACCCGAAAGTGAAAGTTCTTTATATCTTAATGGCCGTGAAAGCTTAAAATCTAAAATATGACTTTGATGTGTATACACGGAAAGAAATTAGTGGGCTCTGCGCTATACATTATAAGATATTTGGTAACAGTGGCAAATTATAGTGATTTAAGCTATAGATTATAAGGGACACAATAACTAATAATGTTAAAAATAAATTGGAAACGATTATATATATTACAGACACGATTATATTTATTACAGGCACTATTATAAATTTACAGAAATTTTATTATATTATAAAAATTATTAGCACGGACAATAATTAAATCTATTTAAGCTATAAATGCCATACTATTTGTTATATTTTATTATTCACTAAACAATTAAAGTATTTCATATAAATTTTTACACTGCCATAATTGTAAGAGAAAGCCTAGTATTTATATAATAAGCGATTATAATTTGCTTGGTATGTGTGTTATAGCGCTCCTAGCTATAATTTTTTTTTCCGTGTAATGTTTCCTATTGCTCCAATAACGTAATAGCTTCTAAACTTTTGTCACAAAAGTTAAAACCTTAAAATGACGGACGCTATCGCACGCCTACTAAATTTTTCAAAAGGAACTTCTTGTATATATTTGATTGCTTTTAGTGGTTTTATTTTTCGGAAATAAAGATTAAAAGTTATATAATATGTTTAATGTGGAGTCTAAAATGGAATGCGAAGCAGTTATATGTGCTTTTACCGGCAAAACCAACTTTCCTTTACGAATATTGTAGTCAGTTATTAGGATTTATTACGCCAGTTTTGCCGCTCTGTCTTCGTGAATTATTAAATTATATCCATTTTCAAACTATATACATTTATTTAACGCTGCTTATTTTTTTTGCTCTATTGCATAGTTGAAAGTATGCATTTTTTCTATGCAAATATTTTTATTAAAACAGGATGTTTTTTTAGTAGTAGTAATATTATATAAATTGAGACTTTCTTACCTTTATTACCATAGTATTATAAATACCGAAAATTTATTATTACTATTATTATTACGGTATGAAATATATAATTTTACAAAAAAAAATCGGTATATAAATAGTATATTGTTTTACTAAGAGGAAAAGTGAAGTTTTTTTTGCTAGTCTGTAGAATTTACGGACGACGCGAAGCGGAGTCCGGAAACTACAGACGAGTAAAAGAAAGCACTTTTCCTCTGGTAAAACATACTAATTTTTCTTCAAGCATCCTATATATATTTTTTTTAATATTAATTTATGAATTTAATTTATTCAGTAATAAAGTATGTTTTTTTTTATTAAAATAGGCCAATAAAACCCTTTCGAAATAAACTTAAACCTTCATTAGATCATTTTAAATTTTTTTCGTAGGTTAAATCGTACACTTTTTGCGATTTCTATGGTAACGTCTAATGTAGCATCTGCAATTTCGGAGAAATTTGTAGGTGTATAAATCATATATTCTTCTTCAATCAATTTCACACAAGGTTTTTGCACAGAATCTCGAGTCAACGACCTGTTTACATAATAAACAAACAAGTTTGAAGTATGGCTGTCATAAAAGTCAAAGAGTGCTGCCGTTAGTGGTGGTTTTGCTAACTAACTTTTTTTTACGGCGTACAACAATTAATTCATTTTTTTACTGTAAAAAAATAGATCACTTTTAACTAGTGTGTTCAGTTATAAAATATGAACATGTAAACTTTTACACATGTAAACTTTTACACATCAAAATGTATGTTTTTCCACTGTACTTTTTTTTTTCTTTGTATACTTCCATTGCAGTATGCTATAAGCATATTAAATAGTTTAAATCCCCAATGAAACATTTATAACTCTCCCAACAATCGACTGCGCGTTTATTTTTCACACGTAATATTTCCAGATTTTAAACAAAAAAAAAAGTAAACAAGGGTAAAACTACCTATACGAGAAGTTTATTAATAGTTTTTATCGACTTTTTCTAATGCCTTTCCCCTTTAATTTATTTTTCTGTTATATGCAGTGTTTTGCTAGATATAGTAGACGGCACAAATAAGAGATTTTTTTTTAGAAGCGAACATTTTTTTCTGGCGCGTGTCGAGGTATATCAATTGACACCAAAAGTCCAATCAGACCGTCTAGTACGTAATAAAATTTAATTACGCCTCTGTCTCACATTAATCTGTTTCAAATGTAAATATTCTACTATATCTCTGGCATCTACTACACCAGGTTTTGAAGTGTATGATTTTGATAAAGTCAATTTTTTTAATTTAGATAATTTCTTTTAATATTTTAAAACAAAAATCCAATGGAAAAAAATTATAAAAAAAATGTTTGTGTAATTTTATTTTACCTTATAGGTGTTTTTTAAATTTTTCTTCTATTGGGAATACTAAAAAAGTTATGTACAGAAACAAGTTATTACCTTTTAGGGAAATAGAAGGGGGGGGGTCATGGAAAAAAATGATAATAAAATTATTTGTTATTTTATTTTACCTTTTAGGTAATTTTCAAATTTTTCTTTTATTTTTAATAATAAAGAAGCTATGTCCAAAACATTTTTTTAATTTAATTTAAATTTTTCTCGACGTGTCAGGAAAAAATAAGATGATTGAGCACAACACTTTCTTTTATGAGAAAGTATAAACAGTATTTTTAGTTTAAACAATAATTTTTAGTGTATAAAAAAAATATCGATGGATTTTAATTTATATTAATTAATACTATATTGAATAAAATACATAAGAGAGAATGTTAAAAAGGACTTGGATGCAAAACCTCTGTAAACTAGTGTTATCATTTTAAAGAAAATGATCAGATTATTATTTCCGTTTTCTTTTTCTTCAATTTGTTCTTTTAGAACAAGTATTGTTTTGATGGCGGAAGTATTTAAAACTCTCAAAGGGTTGAATCGAGTTTTCTTCCATTGAAAAGAAAAGTCAAGTTTCCGATTGATTAAGATAAGTATCTACGAGTATCGAGAATATTGTTCTCTAAATGACATTTACGATAAGAGCACTAAACTGAAAAGTACAAATGTCTACATCCAACAGAAAATATCCCCACTTGTAAGTGACAGTCAGAGCAGACCAACGAACTAATAACTCTTCTTTCTAGAATACACATACCGTTAAAATAAAGTATTGCCAACATCTCGGTTTGTTTGTAAACAAGTAGTAGGTATATTCAGGCATGAACAATAACAATTACCAGTAACTGGTATTGTTGTCTCTTTTAGAACAAAGATGTGCGAGTAAGACAGACGATGTTGCCGACGTTTTTGTTAGTTTTTACCAATGAAATGCCTATTCTAGAAAGAAGAGTTATTAGTTCGTTGGAGCAGACAAAACAGAATTTTGAAAGCAGTCGTGACTATGCTTTTACTAGGTCCATCAGTAATGCTAATAACCCAGTAAACGAATGGTATGCGGCTTTATTTAAAATTCCATGGCATTCTAGTTTTCATGACGTGCCCTGCAGTGTACGCTTGGGGACAATCACTTGTCACATAACCCCAAAATATTAAAGAAGCTTTCTAAACTTCAGAGAGAAGCTGCTTAAAAGTCAAGCTAACCTTTTTATTTTGACAGTGAATTGTTTTTTTTTTTCGTTATGGCAACATCGGTGCAACAGATCTATAGCAATAGTCTCTTTGTCCGCGTACTCTTAACTTATACTAATAAATAAGTAATTAATAAACTAAATACAAATTTGACAATGACTTACCATGACAAATATTATTTTAAATTAAGTCGTGGCTAATACAGTGCACCTAGTGCGGATTAGGGTTATTGGGCAGAAGGGTTATTGGGAGAAGCGTTATTGGGGAGTAGGGATATTGGGAGTTGGATTATTTAGAGTAGTTATTAAAAGTAGGGTTATTGGGAAGTAGGGTTATTAGGGGAGTGAGATTATTGAAAAGTAGGATTATTGGGAGTGGGCTTATTGGGAAGTAGGGTTATTGGGAAGTAGGGTTATTGGGGAGTAGGGTTATTGTGGAGTTCGGTTATTGGGGAGTAGGGACCTTGGGAGTAGTATTATTTAGAGCAGTTATTAAAAGTAGGGTTATTGGAGAGTAGGGTTATTGGGGGAGTAAGGGCTATTGAGAAGTAGGATTATTGGGAGTGGGCTTATTGGGAAGTAGGGTTATTGGGGAGTAGGGTTATTGGGGAGTTGGGTTATTGGGGAGTTGGGTTATTGCCAATAATTGCCCAATAACTTATAACTTATTGGAAAATAGACATGTTACGAAGTAGTGTTGTTGCAGAGTAGGGATTTTATGGAGTAAGGATGTAAGAAAGTAGGGATATTGAGAGCAGGGATGTTAGTCTGTCACAATCAGTGATAGATCAAAATATTTTTTAATTAGCCATTTGACTTTTAAAGTCGGCCTAATATAGTATACTCGTTTCGCGACGTATATATTTATAAGTCTAATTTCTGGATTTTGATTTGTCTCTAATATAGACTCTCTATAGCACCTATATAGAGATACTTTTAAGCAAAGAAAGATCTATCACGGTTAATTATTTTATTAATTTAAATCGGCAAAATGTGACCTGTTCTATGGCATGAACAGAAAAACACTTTACATCATGATTTTATTTCAGAAAGAAGGAAAAAATCGATAAACCCTATTGCAGCTTAATGGGTAACAAATGTAATTTTATTTACAATTATTCCAGTGTATTTTTCCATTACATGAAAGTAAATTACTTTTCCAATCCGGTGATTGCACAGTAAACAAAAATTGTGTTTTTAAAGTGCACTATAAGTACTGCCGAGTAAATGAAAAAGTCGTATTTACATTTAAAATTTTATCTTACCAACTCATAACATTATTGTGGATTTTCATAAACGTATTAAAGCAATATGAATTTAAGTGCCTATTCACAAGCTCGCATAAGAACATAAAACATAACAATGCGATGCCGTGATTGGCTTGACGGGCCGCCATGAATCTTGGAAGCTTCTGGATATGCCTTAAGTCTGCGCACTCGGAATGTATCTAGAAATACAGTTGGTATTACTATGCAACAATTCTATCTTTCTCTCTGTCTGTCAGTCTGTCTCTATCAGTCTGTCTCTGTCAGTCTGTCTCTATCTCTGTCTCTGTCAGTCTGTCTCTATCTCTGTCTCTTTCTCTCTTTATCTCTTTCTCTCTTTCTCTCTTTCTCTCTTTCTCTCTTTCTCTCTTTCTCTGTTTCTCTGTTTCTCTCTTTCTCTCTTTCTCTCTTTCTCTCTTTCTCTCTTTCTCTCTTTCTCTCTTTCTCTCTTTCTCTCTTTCTCTCTTTCTCTCTTCTCTCTCTTTCTCTCTTTCTCTCTTTCTCTCTTTCTCTCTTTCTCTCTTTCTCTCTTTCTCTCTTTCTCTCTTTCTCTCTTTCTCTCTTTCTCTCTCTTCTCTCTTTTTCTCTTTTTCTCTTTCTCTCTTTCTCTCTTCTCTCTTTCTCTCTTTCTCTCTTTCTCCCTTTCTCTCTTTCTCTCTTTCTCTCTTTCTCTCTTTCTCTCTTTCTCTCTCTCTCTCTCTCTCTTTCTCCCTTTCTCTCTTTCTCTCTTTCTCTTTCTCTCTCTCTCTCTCTTTCTCTCTTTTCTCTCTTTCTCTCTTTCTCTCTTTCTCTCTTTCTCTTTCTCTCTTTCTCTCTTTCTCTCTTTCTCTTTCTCTCTTTCTCGCTTTTCTCTCTTTCTCTCTTTCTCTCTTTCTCTCTTTCTCTCTTTCTCTCTTTCTCTCTTTCTCTTTCTCTCTTTCTCGCTTTCTCCGCTTTCTCTCTTTCTCTCTTTCTCTCTTTCTCTCTTTCTCTCTTTCTCTCTCTCTCTCTCTCTAGCAACG
Source organism: Brachypterus glaber (assembly GCA_958510825.1). Lineage (NCBI taxonomy): Eukaryota > Metazoa > Arthropoda > Insecta > Coleoptera > Kateretidae > Brachypterus > Brachypterus glaber. The sequence continues at coordinate 44,048,676 of OY294048.1, read as the reverse complement.
TCGTATTTTCGAATATAATTTTTTGCCGCATTCTTTCGACTGTCTTAGATCCGTATTTAAACTTTAGTTATAATTTACAGATGAAAAGTTTTACCGTATTCGCATATTTGCATAGGTAAACTTGCGCAATATTGATAAAACTATCGAAGTTTACTTTGTAATAATTCGATGAACATTTTATTGAAAAGCCAAACTTAATTTATCGAGTTTAAATAGTTCAAGCCACTAAATAAATGCAAATACGTCGAAATGTTTTAGCTTAATAAACGGAACAACTTTGTGAGGAGTTGTGTTCCGAGAATTCTAACTTCTAATTATTGTTAGAAGACTAAATCAGAAGTTACGTCATAAAATAAACCGGTCAAGCATATACACAGTGGCCAAACTTGAAATTGTAGAAAATAATTCTCATGAGAACTTTTACGTTTTATTAATGAATTATTAGCGATTTTTATTAATTTATACTTTATAATTGTATCTAAATACTAATTATATTCACCTAAAGTTTGGGTTGACAATGTATACCCTTTGTAGAAATTAAAAAATGCGTTTTGTGTATTTCGGTATAAAATTTATTAATACCTGAGCCGACTTTCAGCTACCTATGTAGCCATTTTTAAGGCTCTTTTGTCAGGCGTACAAACTCGTCACGATCACACTTAAACATTAATTAAGTATTTCGGTATAAAATTTATTAATACCTGAGCCGACTTTCAGCTACCTATGTAGCCATTTTTAAGGCTCTTTTGTCAGGCGTACAAACTCGTCACGATCACACTTAAACATTAATTAAGTATTTCGGTATAAAATTTATTAATACCGGAGCCGACTTTCAGCTACCTATGTAGCCATTTTTAAGGCTCTTTTGTCAGGCGTACAAACTCGTCACGATCACACTTAAACATTAATTAAGTATTTCGGTATAAAATTTATTAATACCGGAGCCGACTTTCAGCTACCTATGTAGCCATTTTTAAGGCTCTTTTGTCAGGCGTACAAACTCGTCACGATCACACTTAAACATTAATTAAGTATTTCGGTATAAAATTTATTAATACCTGAGCCGACTTTCAGCTACCTATGTAGCCATTTTTAAGGCTCTTTTGTCAGGCGTACAAACTCGTCACGATCACACTTAAACATTAATTAAGTATTTCGGTATAAAATTTATTAATACCTGAGCCGACTTTCAGCTACCTATGTAGCCATTTTTAAGGCTCTTTTGTCAGGCGTACAAACTCGTCACGATCACACTTAAACATTAATTAAGTATTTCGGTATAAAATTTATTAATACCGGAGCCGACTTTCAGCTACCTATGTAGCCATTTTTAAGGCTCTTTTGTCAGGCGTACAAACTCGTCACGATCACACTTAAACATTAATTAAGTATTTCGGTATAAAATTTATTAATACCGGAGCCGACTTTCAGCTACCTATGTAGCCATTTTTAAGGCTCTTTTGTCAGGCGTACAAACTCGTCACGATCACACTTAAACATTAATTAAGTATTTCGGTATAAAATTTATTAATACCTGAGCCGACTTTCAGCTACCTATGTAGCCTTTTTTAAGGCTCTTTTGTCAGGCGTACAAACTTGTCACGATCACGCTTAAAATAAACATTAATAATAATAAATAGGACTGTAGTACGTTAACAAACACATTTAAAATAGAAAATATAAAATTTTGACAGCACAAAAATATTCGTGTCAAAATTAATTTTATATTTTCTATTTTAAATGTCTTTGTTAACGTACTACAGTCCTATATATTATTATTATTAATATTTATTTTAATTAGGATCGTGACGAGTTTGTACGCCTGACAAAAGAGCCTTGAAATGGCTACATAGGTAGCTGAAAGTCGGCTCGGCTATTAATAAATTTTATACCGAAGTACACAAAACGCATTCTTTAATAAAAGTAAAGTATCTATCAACCGAATGCTGCTTTGTCATTGGTGGTTGCTATGCAACCGAGGTACTCTACCAATCAGATAAATTTACTTGAAGGTGAATATAATGACACTTAAAATTATAAACAAAAGTTATAGTAACATTAATTAATGATTTTTTATATTCATAATATGAATTAAAATTTTAAATATAATTCCACTGTACAAAATTTTCTACAATTTTTGGGTAAAATGGGATAAACCTCATAAACTCTCTTAGGAATATAAAAAATAGGTCAAACCATCCTTTTAAAGGTTTTTTTTATTTCCTAAAACGAATTGTTTTAATATTGGTTTATTGGTTTTCAAAAAAATGAAGTTTAAGCAAGTTTATATTTACAATATTTTCGTTCAAAAAATAAAAACTTGTGATAATAAAAATTCAACTTCACTCCCGGGAGCGCGCCCCAGCCCGGGCGGGGGCAATGTGAAAAAATGGTATTGTTTTACTTTCCCCAAGGAAAGTCAAGCGTTAATAAAAAAAAATCGAAAAATATTTATTGCTTTTTTTACGTTTCTGGACGTTTAATATCCAAAAAAATATGATTTCCGTCAAACAAAAATTCTGTCTGTAGGTTGGTCTGTCGGTCTGTGTGTCCGGGAAATTTATGACCACGATAACTCAAGAACGATTCGGGTTAAAGACTTCTTTGGACCAGGGGTTGATTATCCAAAGTTCTAGGCTGGGATTGTTTTTCGTAAAAATCAAGTTGGGTTAAGGGGGAAAATGGGGTAAAAACAATTTCCTTTTACTAAAAAAGAAACTACCTTGAAAATTTTTTTTTTAAACTACATCTATTACAGGGGAAAATATTATTGGGTTGCCAGCAGTTTTTTTATCTGAGCAATGTTTTTTTTTTCTATTTCTGTTAATAATTTGAGAAAAGTTTTTGGAGTTTATATTTATTTTTGTTAATTATATAACACACCCCGGATGGCACTAGAGATTTTACCGATTGTACATTCTGGATCAAGGAACTTCCATGGAAAGGACTTTTTACGATCTGACCGCAAGGGGCGATATAACTTATTCCATCATTGCGATTGAGATAACGCTGGACATTTCATTTTAGATTTCGGGATGAAGGAAAAAGGGAAATAAAAAGTGATTTTGATTTTGACAGATAAAAAATTACGCAATTTTAGTATTTTCAAATAGGTATACATTTTTTAAACCTTCCCGTAAACATTCTTAAAGTTACTACGGTAACGCTAAATGCCCTTGCATCGTAAGCCAACTGGCAAGGTCCGATTCACACAACCCGAAAAACGTTGACGTGTCATCACGGAAAACCCATTAACGAGCTAAAAAGCGATTTTGTGATAAAATTTTGTTTCTACAGAGGTGATATCTATACAAAAGTATTTTTAGTTACATCAAAACAGAGGGCTGACTAAAAAAGCTTTTTATTTTTAACCAAGGTTAGAAATGAATTTATATCTAACCTGTTTTTTAGCTTTTGGTTATACCTCATAGATGGCGAAACAATCGCCTTGTCTGTAAACAGTTGAAGTATGCCAATAAAATAACCTAACATTTTTGTTTATTTCTACGAAAAACAATAAGAAATAATATTTATTTATATATTATATGGTTCATACCGAGACTGATAATAGGAAATAACAACGAGCCACTTATTAAATTATTATTTAGTTGAAATTTATAGTGACGTTAGAAATCTGCAAAATTTCTGTAGAAGATCATTTAAAATGGTAAATTTTACGAGGTAATGTGTTATTTATTTATGCTTGTGAATAAAATTCTGTTCTAACCACATAAGAAAATGACATTTCCAACTCTCGAGACGCGAATTTGGCCTAGGCTACGCCTAAACTAAACTAAACTAAACTAAACTAAACAAAAATCTCTCGAGTTGGAAATGTTGCATTTTATTATTAGGTTAGAAATATACTATAGTTCTATCTAAAGGTGAATATATTGACTGATATTTAAGTAATCGTAAAATAAAAACCCACAAAGCCACGCTTTTAAACTTATCCCTTTCACAAAATATAGGTTTACCTACACATTTTCCAGCAATGCACTTTCCCATTTAGTAAACACTGCGAATGCTTAATGAACTATTTTGCAATCAACGCTTTTTTTTATGCCAAATTGTTCCACTTGACTCAACATCCAAACGTTTAAAAATCATCTGGGCGCAAATAAAAATATTTAAACAGTAAATATGACTAACTTTTTAGACAAGCCGTAGTATACTCTTTACGGTGCACTATAGTCCGGGCGATACCAAAGAACTTTTACCTCAAGAATGAACATGATGAAATCTACCGTATGCTTTGTTTGAAGCGTGAACCAACTACGGTGAGGGGCTGGTGGGGAGTGACTATTGTTTACACTTAGTACGCGTAAAGAGAGAGAAAGAATGAGTAAACTCACAGTCTAATGTCGTAAACTTTGTCAAGCAATACAGTGTTGCCGGTTGCAATACCTGCTTTAGATATTTTATTGGAAATTTTAAGAAATATTAGTTTTATTTGAGTTTTATATGAACTAGTAGTTTAATTTTAATAAATTTAATTATATTACATTATCAAACATAATTATAGTGTCGTAGTATAGTGTTTTTTTTTAAATTTTAATGTAGGTATAAAGATTTCTTATAATGATAAAGTGAAAATTACGCAACATCGCTCTGGTCACCAGAAGGTCAAAACTAGCGATACTTATGTTTACATCAGAAGCAGTATCGCGTACTTTTATGTAAACAAACAAACAAAAAGATGACACCTTCATAAACATTGGTCTGAAATAACTTCTTGAGGTAAAAGTTCTTTGGGCGATACCCAAAAATGGCATTAATTCTGCTGTTTACGCGTATACGCTACAGGTTTATAAATTGGTGTAGGGAGGTATTTTAGAATGCTAAAACCGAATATGACATTAGAAGTTGAAAATTCAAAATAGCGGGTCCAATATGGCCTCTTTAATAGTTAAATTTATGCATAGTTTTATTTTAAATTGCTAATGTGCTTTTTGCACTTTTTGCAATTTCTTTTCCCTTCGCAGCTCAAATTTATCTCTACTCCATTGAGTAACAATGTTATTTGGCACGTTTCGGCGGAAAAGGAAGGACCTACAATGTGGGTCCCACATCAACTCAATATGCATTTTTATTAAAGCTCGACTGACCGAGATAAATAGAAAAAAGTTTATTTTTCTCATTTTTATTTTTATGGTGATACACATTTGTGGTCGACGTGATTCGTTACAATATAAGCCAAAAAAGTTCAAACGAAATATCTACAGTATTTTTTTTTAAATACTAAAAATACCGGGTGCACCACTAAAAGTGTACATTTAATTCTTGGCAATATTAAATCTTTAATTTAAATATTATTTATAACGAAAAACACCTTGTTTCTCCTAGATTTTGTTTTGTAAGCCAATTATGGCATGGCATTCTTATATTTTATGTTCTTATGCAAGCTTCTGAATATGCTTTAAAGTTTGAAATAAACAGAAACTAGTTCTTTTTATGGAGATCAAAAATTTTATGGTCGGCGCGATTCTTTACAATTTAATCCACAGTATTTTAATATTTAGGATCATTTTTTTAAGAGTATGTTACTGAAAATACCAGGTGCCCTACGTAATCAGTTGTTTTTTGACAATATTTTAAAGATATTAACCAGACATTTGTACCAGTTAGTATATACCAACGAACTAACAACTCTTCTCTCTAGAATACGCATATCGTTAATATAAAGTATCGCCAACATCTCGGTTTGTTTGTAAACAAATAGTAGGTATATTCAGGCCTGAACAATAACAATTACCAATAACTGTTATTGTTGTCTCTGTTAGGACAAAGCTGTGCGAGTAAGACAGACAAATGTATATGTTGACTACGTTTTTGTCAGTTTTTACAAATGAAATGCCTATTCTAGGGAGAAGAGTTATTAGTTCGTTGGTATATACTCAACAAGCATAAACAATACCTATAGTTAGCTAAGCGAGTCCGGCACACAATGTGTTTCTTTTATTTTTAAGAATTTTAAGAATATATCACCCAATGATGTAATTTATCAATAACGCTAAAAAACAACCGATTCGCATTGAAAAGAACACCCGATATTTATTTTTTTCAGTTCGAAATTTCTTAAAATGGAGTACAATAAAGCAACATTATTAAACTAAACTTGATTAGTATACGCTCAAATTAGTTGAGTATATGTGACAAAATAAACAAAATAAAATTTTAATTAAATAACGGATTCAGCGTTTCAGGACTGAAAATCGTAGTTTCAGACCTGAACAAATATCCTAAATTGGTTTCATGTTGTAAATCCAGAGGAATTAATTAATTTCATTATTCTATTAGAAGGCACGCAAACTTGCCGTTCTTCTAAAATGTTTCAGAAGATCTGTCGTATTTTTCCCAATTTATCTATTTTAAGAGGATGTAGGAGATTTTACATATTTTTTAATTTCAATATAAAAAAAAAATAAGAAAATTAAAATATTTTTTTCAATTTGTTCTTTCGAAAAAGGATTAAACGAAATATCAATTTAGTCCAACGAACTAATAACTCTTCTTTCTAGAATACGCATACCGTTAGTATAAAGTATCGCCAACATCTCGGTTTGTTTGTAAACAAATAGTAGGTATATTCAGGCCTGAACAATAACAATTACGAGTTACTGGTATCGTTGTCTCTGTTAGAACAAAGATGTGCGAGTAAGACAGACGAATATGTTGCCGACCTTTTTGTCAGTTTTAACGAATGAAATGCCTATTCTAGAGAGAAGAGTTACCGAGATTTACCCAAACCAAACCCATCCGAGAACAAGGACAAGGAAGCTATGGTGAAAATTATCTTTAGCTCAAAGCGTTATTAAATTATTAATGGAAGGACAGAGAGGCCGACAGACAGACAAACCATCAGACAGACCATCGGACAAACCGACAGAGAGAACGACATACAGACCAACAGACAGATAGACCGAACAAGAGACAAACGGAGAGGTTGACAGACAGACCGAAAAACAGATCGACAGACAGACCAACACACAGAGCAACAGACAGATAGTAACACAGAGCGACAAACAGACGTAAAAAACACGAGTTTCAATGAGAAAGTAAGAATGTATTGCTTCACTGCATTTAATAAATCTTGAGGATACTCGTAAACTAAAAATTAAAATTTGAGTTTGTTGTAAGGTGGGTGAGACAATTATTGCCATGTTCTTAATATTGCCACCCCTCTTAGACTTGTTAGTTCGTCTTCTGTGTCATAGATGACACCGCCAGTAAACATCGAAAAGATGCCTGTAAATAGATGTATCTGTATCCAGTTCGTAATGACGTACCCAATAACGCAGTTCGTGGTTCGTGCTCTTCCACTATAAAAACATGTAAAATTGTGTTGACTGTCGTAAGCTGTATATAACAATATTTTAACTTTAAAAACTAAAAACAAGACACGACAAAAGATCTTAGCCCATCAGGACTTGGTGTTGTTGCTTGATAGGTCGCATATTTTCAAAAAATATCATTATTCTAGACATGCTTTTCCTTCCAAGCTTAATTTAATATAAATAACGAAACTTGAAGGAATAAAATAACCTTATTTCTTGCTTGAAATTCATACACAATACGTTTCCACGGGGAAGAGACTAAGGAGGGACAAGGGGTAGTCTGCCCCCCAATAATCTTACGAGTTGGTAAAGGAAGGTAACGTATTTTGGGCTAAATAGCCTGCAAGGATAAAATTTTACTTGAATACTTAGCCAAAATTTTAGCCAAAATTTTAGCATTTTTTACATCCCGGAATACACTTTAATTAATTATTATAATTACGAATTTTGACATATGTCAATGCATGATTTGGCAACATTGCGATAGTTCAAATGTCAAGTCTCATGTCATAATAAAACTAACTTTGCACATTAAGTTCTTCTTTGGGGCCCAGCGCTAAGTGTATTGTGTTGTGTTTACTGCGCTTTACTGTAAAATAAAAATATTTTGTTATGTTGTTAATTTTTACGGATTTAACACGTTATAAAATAGACAATGTGTAATTAGGTTCGTCTTATCAGACTAGTTTTTTACTGATTATCGAGTGGTTTTTCAGGTATTTATACTAATAATTCAATCCAACGTTATTGTATAGTAACCTAAAGCTTGCAGTCCCATTGAACAGTGTGACTCCAGACTAGTAATTTAATGTGGCTTTCAACGTGTTAAATAGACTTTTAAGCTGTGATTTAAAATAGATAAAATATTAAATTAATAATATTGTACAGTATTTTTATTATACATTCCAAATGCTATGTTGATATTCAGATAAACAAAAATATATAATTTTTTTTCAAGATGATAAAGCATTTAGTTTATCACGACGAATGGTGCATTGTTGTCATGTTTACGATTGTTAACAAATTTTTAATAAAAATACTTAGCTAACCTCTTCAATACCATTTCGCCAACGGTGGCGAAATGAGCAATTCGCAATTTTTTACCAAGATATCCTTCTTTAGCTCTGAGTTAGCAAAATTTGAAACATGTTATTGGCCAGGAGTTCAATTTTTTTTGTCATCAGTTTTAAAGGAGGGGAAAAGTTGGCAAATTCAGTTCGAGTTTATTTATTTTTGTATTTTAAAAAGTGGTAGCCTTTTTTTAGTCGTCAGTTTTATAGAAAGGAGATATTTTTTATTTTGTCATTGAAAAAATTATATAATTTTTTTTTGGGTAATTTTATTTTACCTTTTCGTTGTTTTTTTAAAATTTTATTCTATTGGGAATACTAAAAAAGTTGTGTACAGAAACAAGTTATCACTTTTTAGGGCATGGAAAAAAATGATAATAAAATTTTTTGTGTAGTTTTATTTAACGTTTTATGTGTTTTTTTTTTTTTTTTGTATTATAAATAATAAAAAAATTACGACGAAACCAAAAATTTAACCCCCGATTTTTCTCAAAAACGAACTTGTCCAAGATAATATAAACATACATCTTCATACCAAATTTCAAGTCGCTAGCTTAAAGTGTTCTTAAGTTATCGTGGATAGAGACAGACAGACAGAAAATTTTTTAAATTGAACATTCGGTTTCAGCACACAAAGACATGATAGGTTTCGTCCTTAGAGAAGAATTTTTATTTTTTTTGTAGATTAGTGTAATTGAAGTTAATTTTTTTTTGTTGGCCGGTGTTATTTGTAATCTGATATCAATAATATTTTAAAAATTTCAATTTAAAAAGCTGGGGGTATTATTCCTGCCAAACATAATCCGGAGGAAAATTAATGAGGAGCAAAAAGTATGGTTTTATGTGATTATGTAAATTTCGTTCGCCGGTCGATATCAGTCGCCCGTATTTCGTTACTTTATTAGAGACATTTTTCAGAGGTATAGAATTTGAAAATAGCATGTGAAAAGTACAGGAGAAAACCGCGTTAGTATTTGAAAATATTTATTTTAAGTCTTAATTTTTAAGGGTCCCTTATAATAAAAAATGCCTTTCAAATCACTGCGACCAGTGAGATCTATTGTGAATCCCCTTTGCAATTTAGTCCACATCAAACTTTAGGCTTCCAAAGAACCCTAAGAGTTTTTTGGGGGCTACTTGGGATATATCTGCAGGTCTTGGGTATACATGTTCTAGATATTGTAGCCTTTTGCGAGCAATGGCTTCGCAGAAGCACATAATGTGTTCGGCCGTTTCTGGTGCTTCTGATTCAGATTTTCCCATTTTTTTAAGATGATATCTTAACGGGCAGTGTCCGGTTAACAGCCCTGTATAGGTCTTTAGGTCCACCTTGCTGAGTTCAAGTTACTTTCTTGTTCGTTCAGGTTCATATTTTATGAATATTTTGGCCTGTCTTAAGTTTTGGTCTTTCCAATATCGAGTTTTGATTTTGGTTTCCCATTCCTTAATTGCCTCTACCTGATGGCTTTTGTTAAAGCCACAGAAAGGTTTAGAGCCAATAAATTCAGTGCATGCTCCCACTCTCGCGAGAGAGTCCGCAGCCTCATTGCCTTCAACACCCTCGTGTCCTGGCACCCATATCAAGGAAACCTTGTTGGTTTCTGCCAGTTGTTTGAGCATTCCCAGGCAAGCTCTGACCCAAATGCACATGAACTTAGTGCCTTTAAAGCTGCTTGGCTATCCGAGAATATGCATATTTTTTGCCCTCTTTTGCCCTTATTCAGGCATTCTTGAGCACACATTTTTATGGCGTATGTTTTCACCTGGAAAATGGATGGAGTTTTCCCCATTGGTATCTAAGTAATAATACTAATACATTTTGAACCGAAAATTCTCAGTTATAATTAATTATATTTTTTTATTGTATAGTTAAAGAGTTGGTAAAGCGTATTTTTGTATTTTTTAGTTTTTTATGATTGAAAATTAGGAAATTTTAAGTAATTTCAAAGTCAAATGTATTATATTAAAAACAAAACAAAAAATAGAAAAAAGGTCGATGTTACACGGAAAGAAATTAGTGGGCTCTGCGCTATACATTATAAGATATTTGGTAACAGTGGCAAATTATAGTGATTTAAGCTATAGATTATAAGGGACACAATAACTAATAATGTTAAAAATAAATTGGAAACGATTATATATATTACAGGCACGATTATATTTATTACAGGCACTATTATAAATTTACAGAAATTTTATTATATTATAAAAATTATTAGCACGGACAATAATTAAATCTATTTAAGCTATAAATGCCATACTATTTGTTATATTTTATTATTCACTAAACAATTAAAGTATTTCATATAAATTTTTACACTGACTGCCATAATTGTAAGAGAAAGCCTTGTATTTATATAATAAGCGATTATAATTTGCTTGGTATGTGTGTTATAGCGCTCCTAGCTATAATTTTTTTTTCCGTGTAGTCAAGCAACCAACTCTTTAACTAAACAATAATAAAAACCCCATCGATATCTTTATTAATAATCGAGATTTTTCGGATCAAAAAAAGCCTTACAAATGCCAAATATTTTATTTGAAAGGACCCTTAAGAAATTACCAATCAATTTTTAGTTTTTAAAGAATGATAGACACTTTTAAATGTCAAAGTAACTTTTAGGTTAGAACTATTCAAAACTGCGCATTTGATTGATAGATTCTTAAAAACTAAAACTTGATTGGTAAATGCAATAAAACTTAAAATAAAAATGGGTTTTAAGTTTTGATTTCCAAAACATTTTTATTTTTATTTATTAAGTTTATAATCGATCTCGGTCCTATTTTTAGGTATTTTACACGATATTGAACTACAACGAATTTTGAATAGATACTCTTCACTATTAAGAGCTGCTCTTTTCAATTGTAAAAAAATCTCCAAACATTTTCAGCACATAAATTTTGACACTATCATTTTTCCCTTCTTCTTTCAATCATGCAGCCTTACATCCCTCCAAATCACCCAAACCAATTTTTAATCCAAATCTGCTCCCAAACCATTAATTTTGAAAAAATATTTTAAACAAAAATTCTACTTTGATATTGACAATTAAAGTTGGCCATTGGCCAAACCAATCAGTTTCAGTTTTTAAAAAATCATCAGTGTAGACACAGTTTCAACTATCAACTAAAGTTTTTTAAAAAGTAAAATATTACATTTTCTTGTTTAGTAATTGATAATAAAAAAACGTTTGATCTAAAAATACAAAAAAAAAACAAAAAAATATTTATTTTTTATTTTTATTCTTTAAAATTTTCGATTTTTTTTTAAATTTTTAGTTGTTTTATTATAATACATTAAACCCTCTTTTGTTTTTAATCAATAAGTAAGAGAATGTACCTTTTGTTCAAATTGACATATTTATTACAAAGTTACGTGATCCTTTTTTGCGATTAAGAAACGTTTCACCCGATAGATTATTTTTGGTTTTAAATGGATTTTAAAACCCTATAAAAATGTCACATTGAAACGTATTGAAACACATAGAAACAATTCCAAATACATATTAAAAAGTAATTTTAATAATATTTGGAATTTTTTGAATGTGTTTTAATACGTTTCAATACGACATTTTCTATAGGGAAGTAAACACATTATACAATAAAACTAAGTGTTTTCCAAAGTCAAACTAAAAGTAAACAACGGCGAACCGTGATATGATTCGTTTTGTTTTTCGCCTGTAATCCTCATATACCTAGGTTTGATACTTTTATATTAAGTTATTATGGAAGCCGTCTCATTTATTATTTACCTATTCATATAGGTCTTTGAATGAAATATTCAAATAGCATTAAAATTTATTGAAAATCAATCCGACACTTTTATAGAAAATCCAGCAAAATTATTTATATAAAATTTTTTCTTATCCAAACGAAAATTCCTACTATCCTGTATGAATGATAAATAATAACTTTTTTTTTTCGATTTTTTTTATATATATAGAGGAAAGTCACCTAATTTCGGATACCTTTTACAATGTATTCAATATTTAATACTCGGTATTACTTTTTGATATTTTTTTTATATAACCAGATACAACTTATTATAGCGAACCAATTTATTATAAAAGCAATTTTATTACAGTTTATTTTTTCCAAAAAACACGGTTAAAAAAAATCAGCGCATTTTTGTGCATTTGAAAAAGGGCTCCTAATTTTTTCAAGAGTAGATCTGGATCCCATTGCTTATGTTTCTTGTTATTTCTTCACATTTAAGACGTAATTTAATCATTAAGCGATTTTCTACGAAATACTATAGGAACTATAATTTTAGATTCCCAATTTCGAATATCTTAGTATCTTAGGTAATTTTCGTTTTTTCAAAATTGTTTATCTTAGTTTGTTGTATCATTATAAAAATAATAATTAATGGTTGGTTATCCTGAATAATAATTACCTTGCGGATATCCGAAATTGGGAATCAAATGCACAAAAATGGTCTATCCAAAATTAGGCAACTTTCTGCTTTTTAGATTAGAAATTTGTAGAATGTTTACGTTTTCAAATTGCTTAATTATGAATAGTAGATCAACTTAACTAACATCATAATTTACCCAAGACAGAATCACGAACTTTTATAACGATTATTAATAAAATAAACAAGCATAATAATGCAACTGAGCACAAAACTGCCATTTGCAATATAAACGATTTGTGCTGCCATTTAAAGGGGAGAAGCTCTACCGTTATCATATTACAGGACGGATTTAGTTTGACTTTTGGCTTCACATAAAAGTAGGTTTCTGTGTACCTTTGCAGACAGTATCTTAAATACACTACTATCCGAAATTTGGAAACCATCCGAAATTAGGCGCAATTGCCAATTTTTTGTTAGTTTTTATTATATTATTGTTTATAATAAGATATTTTTACTATTATTACCTACATACCCATTGAATGTTGTTTAAAAGTTCCATATTTACCTGTGAACAAACCAAAATAAAATAGTATTTTGAAAATACAATACTTAATAACTAATTTACTAACTAACTATCTTACGTTAGTACACAATTAAAAATAAATCAGTAGAGATATATTTAAAGTCTTCTATGGAACGACATTTTACCGAAAAACTGAATACATTCTAAATTAGTTTCAAAATTAGTTCCAAAAACAATAAGCGATATTCGTTTGTCTTGTTTCCAAAAACAATAAGCGATATTCGTTTGTCTTGTTACCAACCCAAGAAAGAACAGGTTTTGGTGTGCTTATAGTCGGAGAGCTGGTGACCATTTTTATTTCATTAATTTCTCCCGGCTGTATTCTATACAGGGTGACATTTTTAAAGTGTTACAAGGGAATATCTCGAAAACAGTTAAATTTTTTTTTGTGAAATTTTGTTGAAGTAATAGGGAGGCAGGGGGAGATATTTAAACATATTTTTGACACCTACCCCCCCCCCTCCCTATTTTGAGGGGCGGGGGATAACTTTGAAATTTTAAATAGGATGATGTACTTTTTTTTTTTTTAATTCGAATCTACTTAAAAAACTAGGTATATATGCAAAAAAGAAATTGATTTGCTCTTTCGGTAATTGAATTATGATTTATTAGATTAAAATACTAATGAAGTTTTTTTTTGTTTATTTGTTTTTTTATTTGATTCCATGATAACGCGTTTTTTTAAATTTAAGTCAGTCGAGAATTTTAACAGTTTGACGATTATTTCTCAGTTTATTGCTCAATTAAACATGGAAAATGTTTGGAAGTTAAAGGGGGACATTTTGAACAATTGCCCAAACATGACTCCATAACTTAAAGAGAAAATCAATTTTTTTTTTGCATACATACCTATAGATTCGAATTTTATAAAAAAAAGTACATCATCCCATTTAAAAATTCAAAGTTACCCCCCGCCCCTCAAAATAAGGAGGGGAGGTAGGTGTAAAAAATATGTTTAAATGTGTCCCCCCGCCTCCCTATTACTTCAGCAAAATTTCACAAAAAAAATTTAGACAGTTTTCAAGATATTCTCTAACACTTTAAAAATCTCACCCTGTATATGTCTTAAAGTACATTCAAATAAAGCTATTTCAAAATTGCTAGGTTTCGGGTCCGGTTCCTTTAGGTGCTAGAAGATTCGAAATCTGTGTTTTTAACTTGGCTAGTCTTTTACATTATATTTTTTACATTCAGATTAAGCTATTTTCCAAGTTATACACAATAATTCTTAATGGTAAAAACGTCTTTAAAAAGTGCTTTTGATATGTGATACTTAATTTATTAAAGAAATGAGAATTTACGAAATGAAAATTTGATTAAATGGAAAAACTTTCGACTTTATGTCAAATGAAGTTTTTAAAGTCCAAACGAAAATAGACTAATCTAAATGTAATGAATGTAATTTGTTTGACTCGGTAAGTTAAAAATATATATATTTTCATATACCCCATATCACTGCCTTTTTGGGGCTTCTAACACCCAAAGGAACTCGATCCAGGACCTGGCGATTTCCATATAGCTTAATTTAAGTGTACGTTAAAACACATATAAAAGAAAATAATAAAATAAAAATGGTCACCAGCCCTCAGACTATTATGGGCACATTTTCACACGCAAAATGCGTGTTTTTATAAGCTTAAATGCAACAAATAAAACTACTTAGTATGTATTATTCTTTTAACAGAAAAACAATACAGTTTAATTAAAATACTTAAAAATCTAACCAAATATTTAAATTCTGGGGCTTTTAGAGCAAAAACTTATAATGCAACTCAAATTTAACTCAAATAAGGGCATATCCACAGGCTACATAGTACATAGTAATGCGATGCCGTGATTGGCTTGATGTGCCGCCATGTATCTTGTAAGCCAATCACGGCATCGCATTCTTATGTTTTATGTCCTTATGCAAGCTTCTGGATAGGCCTTAATGCGACTACTTTTAAGTAGTTAAAGGAATAATACAAATAAAAACATATTTTAATATATATTATTCTTTTAACAGGAAAAAAAATTAAAATTTAATTAAAATACATTAAAAAATCAACAGAATATTTAAATTTCGGGATTTTAAGGCAACAACTTATGTTTACGTACAAGTTGAAACAAAGACACAATAACACATTGTATTTATCTGGTTTTATATCAGTTTTATGGTTATGTGTGTCGTTTGGCATTTAAGTTTTTACATTAAATTGAATTGCAATAGAATCAAATCTGCTGGCATAGCCAGGGGCCCTGGCTACGCCACCCTGGTCAGGGGAGTACCGAAGGCACATCGTTGGAGGGGGGAGACTAACAAAATATTCCTCCCCCCTTTGTTACGCACATAGAAAAATATTGTCTTAAAAACAAGAATATTGTAATTTGTATATAACGAAGAGAATATATTCTTCTTTTATGCAAACGATATTCTCGTCCTTTTATATTTAAGAATAAAGGGTGTAACAAAAAAGGTGGGCTGGCCCACCAAAACAATGAAAAAAGTTTTTACACACATATTGTCTAAAATGCTTTATCTCTGAGAAAAGCCGATTTGAAAGTGGCTAAAAAAATCGGTTGTTATTTAATAACTCAGGAACCCTTTGAGATAAAACATTGAATGTGAACTAATCCTAATAAAGCCCATCTTCGTAAGTTATTTTCATGTACTTATTTTAACCAGGGGTGTGCGAAACGGGGGGGGGCATTATCATTTTTTTGCCCAAAACATTTTTCTATGCTACTATGGTCCTTTAAAAATTGGGCGTTTTTAGAATACTATAGCTCCCTTAGTATTGATTTTTGGACGTAACTGTTTATAAGTATTTTTTTCTTAGTTTTTGATGTACATTTACTCGGCATCATTGAAATTGCGGTTTTCAAAATTTTAGTATTTAGTTTTTAGTCATTGAAACATGAAATTTCACCTTCAAACTAAATTTTCTCAAAAACGGTTAATCCTACAGTATTACAACAAGAGTACCTTTCTTATGTATTTTGTTTTTTATATAAAAGTTAAACTAAAAATTGTTTCCAGACCGGTGTGTTATATTAGTAGTTTAGTTTAATTTTAAATCAAATGTAACTTTAAATTATGCCATTTTTTAATATGTAATGTTAACTTAGTGTAGTGGTATAATGTGGATTGAAATTATGAAAACTCATTTAAAATTATGTAATTATTTTTGACGTCTGCCTGTAATTTGCTTATGTAGATTTAAGTGGCAATAAAATTCTATTCTATTCTATTCTATTCTATTCTATTCTATTCTATTCTATTCTATTCTATTCTATACCACTACACCAATCCTCCCATTATAAACCTCAACTTGTTTGAACAACATTTGGTTGTTCTATTTTTAGACTTTTTATCAGTGTATACTGAAATACTGGATGGCTTTAAACTGCGGACAAGGTTAAAGACAATGTTCCTTGTCACTATTATCCGTGTCTGATATAGACTGCAGTGACTCATTTGCGACAGTGTGCTAAAAAGCAAGGATCATATCAATTCGGGTGCGGTTCGCGTAACTCCGTCTGAGGGGAATCCCTTATACGAGAGCAGCATAATACGTTTTAGATATTAGTCACTGCGTTGTATTTCAGATACGGAGGATAGAAGGTAGATGCAACAAAACAAGTATTTTTAAATAAAGCACAACTATTTCATAATATCGATCGATTACAAAGAGCATATTTTAAACTACAAAGCATTTTAAAAATTTCATATATTTTTATACAATACATCAAAAAGTTTTATCAAGATAGTTATCTCGACTAATTTATAAGCCGTATTTTTAGTGTTTCCAGTATATTTTATAAGTAAAATTATGTTTCTGCGTATCAAATAATAATATTTTTTTTTTATCTTTTTTCCATAAGATTACAAAATTTAGTTTTCCCAAGTTTCGGTGTAGTTTTTCTTTTTTTATAAGATTGCTTATCTCAATAATTACATGTCTAGGGTTCTCGGTCAATAAAAGTCGATGGTAAACTTTAACTAATCACGCAAATGTACGTCTGGTTTTTTTTTTTAGAATTAAAAAGTTTGTGTGGGTAGGTAATTCAGTAAATAGATTTAATTCGAGTATTAATAGTATATTCAGTGTAATTACACTAGTTACGTCGGCACTTAGTGCTACTAAGAGTGCCGATGTATTGAAATCTTCGCCGAAACGTCAAAATCTTTGACCACGTTTTTTTTCACATTTCTCGACGTTTTAGACCATTCTGAGTCGAAATCAGTAAAAAAAATTTTTGCGTCCGTCTGTCTGTCTTTCTGGGTGTAAACTCTCTAACTCCATTTCTACATGAGATATCAACTTGCGGTTTTTTGCATATTGTTTCTTATCGTATTCCGAAGAGCTGATTAGATTTTCGTGGTAAACGATTGGGGATAAGTGGGTAAAAATAGGGTAAAACTCCTATTTTTAGCGTTTTTTGTTTATAATTAAGGCAATTATTATTGTATTTGGCACTTATATAAAAGATAATTTTAAATTGTTATAAACAACGTTTTTCTAAAACGCATTGTTTTCGAGATATTGGCTTTTAAAGCAGTAAAAGGTTTTTTAGCATATCTCACTCATATTTATAACCCGATTTCAAAAAATTATATTTTAAATAAAAGCTCTTTTTAAGCCCTATAAAAAATGTTATATACAGGTTTTTGCCAAAATATAATGTTTTAATGATACAGAATTTCAAATCAAACAAAACACCTAGTTTGAAATTTGCAAACTAGATGGCTCTAGTGTACAATAGTGCCAATGTTTTGACAGGGTGCTTGCAACGTTTCATCTAGTTTATATTATTTTAATTATTTTGCTTTGCAGAAATGGTTTGTTTGTTTTCCTACGATCCTCTATGAAAATGACATGAGTGTGATATTTATGTATGGAGGTTTGCCTAATTTTATTTAGATATTTACCTCGTAGATTCTACGAATTTTATTCACCTTGTTTTATAAACCATTTTCCACCTTTCACCACAGCCTTTTATATCTTTTAAGTGTTGTAATCCAAATATTTCTTATTTTCATGTCAAAAATAGAAACTATAGTTATATCGTTACTATTTTGACCATTACTGTCTAGTCTAGATAGTCTAGATCTTATAAAAATTACTTTTTTTAATTAGTTACCTTACATTACATAAAAAACATCACAATACACAGTATTTTTCTTATGAAATGTAAAACAGTACAATTTTACTGTCTTATATGGCACCATAGGAATAGGCAACCCATTAAACAGCTATGTATTGTATTAAATATAAAACCGAGAAAACTAAAACAAAATGAAAATCATATTTCCTGTTTGACATACCTACATATATAAATTTGTATGCTCTTTATAATTATTTTGGGCTTTGCTTTTCTTAAAAATTAATAAAAATTAGAAAATTTTAAAATAAGAAACTTTTTTCGGGTTCGTAGAAAAAATAGTGTACATAACTCGTTGGAAAGTGTATTTCATACACTCGCGTGAAATATGTCACTTTCCACACTAGTTACGTAATATACTATTCTATATTTTTATGTTGATTCCATCACATCACGGGTTCAAAATAAATGGAGAAGCATTTAAATAATTTTTAAACTAATACACTAAGTTTTTTCTCCACCAAAACTTTGAATTTTTTTGTGATGAATTTGAATTAACTTTTAAAAGAATAGATCGAGGAAAATGCGCTAATCTTCTCTATTTATCTCGAAAAGGGAAGTAAAAATTTTTAAAAAGGGACTTGTATTTAGGACAAAAAAAAATTACCTAAAAAGTGCCGAACAGCACTTGTTATTATACATGTTTAAAGTATAATTTTTAAGAATTATGGTAAAAAAAAGAACGCAAGGGCTTAAAAATAGCTAAAAAAAAGCTGAAATTCCGAAGAATTTACTATTTTGCTATTTTTGGGCTTGCTTTTCTCAGAAACTTACGTATGAACTATCAATATTTTTTTGTAGTTAACTTTAACCACCAGTAGACAATACCTAAATTATATTTGAATTGTGTTATGCAATAATACGTTAACCCACGTTGTGAGATGACAGTAAGTTGTTAAACTTTGTCCTTAATATCTTTTAAAAGTTTTTACTTGAACACTTAAAATTAAGGATTTGCTTGACTTATTAATGTACCATAACATGTACAAAATTTGTAATCTTTAGTTAAAGTCGTTTAAAAGATTTAAAAGTAAAATGTTTACCAGCCTACAGTCATTTCATGATGTGGGTTAACATGTTATTGCAAAACAGTCCATTTAAAGTGTTTAAATAAGGTATGTTAGCGAGGGTAAAAGCTTAGGTAGTGAAAAAATAATAATAAAATAAAAAAAACGAGTGAAAACGTAAAAGTTTAGAAGTAAATAAAAAAACAATAAAATAAATTCTTGTCGGTATATTTTTCATTTAACTCTAACATGTGAAAAGTCAGAAAAGTAGCTTAATTTAGCATAAAATCCCCTAGATTTACTGGATTAGAGCGTAAACTTAACCTCAAACAATCCCGGGTCGACATAGATCCATTTTTTCTGATAAATGAAGAATCAAACATTCATAAGGGGTTGACGTTATTTTTTTGCGAGATGTGATTTTTCATACTGATGTAATTATGTCAAAATAACCGGGCCTCTGCAAACTACTAGGTCTAAAAAAAAATAAAACGATAATTTTAAAAGATACTTAAATAATCTTTCTTACGGTAGCCTAAGTCCAAATTAAGTTTTAAAAAATGGTCAAAGCAAACAACGAGTTCATGAATGTGGTTCAAAATCGCAGCAGATAGTTTTCGGCTAGACACTGTTAAAAGTTCTTGGTGATTGCCCTGTCTCCTTACATTTTTAGATATAATTTGGGAATTTATATTAATTTTGTTCGTAAAATCTTAATCCGTTTACAAAATCGCTGTATTTTTATTTCTGAAAAAAGTCTGTTTTTGACAGTGGCTAAAATAGATTTTTATATTTGCATTTTTTATAAAACAAAAATGGATAAAGCAATTCTATGAACGGATTCGGATTCGACGGAAAAAAATTTACTATAATTGGTATATAAGTTCTTAAATCATACCTAAACTTGTAAAGAAACAGGGCCATCACCAAGAACTTTTCACAGTATCTCCCGAAAACGGTCTGCTAGGATTTTGCTCTTGATGCTTGTGAATAGCCTAGAAAACCACTTAGCAATCCACTAGCTGTTTGCTTTGACTATTTTTTGAAACTTAAATTTTCTTCGGGACTACCGTGTGCCTAAATTATTTTTATATGATTTTATTGTACTCTTTTTAAATTGTGCATATTTAAGATCGAAAATACCAGACTACTAACGTATTTTAAATATTGTCTGTTAAAATTTTGGTGTTTCGCATAAATCAAGTTTTTGTTTCTACTTGAAAATCACCGCCGGTATTTAGGCGCTTATGAAAGCTGCAGTCTTCAAATTTACTTTCAAGAATGGTCGAGCTTTTACGCCTTTTTTACTTACAAAGAAACTTTAAAAGAGTTAAAACGTATCAATGCCTTACGATGAAAACTTTTTGCTTTTTGCTTTTTACTAGAAGAAATTTAAAAGCTCATTCAATATACAGGGTGTATTTGAAATAGCGTAGGAAATTTTAACAGGTGATTCTACATGATAAAATATGACAAAAAGTTCCTATAAACATATGTCTAAAAATGCGTCATAAGGGAGCTACGCCCCTTTGAAATTGGCTAAAAAAATTGGTTTTTATTTAATAACTCAGGAACCCTTTGAGATATATTAACGAGGTTTTGCACGTGAATTAATCCTAATAAGGCCCATCTTTGTATGTCATTTTCACGTACTTATTTAAACCAGGGGTGTGCGAAACGGGGGGCCTTATCAGTTTTTTGTCCCAAACTTTTTTCTGTGTAACTTTTTTGCAATTTCATTTTTGAAATATGATTCCTCAGGTCAAAATACATAAAAAAGGTACTCTAGTTGTAATACTGTAGGATTAACCGTTTTCGAGAAAATTTCATTTGAAGGTGAAATTTCACTGTTCGAGGACGAAAAATTAAATATTAAAATGTGAAAAACCAAAATTTTAATGATGCAATGTTATTCTACATCAAAAAGTAAGAAAAAAGTTTCCATACATGTAGGTCGAAAAAACGCTTTTAAAGCTACCATAGCCCTTTAAAAATGGTGCATAACAAGAGTACCTTTTTTATGTATTTTGACCTGAGGAATCATATTTTAAAAATAAAATTGCAAAAAAGTTACACAGAAAAAAGTTTGGGACAAAAAACTGATAAGCCCCCCCGTTTCGCACACCCCTGGTTGAAATAAGTTCATGAAAATAACACATAAAAACGGACCTTGATAGGCTTAATTGACGTGCAAAACCTCGTTGATATATCTCAAAGGGTTCCTAAGTTATTAAATAAAAACCGATTTTTTTAGCCAATTTCAAAGGGGCGTAGCTCCCTTATAACGCATTTTTAGACATATGTTTATAGGAACTTTTTGTCATATTTTATGATGTAGAATCATCTGTTAAAATTTCCTATGCTATTTCAAATACACCGTGTATGGTCGAAATATTTTAGAAAAAAAGAAATATTATTTAATTGTTCTTGGCCTTTATTAGTTTTGGATTTTCTAAAAAAGATATTTAGTTTATACCATATCTGAAAAAAAACTTTAACAATTCTGTTAAAATGCGATAATGTTTAAAAAAGTCACGAACTGTTTGATTATAATCAGTATTACTCATATTTACTGTAGGTAACTATATTTGAACAGTGAAAGCTAAAATATTGTTTTATACTAAAGTTCTACACGGAAAGAAATTAGTGGGCTCTGCGCTATACATTATAAGATATTTGGTAACAGTGGCAAATTATAGTGATTTAAGCTATAGATTATAAGGGACACAATAACTAATAATGTTAAAAATAAATTGGAAACGATTATATATATTACAGACACGATTATATTTATTACAGGCACTATTATAAATTTACAGAAATTTTATTATATTATAAAAATTATTAGCACGGACAATAATTAAATCTATTTAAGCTATAAATGCCATACTATTTGTTATATTTTATTATTCACTAAACAATTAAAGTATTTCATATAAATTTTTACACTGACTGCCATAATTGTAAGAGAAAGCCTTGTATTTATATAATAAGCGATTATAATTTGCTTGGTATGTGTGTTATAGCACTCCTAGCTATAATTTTTTTTTTCCGTGTATGTTGAATTTTTACAAGGAAAAATCCAGTGGTTGTTCAAACTATAAAAATAGTAAAATATTTAACATTTTTTTCTGGTTATCAAAACCAGAATCTTATAAACCAAATATTTGGTTAAATATACGAAACTTTGGTCGCTCCAGCCAGAAAAATATTTTATTATTTATCTATTAAGGTAGTGGATATTTTTTTGCAATATATTTATTACCTTTTCGTGCAAATAACAGCTAGAGGTTTATTCCATGTAAGATTTTCATCTATAATTAAACCTAAGAAATTAGTTAACTTTATTGATATGACTGGAGGTATTTTTTGTGTTCATATTTTCCAAACTTGTATAGATTTTGGTCATATCATTCAAGTCAACTGATTTCTATGGTTAATAGATTTCAACTGATTTCTTAGGTTAATAGATAAAAACCTAACTTGGAATAAACCGATAGCAGTTCTTTACAAGGAATATATAGAAGTTTCACTTAGACAGATCCTTATCTGTCTTCTTATCTATGTGATAAAAAAATGTAATATACCAAACAATCTAATATTATGTTTTTTTTGTTTCCTATTTTGTTAAAATAAACTCTAGCAAAATGTTTTTACGGTATTTTAAAAGTAAGGTATTGCTTTTGTATATCGTGACTGGTCACTAGGTGCTCTTCTATAATTATTGGACGTAGTAATAATTGTGCGCGTGTTGTTTTATTTTTGCTCCTTTTTAGAGTAGTATCGCACGAAATAACTACACAGGATTGTTAGCGGTATAAAAAAAGGCAAGAAGTTTTAAAGTTACTTTTTAAGAAAAGAACATAATAACGCTGAATGTATGGATCAAAATGTAGTATATTTTGCACCTAGCATTTAAGAATGCTTTTTTTTTTGCCGAGTTAAACAAGACAAAAAATCTGTCGAAAACACCAAAGAGGCACTATTCACAGGCTTTAATGCGCGCCTGACATAACGTTATAAGCCAGGAACATCGAAATTATGTGATAGCAAGCAATCGCGGCAGCCGCGACCCAGCTAACCACTGCTTATTAATGATATTGCTCTTTCTTACTACTACAGAATACGTAGCGCTTGAATTGGCAACGTCGAGTTGATTGTCGCATGTACATAACTTTAAACAAATGTATGTATAAACTAGATGAAACGTTGGAAGCACCCTGTTAAAACATCGGCACTATTGTACACTAGAGCCATCTAGTTTGCAAATTTCAAACTAGGTGTTTTGTTTGATTTTAAATTCTGTATCTTTAAAATATTATATTCTAGGAAAAACCTGTATATAACATTTTTTATAGGGCTTAAAAACAGCTTTTATTTAAAATATAATTTTTTGAAATCGGGTTATCAATATGTGAGATATGCTAAAAAAACCTTTTACTGCTTTAAACGTCAATATCTTGAAAACAATGCGTTTTAGGAAAACGTTGTTTATAACATTTTTTGACCAATTTAAAATTATCTTTTATATAAGTGCTAAATTAACCAAATACAATAATAATTGCCTTAATTATAAACAAAAAACGCTAAACATAGGAGTTTTACCCTATTTTTACCCCCTTACCCCAATCGTTTACCACCAAAATCTAATCAGCTCTTTGGAATACGACGAGAAACAATATGCAAAAAACCGCCAGTCGATATCTCTAGTAGAAATGGAGTTAGAGAGTTTACACCCAGACAGACAGACAGACAGACAGACAGACATACAGACAGACAGACAGACAGACAGACAGACGCAAAAATTTTTTTTACTGATTTCGACTGAATGGTCTAAAACGTCGAGAAATGTGAAAAAAACGTGGTAAAAGATTTTGAGTTTTCGGCGAAGATTTCAATACATCGGCACTCTTAGTAGAACTAAGTGCCGATGTAACTAGCATTTAATAATTAATTAACTAATTAATATAGTACACAAAAATAACACCGGCACACAAAAAAAATTAAGTAGAATGTGCATTTGACCGGACCTACCTACGGGTACGTATTTTGGTCCGCTGAATCCGAATTCGAGGTCAGTTTTACCCCTACACCCTCGAAATTTCGAGAAAACTTCAAAAAACCGTAAAAATGATGAAAATTGGCAGTTTTAATTATAAAAAAATGTTTTGGAACTAAACTAAGCGTGATTTTCATGTATTTCGATCCGCTGAATATGAATCAAAACTTTATTGAGACCACGAGCCATTTTAAATGTGAAAAAATAACACAAAACTCTCGAAAATTCCGAAAAAATATAGTTTTCATGATAAAAAAACTTCTTCTGGTCCAATTCAGATAAAATTTTATCTTTTGATGTCTTCAATTCGCATCTTAATTTTTTTAGTCGAATCACCCTCTAAAGCTGGAAAAATTCGAAAAAATTGTAAAAATGATCATTCATAACAGAAAAAAAATTGATTGAACATGATTTAATGCCTAAAATAAATACTCTATAACGTAGATATATAAATAACTTGAAATCTGTGAAAAACACAAGACATAATTTTGGAGGGTTTGTGTGATTTTTTTACATTTAAAACGGCTCGTGGTCTCAATAAAGTTTCGATTCATATTCAGCGGATCGAAATACATGAAAATCACGCTTAGTTTAGTTCCAAAAAATTTTTTTATCATTAAAACTTCCGATTTTCATCATTTTTACGGTTTTTCGAAGTTTTCTCGAAATTTCGAGGGTGTAGGGGTCAAACTGACCTCGAATTCGGATTCAGCGGACCAAAGTACGTACCCGTAGGTAGGTCCGGTCAAATGCACAGTCTACTTAATTTTTTTTGTGTGCCGGTGTAATTTTATTATTCCATTCTTATTAATAATTAAAAAAACTATCTGCTCTCAAGCAAATTATGTAGATATCCCTTTTTGCGTTTAAAAAACCTAGTTTTTTTTATAATAAAATAAAAATATTATTTATCAGAGGTTCGTTGTAATTAAGACTGCATAATAACTGCAGATAACCTACAAAAATACGTTTGTTTTTTTTTCGATCTGGCACGTACACGCACGTAAAACATTAAACTCAATTTAAATAAAACTTTATTTAGTCATTTTCAGGCAAAGCCCTTTAACACTATACTATAATATAATAAATATTATATTATAGTGCTACCCCTAGACGTTTTATAAAAAGCCACCATAAAACAAAGATTTCGTCGTTTTATAGAGCCTTAAATTATGCATTTTTGGCGATATTTGACTTGTGTAAATACTACTTTGTATATCACCAAATAAATATGATTATGATTATGATTTGAATCAAGATTAAATTAATAAATCTAATCTAATCTGATCGGATTTAAATGATTAATTTCTTCTTGCTAGAAAAATTGCATATCGCCAAAATTGCGTAATGTAAAGCTTTAGACACCAGAAAACACAATAAGATTAATAAATAAGTCCAAACTAAAAGATTTAAGCAAAGTTATATCATTTTAAGTTCATTTAACACGTCCTAGTAACATTTTTATCTATGGTTATGCCTAGAAATCTATAAAATTGGTCAAACTGTGTAGTTTTATTGTAAAATATCATTTTTTTTTTCAGTGCATAACCTTTTTTAATAGTTTTCTTATTAAATTTAGTGTAGCTGACACATTACTTATAAAAATAATAAAAATTAAAAATAAAATCGATATCAAATCGTGAAAAGGGAAAAGGATTATATTTTCCTGCAGCGAAAATGATTTTTCAGGACAATGGGTATTTATTTTTCATTAATATGTAAATTTTACGTTAAGAATAATTGAATTTACAAATTAGCTTATTTTATATGCATATATTGAAATACTAAAAGCATATCTAAAATCAGTATCTGCATTTAACTACACTTCTGCTCAAAAATATCGGCCCACCTAAAAAAATACACATTTTCAAATGCTAATAACTCCAAAACTATTCAATAGATTTATTTGACCTTTTTTTTATTTTAAAGCTTGAACTTTTAGCTCTTAATTACTGGAATAAAAATTATCAAAAATCTTTTTTTAAACCGGCAGCAATGAAAATTACACAGCTATGTTTTTTTACTGCTTCTTTCGATATGCGCACGGTTTGCCACTGCATATTTTTTTACAATTTAATTAATTGATTTTATAGGCCAATTAAATGGGAGTAATTTCTTTTTTAACTTTTTAATTTTCCTTTTCTCGTTTAGGAGATATACGGTTTTTTCTGAAAATAAACATTTTTGCAAATAACAAAAAAACTACACAGTGGATTTAATTGATTTATTTTTTAATTTGAAGCTTAAGTCCTTAACTTTTATTTATTTAATTTAAGTTTCTGGTGCAAACATGTTTAAACTGGGTTTACATTGCTTAAATAGTCATGTTTTTTTACTCAATCTTTTTTGATGCAATTTAACCACAAACTCAAATGTTTCCATAAGTTTTAAAACTTATTCTAAAAGCCACACTTATTGTGACTGATTCCTTCTTTTATTTTTTATCATAAGTCTTCTCATTTAGGAGAAATTAAAGTTTTTCGGAAAAAGTGACTTTTTAATCAGTGGGCAGAGCTACAGCTTGGGCAGCTACTTCCGGACTTGTTTCCATTTAAATAATACAATTAAATAAAATTTTAACGAGTTAAAAAAGTATTGTCACATAAGTGACAAGTCTTGTCAATCATAAAAAAGTTAGTTACAGGGGTGGCACTAGCCCACCACTTAAAAAGTCCTTATTTACCAAAAAAACATAATTTCTCCTAAATGAGAAGACTTATGATAAAAAATAAAAGACGGAATCAGTCACAATAAGTGTGGCTATTAGAATAAGTTTTAAAACTTATGGAAAGATTTGAGTTTGTGTTTAAATTGCAACAAAAAAGATCGAGTAAAAAAAACATGACTATTTAAGCAATGTAAACTCAGTTTAAACATGTTTCCAACAGAAATCTAAATTAAATAAATAAAAGTTTACGATTTAAGCTTCAAATTAAAAAAAAAATCAATTAAATCCATTGCGTAGTTTTTTTGTTATTTGCAAAAATGTAAATTTTTAGAAAAAACCTTATATCTCCTAAACGAGAAAAGGAAAATTAAAAAATTTAAAAAGAGATTACTTCCATTTAATTAGGCTATAAAATCAATTAATTAAATTGTAAAAAAATATGCAGTGGCGAACCATGCGCATATCGAAAGGTGCAGTAAAAAAACATAGCTGTGCACTTTTCATTGCTGCCGGTATAAAAAAAGATGTTTGATAATTTTTATTCCAATAAGTAAGAGCTAAAAGTTCAAGCTTCAAAATAAAAAAAAGATCGAATAAATCCATTAAATAGTTTTGGAGATATTTGCATTCAAAAATGTGTATTTTTTTAGGTGGGCCGATATTTTTGAGCAGAAGTGTAGTCAACTTTATTAAGGGTTCTTTTGAATAAAAAAAACTTTCGTTCTCCACGAAAATAAAATTAAATATTTATATGTGAGTGAGCTAGACACGGTTTTGATTGGTTAAAATGCAATTTTGGGCTTTTATTGATCCGAAACATTAATATAGTAAAACTACTTAATAAATTAAGCTATTTTTACAATAGTTTACATTAATTTTTACCGTGTAGGATTCTACCCCGAATTAAATAAAATTTTAAAGAAAAGATCCATTAGATCCTGGGATTTAAACGGAGTTTTTCTGGTTTGACTTAGTCCCCTCTTTATTGTTAAAAAAAGAAATAAAAGAAAAACAAAAAAATATTGCAAAAAACATTTAACCTAAAAAAGGCTTCGCAAGTAACCTGCATAACCCTAAAAACGAAGAGGAGGAGTTGAATATTTCCACAAAGGACTAAAATTTACATTCCTCCCACGTTAATACATTATGTATTTAATACATTTTGCAATATAAAAACTAATTTATAAACTTCTACTATGTTCGGGTTTATTTAGCTTTTATAATTCCATACTTTAATAATTTAAAAGTTCATAACGCACACAAGCTTAAAAGCCTACGCTGTTGTTCTGTTGACATCTGGTAAGCCGTACGACTTTTGACTTTTACTGTTTGTGAGTTAATACAAATTTTATTTAAAATACACTAATCTCTACGGTTTTATACTGACAGGATACTCGCTGATAACTTTTTGATAAAACTGATGATATATTCACTGAAAATTATTCAGCATATATTGTTTTTATATTATACAGGTGAAATTATTTTTTATGATCAAATTTGTATTTATATACACGGTTTGTCAAGAAAGCAAAATTATGAAAAAAAAAAAAATGCCCACAAAAACTGGCATTGTGGCATGATTCCTTATCATTTTTTATTAAAAAATGTATAACTCGGCATCTTTGAAAAAATTTGTGAAAGTTTTGTTTATTTAGTATTTTTTTTTGTTTTTTTTATTCTAATCTTGCTTTTAAGAACACAGTGAAAAAATTCAAAATTATTAAACTCAACGTTTCGCCCCTTATTGTTGGGGGTTCTTCAGGGCAAATTTATTAAAAAAATATAATAAATAAAAAAACTAGTGTAAATGGTAAAAATATTAGTAAATTAAATCTACATTAAAAATTAAAAAAAAAAATTAAAAAATTCTGTCTTATATTTTTTAAATTTTTTTAATGTAAATTTAATTTATTAATATATTTACCATTTACACTAGTTTTTGTATTTAAATATTATATTGTTTTAATAAATTTGCTCTGAAAAAGCCCCAACAATAAAGGGCGAAACGTTGGCTTTATAATTTTGAAAGGTCCAAAATGATAAAAATTTGCGTTACGTAATACTTGAACGTTCCCTAACCATATATTATATTTGCCCCAATCTACCTTACATAATTAAGTATATTAAAAGGGTCCACTGATAAATACAAAAAAAATAACTCACAGTAAAAATCACTAATATTAGAATTTCTAGAAAGAGATAATAGAATCTTTTTATTTTTTATTCAAAGGAATATATTTATTTTGGTTTTTTATGTATGTATATTATTTGATATAACTCATAAATCTTGTTTTTATCCTTGACTTTTATAATAGACTATAAAAGGTAAATACTCTTTAGACTAAATCTTTTTGAAATATTATAACCCTCAAGTTGGCAGCGATAACATAGAGAAAGTAACTGAACATTTTCAAGTTCTTTGGGTAATTTACGATAAGGAAAGATTCTTGTTAAATTGTCTTTCTTGAAAGTTTTAAGGCAAGCTTTTGATTAACTGTTAAATTAACAGAGTGGAGATCTATCTAGATCTATCTAGATCTATCTAGATCTATCTAGATATCTATTTTAATCAACTAAATTTGATATAGTAATTATACGTGTGCGAGGCTCAAAGAACTTTTACCTCAAGAAGTAATTTCAGACCAATGCTTATGAAGGTGTCATCTTTTTGTTTGTTTATTTACTAACAGAAACACGATACAGCTTTGTGGTGTAAAATGTAGATGTCGCTAGTCGACTTTCAGGCTACCTAGTAGCGATGTTGCGTAGTTTCCACCTTATCATGAATTCAAATCATTATACTTAAATTAAAAATGTAAAAAACTTTATTGTGTATACTATAATTATGTTTAATAATATAGTATATTTAAATCTATTAAAATTAAACTACTAGTTCATATAAAACTCATACAGAACTAATGTTTCTTAAAATTTACAATAAAATATCCAAAGTATATGTTTCCAATCGGCAACACTGTACCCCTGTCAGGCATTTTACGACATTAGACTGTGAGTTTACATATTCGCGTAATAAGTGTAAACAATAGACTCCCCACCAGCCCTTCACCGTAGTTCGTTCACGCTTCAAACAAAGCATACGGTAGATTTCATCATGTTCCTTCTTGAGGTAAAAGTTCTTTGTCGAGGCTAAATATATTTCTTCCGTAGTTGTTATCTTCTATAAGTTGATCATGAAATCAGCTGATTTCGATTATTGTCCAATTTTCACTAATTAAGCCAAGAAAATTGATTTTATTCACAATCATACAGTAAAACGTCCTTTTTGTGAATTATAAAAAATTCCATGAATCAAAAAAAGAAAACAAAATTTTTGGGTTAATTTTGGCACTTTTTATTCGTCACTTCTCAGTACACTTTACGTTTCATCATATATTATGACTTTCTCAAAAGCTAAAATACAACGGGATAATTTATTACTTAAGTTATATAGAAAATACAAAAAGTTTTTGTTTAAAAAATTAGTGAACCTAACCTCACTATTTTTTTTAATATTTTTTTTTTGTATTTTCTATATAACCTAAGTAATAAATTATCCCGTTGTATTTTAGCTTTTGAGAAAGTCATAATATATGGAAACGTAAAGTGTACTGAGAAGTGACGAATAAAAAGTGGCAAAATTAACCCAAAGCTTTTGTTTTTTTGATTCATGAAATTTGTATTGGTAACGTATAGTTTAGTAATTATAAAAAATTGCAAAGTATATAATTTTTATTTACTTTTTATATTATAAAATTGATTAAAACAAATCATTTTACTTAAATATAATTGTATTGATCACTAATAAGCTAAATGCTATGGTAAAAAACCTAAAAAGAACTTGATTTTTTAAACGTCATTTCAAGACTACTTGATTTATATGAAAACTCTAAAAAGCTGTGGTCCTATTAATATTTACCCGACTAATCAACGAGAAAGGAGGGTTATGTTTTTAACGTGTTCGTAAGTTTGTATGTTTGTTCCGCTGTAGCCTACACTACTGACTGATTTTAACGATCCAGGAGACGTATTCTTCAAAACCGGGGAGTAGAACGACTGATAGAACGAGTCTTAGGTTTTGATCGTACTCTATCGGTTTCAACTCTACACGGAAAAAAAAAATTATAGCTAGGAGCGCTATAACACACATACCAAGCTTATTATATAAATACAAGGCTTTCTCTTACAATTATGGCAGTCAGTGTAAAAATTTATATGAAATACTTTAATTGTTTAGTGAATAATAAAATATAACAAATAGTATGGCATTTATAGCTTAAATAGATTTAATTATTGTCCGTGCTAATAATTTTTATAATATAATAAAATTTCTGTAAATTTATAATAGTGCCTGTAATAAATATAATCGTGTCTGTAATATATATAATCGTTTCCAATTTATTTTTAACATTATTAGTTATTGTGTCCCTTATAATCTATAGCTTAAATCACTATAATTTGCCACTGTTACCAAATATCTTATATTGTATAGCGCAGAGCCCACTAATTTCTTTCCGTGTATGATTCATATTCTAAGCGTTATTCTATCAGTCGTTCTACTCACCGAAATTCAAGAATATGTCTCCAGGCGTCAAAAGATTTGTCTTTATCACGTGGGTAACATAGGCTATATAAACAAACAAGTTATCGTGAGGAATTTAACAGAAAATCAATGCAAACTATGGTATTTTTGATTTGAATTTACTATCATACGTTTCGGCTTTTAAAATAAAAAGAATTATTATAAATTCTGTATCATATGGCTTTTAATTCACCAATGTTACGGATTTTTTATTTACTTATTCAGTCATGTCTATGGAGCACGTGCGTTTTTTTCTTTTCGTACACGGAAAAAAAATTATAGCTAGGAGCGCTATAACACACATACCAAGCAAATTATAATCGCTTATTATATAAATACAAGGCTTTCTCTTACAATTATGGCAGTCAGTGTAAAAATTTATATGAAATACTTTAATTGTTTAGTGAATAATAAAATATAACAAATAGTATGGCATTTATAGCTTAAATAGATTTAATTATTGTCCGTGCTAATAATTTTTATAATATAATAAAATTTCTGTAAATTTATAATAGTGCCTGTAATAAATATAATCGTGTCTGTAATATATATAATCGTTTCCAATTTATTTTTAACATTATTAGTTATTGTGTCCCTTATAATCTATAGCTTAAATCACTAAAATTTGCCACTGTTACCAAATATCTTATAATGTATAGCGCAGAGCCCACTAATTTCTTTCCGTGTAATCGTTTTCTTTTGGCAGCTCAGTTTGTTTACTTTGTTATCTGAGTCAAAATAGATAAATATACTAGTTTCACCCGATTTTATATATTTTTCTCAGTCATAATTTTTTATAGGATGACAAAACGGCCAAAAAAAATAATAAAGCTAAGCCATTTTGCGCTTACAACATCTGTGTAAATCATCAACCTTTAATATCGAAAGATAATTTATCAAAAAGAATATATTAATCACATATTTTAATATTTGTTCGATAGATAAAATTTTTAGATTAAAATTCAATAGCCATAAATTATGGCCTATAATATTTGGCTTTAAAGTTAAACTTTCTAAAAAAGCTTCAGAAAAAAATAAATTTTAACTTTAATAGAGGTTCCTACGAATATTAACAAGGGCGCCTTGATACTAACAAGCAGTACTACAAAATAAAATATAGTTACTTCGAAGAATGAGGGCGAAACATAATTTATTTACATACAGGGTGGTCCAAAGAGTTTTTTTTATTTGGTTGCGCTGTAAAAAATTTGATAGGAGGGGTAGAAAGGTGGGGTCGGTCTTAAACGATAGTTTGGTTCAGGGAAATTTAGTCACCATGCAGTGATACACTTTAGAGGAACGCTCGTTTTGTGTGCGCGAATGTTACTGCAACAACAGTTCCGCCAATGCCTTGGGTCGTAGATTTTGACAGCGGTTTCAATTTGCACGATGTTCAGTAATGTTCAAGCCATCCGTAAGCAATCGGTTCGTAAGTTTGGGGAAACTGGTTCAACGTTAAATAAACGCGTCCTCTGCGGCGGCCGTCGAAGGTCAGCGAGAACCCATGAAAACATTGAGAGAGTTAGAGCGTCCGTACGACAACAACCAAATGTATCGACTCGAAAGCACGGGTGTATATGTAAATCTTTGTGAAGGATGCGAGCACCGACGATCTCGAATTTTATCATGAGGTTTCTTGTGAGGTTAGAACGGTTTTTATTCACAATCATTAAAACATAAAATATTAGGAAAATAATAATTTAAAAAAATGTTCTGTGTGAGGTCGAATTTTGTGGACCGAAGCGGAGCTGAGGTCCATAAACACGACCGAAGACAGAAAAAAAACTTACCTAGGTCATTACGTTTTTCTCAATACTATTTTATTATTATTTTTGACATTTATATGTTTGACAATTGAAAAAATAAAAAAAAAATGTTTAAAAACCAAATATATTTAAAATTTGAAGGTAGAAAGACCCCTTATACGTTCATATCGTCTCCTATCCCAAGTAACGCCCCTTTGGATCGACTGAAAAAAAAACGGGATATTATTAAGTTTTGAAGTCGCTATAGCCCTATTTAAAAGAAAAAATTTTGGCCAAAAAATAACAAAATGGCGGACGTTTATAAAATATTTTTAAATAATTTTCAAGAAAAACGTCTGCCATTTTGTTATTTTTTGGCCAAAAAAATTTCTTCTAGATACGCTTCTTTTTAGTCGCGGAATCATGGCGACCACCGATTTTTTTATGTTTTTTTTTTTTCAAAAAAATTTTATAGCAAAAAATGGCACTTTAAAAATCTAAAAAAAAATGTATTCTTTAAATATAAATAAACAAAATTTCAGAATGAAAAGTCCAAACTTTCTAAAAAAGCTTCAGAAAAAAATAAATTTTAACTTTAATAGAGGTTCCTACGAATATTAACAAGGGCGCCTTGATACTAACAAGCAGTACTACAAAATAAAATATAGTTACTTCGAAGAATGAGGGCGAAACATAATTTATTTACATACAGGGTGGTCCAAAGAGTTTTTTTTATTTGGTTGCGCTGTAAAAAATTTGATAGGAGGGGTAGAAAGGTGGGGTCGGTCTTAAACGATAGTTTGGTTCAGGGAAATTTAGTCACCATGCAGTGATACACTTTAGAGGAACGCTCGTTTTGTGTGCGCGAATGTTACTGCAACAACAGTTCCGCCAATGCCTTGGGTCGTAGATTTTGACAGCGGTTTCAATTTGCACGATGTTCAGTAATGTTCAAGCCATCCGTAAGCAATCGGTTCGTAAGTTTGGGGAAACTGGTTCAACGTTAAATAAACGCGTCCTCTGCGGCGGCCGTCGAAGGTCAGCGAGAACCCATGAAAACATTGAGAGAGTTAGAGCGTCCGTACGACAACAACCAAATGTATCGACTCGAAAGCACGGGTGTATATGTAAATCTTTGTGAAGGATGCGAGCACCGACGATCTCGAATTTTATCATGAGGTTTCTTGTGAGGTTAGAACGGTTTTTATTCACAATCATTAAAACATAAAATATTAGGAAAATAATAATTTAAAAAAATGTTCTGTGTGAGGTCGAATTTTGTGGACCGAAGCGGAGCTGAGGTCCATAAACACGACCGAAGACAGAAAAAAAACTTACCTAGGTCATTACGTTTTTCTCAATACTATTTTATTATTATTTTTGACATTTATATGTTTGACAATTGAAAAAATAAAAAAAAAATGTTTAAAAACCAAATATATTTAAAATTTGAAGGTAGAAAGACCCCTTATACGTTCATATCGTCTCCTATCCCAAGTAACGCCCCTTTGGATCGACTGAAAAAAAAACGGGATATTATTAAGTTTTGAAGTCGCTATAGCCCTATTTAAAAGAAAAAATTTTGGCCAAAAAATAACAAAATGGCGGACGTTTATAAAATATTTTTAAATAATTTTCAAGAAAAACGTCTGCCATTTTGTTATTTTTTGGCCAAAAAAATTTCTTCTAGATACGCTTCTTTTTAGTCGCGGAATCATGGCGACCACCGATTTTTTTATGTTTTTTTTTTTTCAAAAAAATTTTATAGCAAAAAATGGCACTTTAAAAATCTAAAAAAAATGTATTCTTTAAATATAAATAAACAAAATTTCAGAATGATATCCTTCTATACAAAAAAAAAGTTTAAAACCTAAATATTTTTAAAAATTTGAAGGTCGAAAGACCCCTTAAACCATTTAGATTTAACGATAATGATCTCTTGGTATAAAAAGGAGACGAGAAAATACTGTAATTACTACATTTTTTAACGTGTCGCATAGACCATTACTTTTTGCTAACGGTTAGAAATGTGTGAGAAGACGCAATCAAAGCCACCCAATAATGGGTTTTAGTAGTTTTGTGTATACTGATTTTAAAAATGAACTTGATTTTTTTCATTACATCATGATTTTTAGGAAATTTTGAATTCTGCTTTTAACTTTTTTTTAATTAAATTTTCTAGTGTGTACTATACTATGTACCAAAACCCGAAAAAACACAGTTTTCTAGACAAGTCGAGGCGCACAATGTTTTTTAGACGACCACAATAAAAATAATGCATTAAAATTGACAATAATAGTATACCGGGTGAATTTTATTTATGTCCACCTCCAAAACTACGATTAATCTTCTTTCGATTTATATCATTTTACATTGGCTATAAAATGGCGGATTTATTTTTTTTTTCATTTCCGGTTTTGCCGGAAGTGGCATAAATAAGTTTTTTTTTAATTGAACACCCTGTAATTTTTTACATTTTCGAATTCAGCCGAAAAGTCTATGTATAAAAAACTGATAGTGTTTTTTTATTTATTTTTTACGTTTTTGATTTTAATGAACGTAGGCCTATAGGGCAAATTATTATTTTGTTGGCAGCAGTTCTTTTCAATTTTAACAATATTTTCGGTGTATGAAAGCCATTATTCGACTTCAAGGATCGGACAGACATCGTCTGATAGACGAGCGACTGACAGACAAAGAGAGATAAATCCTTTAAGACACAGATTACGGAGCGGGAAGCGTTCCTTTCTTGGTGTCTCTACGACGTTGCAAGATTAATGACACCTTGTCTCGGAGGCACACATCTCAACACAAAAATATACATAAAAATACTTGGATGCTGTTCTATAAAATCAATATTTTTCTTTTGTTTGACTGGTTGACGTTTTTAATTTTTTTATAATGAATATTGCTTTCCCAGTGGTCGTTTAAAACCAACATTTAGTGCAACTTTATTATAACCTTCTTGCTTTAGCCTAATTATTTAACCCTTAGGTAGTAGCATCTCATATTTGTTGCATAAGCACTAGCTATTGAGCGATGCGTGCTTTACTATCGAATGAAATTACATGGAGTGAGGATAAATTAATATTAGTATATATGCATAATGAGTTTTGCCTGCGTCTGTAAGATGAGTTGTTAGTAATTAAGGGTTGAGACTAAATTTAAAATATATATATTGATACATTTATAAATACATATATAATTATATTTTACTATTATTATATTATATGATTATTATTATTATATATAAAATTAATTACCTTCTTTATTTAAATACTTACCTCTATTTTTATATTAAAAAGTAACTTTAATTTTAAAATACTTATGTATGTATGTATGTATGTATGTATGTATGTATGTATGTATGTATGTATGTATGTATGTATGTATGTATGTATGTATGTATGTATGTATGTATGTATGTATGTATGTATGTATGTATGTATGTATGTATGTATGTATGTATGTATGTATGTATGTATGTATGTATGTATGTATGTATGTATGTATGTATGTATGTATGTATGTATGTATGTATGTATGTATGTATGTATGTATGTATGTATGTATGTATGTATGTATGTATGTATGTATGTATGTATGTATGTATGTATGTATGTATGTATGTATGTATGTATGTATGTATGTGTGTGTATATATATATGTGTGTATGTGTATGTGTATTAAAATGTTTTACTTACACATACAAATGTCTAGCTACATTTAAGTGTAAAATTTGCATATTTATTGCCAATGCTTTATATATATATATTTTGTAAACTTTTATGCAATAAATATTATTATTATTATTCTTATATGAGAAAAAAATAAATATAAATAACGATTGAAACATAATTTTTATACCATTTAATTTAAAATATTTATTAAAGCAAATATAAATCCGTTTTTCAATCATAAAATATTTTATTTTTATACATATCATAAAGTATTTTCATATACTACATATACGTATATATGTATAAAACTCTCGATTTGCCCTCATATTTTTTTATTTTTTCGAATCAATTTTTGGGGATTTAAAATAGTAATTTTCGTAAAAATTTATTTTTTAAAGAA
Organism: Brachypterus glaber; assembly: GCA_958510825.1. Classification (NCBI taxonomy): domain Eukaryota; kingdom Metazoa; phylum Arthropoda; class Insecta; order Coleoptera; family Kateretidae; genus Brachypterus; species Brachypterus glaber. The sequence goes on along the minus strand of OY294048.1, from coordinate 44,011,046 downwards.
ATGAAACAATTTAAAAAAATGGTTTATTTCAGTATGCAAATACGTTAATTATTATGGTCTAATAAAGAATTTTATAAGCTTTAAAATGTTATATCACACGACTCCCTTTCAGATTAAAAAAAATCCCCTTGCCCCCCTGTCTCCACTGTGCCACCTAAGCTAATCAAACATATACCAAAGAATTATTTGGATTATGTTATTTAGGTGCTTTAAATTTGATATCTTAAGCCGTTCAAAAGTTAAAGGGGGGGCGGACTTTTGACACGCTCTGTTTAGTTTTGGATTTGTTCATTTTATATTCCTATTCACATTTTATTCAAAACAAAAATTTACGGTGTAGAAATCTCTGTTGCAACTTTCTAACTTAGTTATATTTTGTCTACGGGCAAATCCCGTAAAGTCTGTCAGGGAGACGACAATCTCCAGGCAGATTAACTTTTGAATTTTATATTACTTACTTTGAATATACTAATTTGTATAAAACAATTCTCAGCATCTGTCGCTTAACATTTACAAAGTTAAGTGACTTTATTTACTCAAGTGTATATAACACCATGTGAGATTTATTATTATACAGGGTGATCAGTAACTGCCATACCAAAATTTAAGACGTGATTCTACATAAAAGTTATGGGGGTTTAAACTTAAAAAAAAAATGAAATCATTAAAAAAAAATTCAAAATTTTTTAAGTAAAAAAATAAAAAAAATAAATTTTTATTGTTTTAGGTTAAAAAAAAAGTTCTTTTTGAATTAAAAAAAAAAAAAAAAACAGGTATTTGGGAAAATGTAATATACCATTTACTGTGAATAGTATATGCATAGCATTACATATCTTCACGGATTGTTTTTAAATAACCCTGTACTAAATAGAACTATCTAATTGTTTATTTGTTTGTTTGTTTGTTTGTTTAACCTCGTACTATTCTACTTAATTAAGCATCCCCTAAGTCCAGGACTTGTGTGGGCTAGTAGTAGAGGGAACCACCGGCTTATACTGACTTTCGAACCAGTTTCTAGGGAGTTTCCGTTTCACTTATCGCCTTCGCCAAATTTCAATTATTAATTAACTGAAAAAGGCAAATCGGCGCCAGTGAGAATCGAACTTACGCTAGTAGGCTTTATATACATACGCGCTAGCCACTACGCTATGCCTCCCATTATTATTAATTGTTTAGAATATTTGTAAAATATACTCGTCTTCTTCTTCCTTTTTTTTGGCCTTTTCTCAGTGAGATAATTAGCCCGATCCCTCTTAGTTACTCAATTCACCAAGAGTGGTTCTTGTCTGGCTTGGCACCATGCCCACTCCTGTTTTGAATATAGAAAATTTCCAGTCTTCTGTAAGACCTTTTCTTTTTCTTTTCCTTCTTCCCTTTTCGTGTTTGCTGTTGGTTGTGTTAGCTGTTGACAAGGCTGTTGTTTATAATTTGTAATTATATTCGCGCATGCGCTAGTATATAAAATAGTTCTGTACGTATAAAAACTTCTTCACGTGTTAGTTGCTTCCAAATCAAAATTTATCAGCATTATAAATGATTAAAAAACATAAAATTCCCTTCTCACTCCAATATAATCACATATTCATCATTTTACTGCACATTATCCATACAACCACTATAAAATATATAAAATCGAATCCAGGGCATATCTAAGATAGTAAATAAATAAATAAATAACTATACTAAAAAAATTGATGCTAAAAATTAAACGCGATTAACGGATTACATAAATCTTGCCAAAAGTACATGTTGTTCGTTTCACGGGTGAAAAGCAACTGAAAAATAGACTCTTGTCGTCACTTTTCGAGATAAAGGCACTTTGTCAGAGAATTATTACATTAATAGGATTTACGAGTGAGGCCTAATAATATGCAAAAAGCACTTAAAATAATCTAAATAGCCTTTTAATTGGCTGTATTAAGGCTGCGAAAGTTTCCCGGAAAATTTTAAGGAACGTCAACGACAAATTAAAAGCGGAATAGAATTGTTCACGAAAATGGCTTTATATAAAATATGAAATATTTTAGGGATATAAAGTGGTAATACATTGTTTTGCGGTCTGTCTGCACACGGTAAAAAATCAATGTAAAATAGTTATTTATGGTACTAGTGGGTAAAGTAAGATATTGCCCATGAGAAAATTATCCAATAAATAGCTTAGGAATTCATATTTTTATTTAAAATTTTAATGACATTTACAAGAAAATAATTTGACAAGTGACAGTTGAGTGGGTAAAATAAATAATTATCCACTTAATAAAGTAAAAGCCACGCGGGGGTTATTACTGAGTTTATCTATTTAAAATAAAGCTGGTAATTGTCTCATTATCTGTATGTATTGGATAAATTAATTTACGAAGTAAATCTACTTCACTATGTTTAATTCAAAAATGTGTGTAAATAAATTTAATGTGTTGTAAAGTAATGTAAAAGACTGGTAAATAATGTACATAATGTGAAATTACATAGATTTACAATGATATTCACTTCTTAATTACGGATTATGTATGGCAACAAATGTACTTATTTTTTTTACTGTGTAAGGCGGGTTGTAAAACATTTATATTTTGAAGGGAAGTGTACTTTTTTTTTAATTTGGTCTTTCTAACAAAATATTGTCAAATTAACGAAATTTAAAATTATACACAAAAAATATAATAATTTTTAACCATCTTTTCCCTCGAAAATTCAAATTTTTACATAGAATTTTAATGAGGTACTTGCACCAATGATGGTTTAACTTTAAACTTGGATTAAATTGACATTCGACCAATCAGAACGCAGCATTTTTAACTTAAACTCAGTTTAGTCGGGATAATCTCAGTTTAAACGTTGGTGCAAGTGGGCTTAATGGTCACTAATTGGTCAGACCCCTATAACCATTCAAGCAGACCAATGTGAGAGAAGTATTTATAGGCTTTCTTGATCTTGGTTCAAAAGAATAAAATTGTTCGTTTTTCTGTGTTTGGAGTATAAGTATATAATTTTATAACTTAAAACTGCCTCCTTTCTTTAATCAAATTTGATAAAACAATATTTTAAATGGTTTTGTATCATGTATTTATTTTGTATAAAATTATATTGAAAAATAATCCGGAATATTCCCTTAGGCATCTATTTCCTCAAGGAAATTGATATTTAATTGAAATAATTAAAAAAGCGAAAGCTTTTGGACTAACATGCATTTAGCGAAAAGAGCCCTATCTGCAAAACGCTGATTGGTTGGTTTATTTTACACAGGCTTTATCTATTCATGGACTACATTATATGTATAAACTAGATGAAACGTTGCAAGCACCCTGTCAAAACATCGGCACTATTGTACACTAGAGCCATCTAGTTTCCAAATTTCAAACTAGGTGTTTTGTTTGATTTTAAATTCTGTATCTTTAAAACATTATATTCTAGCAAAAAACTGTATATAACATTTTTTATAAGACTTAAAAAGAGCTTTTATTTAAAATATAATTTTTTGAAATCGGGTTATAAATATGTGAGATATGCTAAAAAAAACCTTTTACTGCTTTAAACGCTAATATCTCGAAAACAATGCGTTTTAGGAAAACGTTTATAACATTTTTTGACCAATTTAAAATTATCTTTTATATAAGTGCTAAATTAACCAAATACAATAATTGCCTTAATTATAAACAAAAAACGCTAAAAATAGGAGTTTTACCCTATTTTTACCCCCTTACCCCCAATCGTTTACCCCCAAAATCTAATCAGCTCTTTGGAATACGATAAGAAACAATATGCAAAAAACCGCAAGTCGATATCTCATGTAGAAATGGAGTTAGAGAGTTTACACCCAGACAGACAGACAGACAGACAGACAGACGGACGCAAAAATGTTGTTTACTGATTTCGACTCGGAATGGTCTAAAACGTCGAGAAATGTGAAAAAAAAATATGGTCAAAGATTTTGACTTTTCGGCGAAGATTTCAATACATCGGCACTCTTAGTAGCACTAAGTGCCGATATAACAAATAAAAGGCGAATTTTTTTTTGTATTTGACCATCAAATTTTGACGGTATAATTTCATAAAATCTTTCAAATCGTTAGCGATTCATGTACATGTACAGTAACTTTCACAACTCTTGGCTTATTTTAACCCTAATTTTAACCCTTTTTTTATTTTATTTAAAAAAAATAAATAACGCTGCTCTTAAGACATCATCTACTTTAGTGCGCCATTTATTCCACAGATAGTACTCCTATTCTTAGCAAGGCATAACGGTTACCCGTTGTTTTCGTTACATGAAATTTAATTAATTAACGGCAGAGAAATCTCGAACATTGCACATAGAACATTAAACAGAAATTATTCTACCAGTGAATGTAATAATATTGTCACCCTCTATTAATTAACAACTGACTCCCCCTAGATTTTCTGTCATATTAGGAAAATCCCGGCCGACTCGTGGACATTTAATTTTCATTCGAAATATGTTTAGAAATGGTGTGTTTCTAGGGACATTTAGTGGTATTATCTTGCAACCCTGACTTTGCTTTTCCTTTTAAAGGTTTTATAGGCTTTGTATCCCTGCATTGTTTTTTAATTTGTTCGTTCCATAACATTTTACAAGTACAAGTAAAGGTTACAAGATTTTACATGTAATTTAAAGATTTTATATGAATATTACATCTAAATTATTATTTTTATTATTATTATTATTAATATTATTATTAATCACAAAATTAAGCGGCATAGCCGATGAGACTGTGTCCCTAACAAATAAATAAAATAATATACAATAAGATTTTTATCCAACACCTTCACAGAAACACTTGTTTTGAGCACTATTTTAAATGTCAAAAGTAAGTGACTAAAAAATTTTTCACCCACTCTTTTACGTACAGCTTTTGATCTCACCCAAAATTAGTTATATACCCTATTAATTAAGTATTATAACTATTCTATAAATAGAAGCACGTTAACTAAACCATAAAAATTAAAGAAAACCCCAAATTATTCTTTAGTTTTTGAATAAAATACTGTTTTTATTAAAAATTCTGTCATCACCGCGTCCATTTTGACCTTTGTAAGAAATGTAAAACTAGCAATTGTTTGTTTTTAATAGGCATACTTAGGCCATGGCTACCTATTATTTTAGTATTAAGAAAACTTAATATTAATATTTTTGACATAATTTTTCGCAAAATTATAGATTTTTATTTAAAAATAAAAGGTGTTGGATAAAATTAAATTCTCAACTCGTGTATTAAGTGATTTTATCCACTTAATACACTAGTTAAGAAAATAACTATTTAATTATAATTTTTAACTCTTGCTTTTAAATTTCTTTATGACTCTATCCTTCAATATTTTAACATCTATTTAATAAATAATATTAAGCATTTAGATCTTCAATGGTTTCTTATATCTCCATTACTATGTATACAAAAGTTCTGCATTATTCGATTGGAATTGCATTTTTCTAATTTTTCATACGTTAAATTACACAGGCCCACAAAATAAAAAAAAAGTGGTCTGTGCTGGGGTTGAGACCTACCTACTCTTATGTATTTTGAGATGCTGAACACGAATCTGTCATAAAAAAGCCACTTCATGGGCTCATTTCTTTGCTACACTGAAAAAACTGTCTAAAATGGTAAAAATCTCATATTATTTCAGTGTAACAAAAAAATGAGCCATTGAAGTGCATTTTTTATGACAGATTCTTGTTCACCATCATCTCAAAATACATAAGAATAGGTGTGTCTAAACCCCAGCATAGACCACTCTTTTTTTTTGTGGCCCCAGACAGTTTTTCCAGTGTAGGAAAAAAATGAGCCTATGAAGTGCCTTTTTTATGACAGATTTGTGTTCAGCATCCCAAAATACATAAGAATAGGTGGGTCTCAACCCCGGCACAGACGACTATTTTTTTTGTGGGCCCATGCTGTTTTTTCAGTGTAGAAAAAAAATGAACCGATGAAGTTCCTTTTTATGACAGATTCGTGTTCAGCATCCCAAAATACATACGAATAAGTGGATCTCAACCCCAGCACAGACCACTTTTTTTTTTGTGGGCCCAGACAGTTTTTTCAGAGTAGATACAAAATAAGCCCACGAAATGCCCTTTTTTATGGCAGATTCGTGTTCAGCGTCCCAAAATACATAAGAATCCGTGGGTCTTAACCACAGCACAGACCACTTTTTTTTGTGGGTCCAGGCAGTTTTTTCAGTGTAGAAACGAAATAAGCCCACCAAGTGCCTTTTTTTATGACTGATTCGTATTCAGCATCCCAAAATACATAAGAATAGTTAGGTCTCAACCCCAGAACAGCCCACTTTTTTTCTTTTTTATTAATAATTGATTTTTTCCGGACAGTGAATTTTGAAACGACATTTATTTAAATTACATGTAATAATTTTTTAAAAATTATAAAATTACGATATTTAATGATTATTACATCCAAATGTAAACATGTAATATTCATATAAAATTGTAAAATTACATGTAAAATCTCGGAAATTTTACTTGTACCTGCAATTACCTATAAGAATTTTTTTTATTTTTTACAGTGTATACTTACTTTCATAAATACAAAAATTTTTTTTCTTAAAGGAAACATTTTATTACACTTAAGCGAAAACATATCGATATTATAAAAAAGGCATCCAATCTGTTTAAGCCTATAAATAAAGAGAAGCACATGGAATATATGTGAGTTATTTATATAAATAACATTTTTACTCGAGGCACTTATTTGGTATTAGGGACCCTTATTTAGGGTGAAACCTTATGGGACACTACCCCTATTCAAAGCAATATATTCTCATTTTTGTTAAGCATATTATAGTAATATATCAACACTATATAAATCCTAATACATTTATAAAATATTACCCGAAAAGAACCTTGTTTTTTTATTATACCTTATGAGATAGATACCTAGGTGATTTTTTATTTAGAGTTAAAATTAACCATTAGGATTTTAAGGTCAATCTACAAGCACGGTGTTTTTTTGCAAATTTTAACTTTTTGTTTTTTATAAGAAGCTATTTAGGCAAATATAAAAAATATTGTATAATACACCGGCAAAAATCTTAATTTCGATTTCGTAGGTTTATTAACCTCGGGCCGGCCCACTATGGGACGAACCGGGCCGTAAGCCGGACATCATACTTTTCTTGAAAACGATAACTGGGATTTTGATAAAATTTGGTATGCAGCCATTTTTAGATACGACAAAGCATTTTAACTAGGTTTCGTTTTTGGGAAAAAATCTGGAAATCTGGAAAATCTGGAAAACTTAAAAAAAATTAAATTTATTTTTCTTTCATATGGTTAATTACCATTTAGTGTACAAAAAAGATATTTAGCTATGTATTTAATACGGTTTGGAAAAAATCTGCAAAATGTGTGTAACTTGTAAAATTATAATTTTAGCTAATAAATTTAGCTTTTTCGAGAAAAAGTAAAACATTTAGCCAAGTATTGAGTATGAAAAAATTGTCGAAAAATTTCGAAAAAAAAAATTAAAAAAAATAATTAAAAAAAAACATTTTTTCGAAAAAAAAAATTCAAAAAAAAATCGGGAGGATTATTAAAAAAACAATAGGGATCATCCCCTGATAGAACTTGATTTTTCCTGAAAATTTTGAGTCGATCGGATTATTCGTTCTTGAGTTATCTTGTCCACAAAAAAGTGACATGGCACGGACAGACGTGCGGATGAACAGACGCTTACGGGCTGTGAATAGTATAATAAGGTAATTTCCCAATAAATTTATCCACCACAAAGAATATCTGTAAAAGTCTATGTAAAAAGTAATTTTTTTTAGTTGTTTTTTAACACAAAAATTTAATTTAAAGGGTTTCTGGGGTCTTCTGGGGTCTGATCTCTACCTCATTTTCCTTACTTAGTCCACTATATTGTAGTAATAACAAATGTGCGGGACTTTGCGGGACTTTAACTAAAAACATTTAAATGTCGGAAAATTAAAAAAAAATCGATAAAACAAAAAATAGGAGGTGTACATAATATTTTATTTTTTTATATAATACACTTTAATGTTGTTATTATTACGCAATTAATAGGAAAAGATTATATTGTATGATAAGAAAAAAAAAAGACTACAAATTTTCGTAGGCATAATTTAGACATCTATATAAGCGCTAATTTTTCTGGCTAACCCTAATTATACATGAAAATTTTGCCTGCACTCAATGTATAATATGATTAAATATAATAAAACCAAATTTAAACCCCTATTTTTGAATTTTTGTTTTTTACCCGATGTCCAACCTATGGCCCGGTTTGTTCCATAGTGCGGCCCCATCGGCCGGCCCTCGGCTTCTAAAAACCTACTCAATCGAAATACGTAACTTTTCGCCCTTGTATTATAAATAACTAGCGTTTGGGAATAGCATGTTAAACAACAATGTGGCTAAAATTTATACTAAATTAGTCCATATTTTATTTAAATTTAGTAAACAGTAAACTTTAAAGAGGTAGTATACTTGCATTGTTATAGTTACAACCATATTTTATGACTTGCAAATTTTTACTATTTTATTAATTTTAATTAGGTAGGGTAAAATGGGTAGAATAGAGACCTATGGGTGATTAGGGACACCATATTTGAGAAGCATGTGCGATTTACGTAAATTTTAAAATCGTAAAGAAGAAGAAATGATTACTAAAAACAAGTACAGTTAACTCCACAAAAAATGCAAGTTTTTAATATGCCAAAATGTCAATTTTATTAATTATATTATAGTATAAGTAGGATTTTATGATTTAATTGATGCATTTCCAATTGCTTTATAACTATTTTAATTAATTAATTTTAACAAATATTGTCAACATTGACAATCGCATTGTTAGTAAACAGTTATTCAATTTATACAATAAATTTTCAATCTTGCGTTTTTTTTTTGGATTTAAGTATACTAACCTTGCCACAAAAAATTTAGCAACGAACCCTACATATTTTCGCTGAAAGGTCCTATCTGTATATGTTAAACCTATGTAGATAGGACCTTTCAGCTTAGCGCGGCAGAATAGGTTAAATATTGAATCACGTACAAGTGCTTGGTTTGGTTTTGGAATAACAGAATTTCTTGTACTGAGTACATACTAATTAAACTTGAAAAAAAATATTGATTTTTTTTTTTAATTACATAGTTAAGTTTGTTTATATCAAGTATATATTAGAACTTTTTTGTCTATGTGCACTATATTCTTTTATTAAAGCGAATAGGGGCGTTTTATCTCCAAAACGGCAGGAGTATTTTTTATCGACGAATTTGGATTCAGAAGACAAAATTATATAAGATATTGTGGGCGCATGAAAGTTAATATTTGTTAAGTAGTGTTATAAATGTATGTACTTTAAAGTGTAATAGTTTTGTAATTAATCAGTATGGTAATATAAATGGGAGATTTAGCTCAGCGGTCAATGCCATCGATATAGCCTGACACTGATCTAATGATCGTGAGTTCAAACCTCACTGGCGCCGATTGCCTTTTTCAGTTAATTAATAATTGAAATTTGGCGAAGGCGTACTCCCTAGATATATTGGTTCGAAAGTCAATTAAAGCCGGTGGTTCCCTCTACTACTAGCCCACACAAGTCCTGGACTTAGGGGATGCTTAATTAAGTAGAATAGTACGAGGTTAAAAACAAACATAAAAACATAAAAATAGTATGTCAACTATTATAATACATAGTAAATAATTATTTTAATTAGAAACAATATTGTTAATTTGATTTTGATTTACTATCCCTAATGGGATAGAATAATAGGTACGTAATATATTTGTATTACATTAAAATACCAATTAATTTATTTATTTATCCTTATTTTGTAGTAATATATACTATACGGTAATAAAATTATAATACAAAAATTGTGTATAATCAGGACCTGTCTTAATTTTTTTTAGGTAAGACAAGATCAAAATTTTACGCCCTTGGTAAGTTTGCTCCCCCTTGTTGATAACCAAAAACAAAAGTCAACCATCATCAAGAAGGCATTTTGACCCGAAATTTAAAAGTTAACCAAAAAGGTCAACAAAGAGACAAAACAAAAACGCCCCATAAGCTTTGCACTATAAGGAAGTTACCTCGTTGCTTAACTTAACTTAAGTACTGATCCATGAATTTATTGAATAATATATGAAATATTTGTTTGTTGTTTGTTTATTTGTTAATAAAGAACAAAATTAAAAAAATATATAAAAACTCGTAGGAATTATTTTTAATCGTAAACCCGACAACAACGCATTATTCTTGCGCTAAATGTGACTTTGAAAAAAGTAATATTTTATGTTTATCTAAAAATCAACATAATAACATCTAGGTAGTATGTATAATTAAAACACTTTACAACATTAATTAAATATACTTATTTAAGTTAAAAGTCTATGTGTAACTTTTTTATAATCTAGTTTTAAATCATACCATGGAAATAAACTTATTTAACACATTGAAATCCACATTAAATTACTCGTCTGGGGCAACACTGTCCCATGGAACTGCATACTTTGGGTTTTCGTTGAAGCTGCTGGTTTGCTTACAATGTTTTAAGTCCAGCCTAATTACACATTGAGTTACATCATGTTAAATCCGTAAAAACTAATAAAACACAACAAAATATTTTAATTTGAACAGTGAACACAACACAGACCTTTGGCCCCACTGTAGTAGTCAATGTGCAAAGTTATTTTATTTTGACGACATGACACTTGACACTTGAAGTTTCGTTAGATGCATTGTTGCCAAATCGTGCATTGACATATGTCAAAATTTGTTATTAAAATATTTAATTTAAGTATGTTCCGGGATGTAAAAAAGGCTGAAATTTTGGCTAAGTATTTGTTTTTTATGTATCTATAAGCATGTAAAATCTTAAAGAAATACCCCTGATACATCAAGTTAATATTTGATAAATAATCCGATTAAAATGTAAAATAAACTCTTTATGTTTAATATAAAACGTATATTTTTGTAATAATTGATGATCGTTTTATTTACTTTATATATTTTTTATTTACTTTTTATTACCTGGAATGCAACAGAGTAATTTACCGTTTTTAATTAGAGCTTTTAATAATAATAAACGGACCAATTTTAAACATGTTTTCTAATATAAAATTTTTACTACACTTTTCTAATATTGAATTAACGATATATTAAACTCCCAAGCGGTATATTGGACAATAAATATAAATTAAATAAGGAAAACTTAAAAAAGTAAAGAAAATAAAAAGAAAATAAAAAGTTTTTCGGGTTAGTTTCATTTTAGCAGTTACAGGTATTATTTTTATATATAAAAATAGTTTTGTTAATGTTTCCTTCTTCCTTTTTCCTTTTTTTTACAGTGATATAGCAGAATAGTTCCTATAAAAGGTACAATGCAGTCCAAAAGTCACGCTTAATTTTTGAACGACCTATAAAGACTTTTTTAACAGAACTTGTGAAACATCATTTAAAAGAAAATAAAACTTTATTCGACTATATATTTAATTTTTTTTTTTAAACATTGTTTGAAGGTTTAGATTTTTCAATTTTTCTGCTACAAAATGCGATTTTTTTTAAGTTTTTTTTTGTACATTTTTATTAAATTATTATATAAAATTAGTTTAAAGTATAATTGACGGTTCTGCATCATGAAATAAATAATTTTTCAAAATTTGGTTTAATTTTTTAAAGAAATTTAGACGAAAATTTCAATTTTCAACCCCTTAAAAAATATCTAAAAAATATATGACGTATTACAGTACCCCGCTTTCATATAAAAAAAATCCCCCCGATGGTCCACATTTTAAAAGCTTAAAATATTAAATATATACAACAAGATAGTTGGAGTTGTCTTATTTACGTATTCCGAATTCAAAATAACTCCACTTGTTCAAAAGTTAAGGGATAGGGGTGACTTTGGACCCCATTGTTTAGGATAAATAATAAAAATTCGCATATTTGACCTAACTGCTGATAAAAAAATATATATTTTAACCCAATTTACCCTCTTAAACCACACCGATTTTATAAATTTAGTTAAAAAAATCCAGCCTAGAACCCAGCATTTGGTCCAAATTTAAAGTATTTAGCTCAAAGCGTTCTCCAGTTTCCCGGACAAACATATGGACAGAGTTTTTTTTACGAAAATCCTCTTTTTTTGGATACAAACGTCGAGAAAAGTAAAAAAAGCGATAAAAATTTTTCAATTTTGTTTTACTAACCCAAGATTTTTCCCGGGGAAAGTGAAAAAAAAACAGTTTTCTCCGAGTCTACGTTCCTTTTCATCTCAAATTAATTTTTTGTTACAATTCGGTCAAAAGGAACAAACATTTCGAAAGATTCTTCAATAATTCCATCAACAGCAGCAATAATCTTTATTTAGTTGATAAAGGGAAAAAATTAATGAAGTTTTCTATATATCGAATCATAACGCCTTTGGAACTTTTACGAGCTTTTTTATTTAAGAAATTGAGAAAGTATCTGTGCAGGAAATATAAGAATTCCGTGATGACACGACAAACGGACAAAAAGATTCTCAATTTCGAAATCTTAGTAAACATTTGTAAAATTTACAAATTTTTCGGTAAAGAAGGGTATCGTTTTAAATAGGAGTTTTGGGCTAAATAAGAAAAATTGTTTGGAATTATTTGTTATCGTAAACCCGACAACATCGCATTATTCTTGCGCTAAATGTGACTATCATACTAAAAAAAAGCAATATTTTTTGTTTATTTACAAAACCATAAATACGTTTAGGTAGAATGTATAATAAAAACACTGTACAATATTAATTAAATATATTTATTTTTAAATGAATAAATTTAATTAATATTAAAAGTTGAAAGTCTATGTATAACTTTGTCATAATCTAGTTTTAAATCATATCATGGAAATAAACTAATTTAACATGTTGAAAGCCACATTAAATTATTTTTCTTGGGTAACACTGTCCCATGCACCTACATACTTTGGATTATCGCTGAAGCTGCTGGTCCAGCCTAATTACACATTGAATTACAGCAGATTAAATCCGTAAAAACTAATAAAACACAACAAAATATTTTAATATTATAGTCAAGAGCAGTGAACACAACACAGACCCACTTGGTCCCCACTGTAACACTTAATGTGCAAAGTTATTTTTATTTTGACGAGATGCCATTTGAAACTTGAAGTTTCGTGCAATGTTGCCAAATCCTACATAGACATATGTCAAAATTCTTAATTAAAATAATTAATTAAAGTATGTTCCAGGATGTAAAAAGGGCTGAAATTTTGGCTAAGTATTTATTTTTTATGTATCTATAAACATGTAAAGTCTTATCGTTGCAGGCGATTTAGCCCAAAATGCGATACCCTCCTTTTACGGAAAATTGTTATTAATTTTTTATAATTTTTTCATGTATTTTTTAGTAAATTTTAAATACTATTTCACTACACTATAAGTCCAAACCAACTGCTTTACATTTATTGACCAATTAGATTCAAAGTACACTGAAATTATCAAAACCACGGATTTCATGACCCATTTTTAAAAATATAATTTAAAATTGATTTAGGAAAAACTTACATTTCTTATAGATATCGACAAAGTGCAAAACCATATTTTTCCATTTTCCTAGTTTATGGAAACAATTAATAGGCCTATTTTGTCACTTTTCGCATTCTATTTTAACAGCAATTTATCTTTTAAGATTTAAAAATCAATTAAAACAACAACTTTTATAGAAGGGGTGTTAATTTTCAGCCTACACGCCTCGAGTCGTGTAGGCTTTTTCCAGTGTACATACGTTCAGTAGTATCACCACTGTTATATGCTGATAATGAGATATTGAAGAGATAAAAATGATATAAAGAATGGATTTTGTGAGGTAGCAGAGTAAAACAAGATTAAAGATACCGGGAAACTATCCCTAAGGGGTAGAAGGAGAAAAATAAAGTGGGCGTGGGACAAAAGTTCACTGATATTTGACGTTACAAGACAAAATTCTATTTCGCCATAAGGGTCCTTTGAAATAAAAAAAACTTAAGAGTTTTTCTTGTCCATAATGAAAAAAGAAAATATATATGTATGTGTTAGTGAGTTAGACCCGGTTCGATTGGTTATAATACAATTTTTGGTATTTGTAAGTTTTTTTTTTATCCAAAAATTATCGGTTATTATTAAAGATATTGATATTGGGGTTATAACATTGTTTAGTTAAAGAGTTGCTTGAGTGGCTAACGTCGCTTTTTTTGTTTTTCTTTTTGTTTTTAATATAGTACATTTGACTTTGAAAATTGGGAAATTTTACGGTATTATATTATTCACAGCGCCTGCGCTAGAATAATATACGGTAGTTTCGAAATTAAAAAAAAAAAATCAAAATCGTTTAAGACAAAAAATGTTGGATATAAATTTGTTTTTTTTTTAAATGTCCGTTTGTCCGTCTGCCGATGTCACGATTTTTGGGAACACTATAACTCAAGAACGAATAATCCGATCGACTTAAAATTTTCAGGAAAAATCAAATTGCAGGAGGGGAAGATCCCTATTGTTTTTGAAAGTAATCCTAAAAAGGCCGATATCTCAAAAACGGTGAGAGTTTGTATCGGGGTATATTTGGTCTAATAGACTCAAAATGAGCTCTTCTATCACCCCTTAAAAACTTTCTATCCATGTGCCATATATAACTTTTTTTATTCGAAAGGCCCCTTACAAGACAAAATTCTATTTTGCCATAAAATCAGTCTCAAGAGATTGTTAAGAAATCATATATCACTTTGTTTCTGTGTTATTGAAAAAATTCTACTTTTATTCTTTTCTGAAATCGTTCTTAATTGAAATTTGACCTTGATATTTGACAATTTATATAATTATTTGTGTGTCAAGGCCAGAAAGAAGGTTTTTCTACGACTGCTTTAGAATGTAAGCAAATACACACACTTTTCAAAAACAGAATGAATCCATTTTAACTCTAGATACGGTATGAATATTCCGTATCAAGTGTTAGAATGAGCACATGTAGTGCCATCTCTTGTTTATAAAAGTAAAGAAAACTGTAGCAAAATTAGCAAAAATATATATATTTTAGCATGAAATATTAAATAATTTAATGCAATTTAAAGTTTTGCGTTAAAATTACATAAAGTTTATTAGTTTTTCTTAATATTTGACCAGTTTTTTATCAATTTAGTTCAAAAAATTAAAACTGCTCCATCTATTGTTAAATATTTAAACCTGATATCTGTCACAACAATCTGACATAACCTTCAATTTTTGCATTATAATTTGTAAATATGTGCTAAAATTAAATAAAAAATCTTTTTTAAGTACTGATTTGATAAAATTATTAAATAATATTAATTGCTTTATTTAAAAATATGTGTTTTATTGCATTTAAAATGTCGAGTCACATTGTTTTTAACCTTGTCCGCAGTTTAAAGCCATACAGTATTTCATATTTGCAGTCGAAGAAAAAGTTTAGTTACAACACGTATGGAATATTCATTCCGCGCTCGCGGGACCGTCATACTCGCCTACCGGCTCGCACGGAATATTGTCTATTCCGTACTAGTTATAGAATATACTATTTTCTACAATAGGTTCAGAATATACAAACTTTTTAAACGTAGAATAAATCCATTATAGTTCTGTACCTTATCACTATATCATATTAAGTGTTACAATGAGAACATGTGGTGAGATGCCTCTGGTCTATAAAAACAAACTATAACTGTAACAAAATTAACCAAAATATATATATTTTACCATGAAATCTTCAATAATTTAATGTTATTTAAATTTTTTCTTTAAAATTACTAGTTTTTATTAAACAAAAATGTGTATAGTATTTATAAAATAGTAGAAACCTGAAAAAATATCTCGGTTTACTTACAAACGTTTAAAACACGTACAAACCATATGTTTTCTTGTATATCCCTAGCGAATAGTTTTTTATCCTCGATTTTAATCGTACGGAGAGTTTTCGATAAATATTGGTAAAACGTGAAGATTGCTTTAAGTTTGTATAGTCTTCACAGCTCTATGGCCAGAAGAGTATTATACGATGATTTTCAAAATTTGCAAAATCGTAATTTTTTTAAGTCCGTCTGTTTGGAAAATATTAAAATATTAATAGTATGTTAAAATACTAGTTTTATTATAGATTCAGGCAGGACTGAGGGCTTGCGTCACGGATTTGGCTGATAATTTTTTTATGTGTAGCCCAGGAGTGCTTATTTGACAAGCGCCTAAATGCAGCTCTCTATGCAGGATTTTGTTTTGGTTTTTTGGTGTTTGGTCTTTTTTTTTAATGAGGGGGCCTTGGTTTACGTTTACGTTGGTTTGGCGTCTGTTTGGTGTTTTTTTTTTTGAAAAAAAATGTTTTTTATTTAAAATAACATATTGAAAAACGGTCAGCGCATGCGCAGATTATCACAACGTTGTATAAAGAGCTGCACATAGGCGCTCCTCTTATTTGCAGCTCTTTATGCCGTGTTTTGATAAACTGCGCATGCGCTGACCGTTTTTCAATTTGTTATTTTAAATAAAAAACATTTTTTTACAAAACAAAAACACCAAACAGACACCAAACCAACGTTAACGTAAACCAAGGCCCTCTCATTAAAAAAAAAGTCCAAACCAAGAAAAAACCAAAACAAACTCCTGCACAGAGAGCTTGTGTGTAGCCCACCGATGTTAGAGAAAAACCTCCACGGGTTTTTTTATAAAAACCCCCGGTTTCGAAAATATGACTTTTTAAATTTTTTCAAATTGTTTAAATTTCTCGAAAATGTCACCAGACGTGCAATAACTCAAAAACTATTTAACATAGAGAACTGCGGTTTTCGGCATTAAAAAAATCATATTTTATTTTATCAAATTAGTTTTGACTGCTTTTTGTTTTTTCGTGCTTGAAAAAACAAAAAAATGTCAAAACTGATTTGAGAAAATTTGATAGAAAAAAATATGATTTTTTTTTGTCCACAGGTGTTCTTTAAGTTTTTGTTCTTCTGTTTTGTTACCAATTCTTTCCTTTTTCCTTCTGGTGTCCAGTTAAGAACATGTCTTGTATCCGTTCTTCTGTCATCTTTATACTTAAAACTCAAAAGTCTGATATAGGAGTATTAAAAGTTCATAATAATTAGAATTATTCTAGGACAACTGTGAAGAGTACTTTATGGAATACGAAGCATTAATAGTTTATTTGTGCATTTTGCAGCTGTAACGGCCTGGAATTGGAATCAAGGTCCGTTCTGGACTCCGGGGAATATTAACTGTGTTTTATTTGGCTTGTGGCTGGTTTACCTAAGGTAGCAAAATAGTCGTAGTGTCCATTTTTGTGTAAGTTTTCTAATAAAGACAGAACAAAAAAGAAAAAAACACAGGATGACAGTTCGGTCAAAATAATTCCAATATGTAAAATGTTGTACTTTTACAATTCTAGACTCTGGGTTGTGAAAAAATATTATTGCAACTCGTTTGCGAGTTGTATTTGACGGCACTCCTATGACTTGTTGACTCCGCCTCTCGTCGTTAAAGCTAGTGCGCTTGAGACTTAATTTTCTCACTCATACATACATACATACATATATATATTTTATTATTCTCTTATATGGTACACCCCCCGTAACTCTTGAACGAAATGAGATATAAACTTTAAATTGGGAATATGTAAATCACACAATACAAATTAAAATTTGCCATATTTTTCAATTTTTTATTCGGTAAGGTGGCGCCAGGGGGGCAATGGGGAACAATATTTCAAATGGCACCCTAGGTCTTATGATACGACAATTTAAAGAGCTTAAAATTCTCTATTTAACTGTTTTAATACTATTTTGAAGATTATTTTTTCTTCAAAATGCATTCAAAATTTTAATATTTTGTGCATAAATATTAAAAATTGCATACGAAAATAACCAAATAATTAGTGTAAATATAATACACCATGTGTATTAATTTTTCAAAAATATTGAAAATTTCATAAATTTTGAAGAAAAAAAAATCTTAAAAAAAATTACAAAAAAAATTACAAAATAAATAGTTACACGGTAAATATAGAATTTTAAGCCCTTTAAAATGACTTATCACAAGACCCAGGATGTCATTTAAAATAGTGTCCACCACTGCCGCCTTGCCGAATAAAAAATGGAAAAATATGACAAATAATAGTTTTTGTTGTGTAATATGCATATTCCAAATATAACGTTTATATCTCATTCCGTTCAAAAGTTACGGTGGTTGTACCATTTAAAACAATAACCCTGTATACGCTAACCTGAATATGAACACAACCTTGGGTAAAATCAATTGTTTTTTTTTGCAATGGTAATATCGATGCAACAGATAAGGCTGATTCGGGCATAATTATCACTAACTTAACTAAGCCATTCTGTCCTTTTTATTGGCCAGCTGAGAAGCCATCTTTCTTTTTGGCCAATAAAAACGACAGAAGGGCTTAGTTAAGTTAGTGATAATTATGCCTGAATCAGTCTATATACAGGCTGATTTTTTTTGTTCTGGTTATGATCTTTGGTCTACTTAGGGTCACAGAAGTTACGGTTTAATATCTGCGGTTCAATGGTCGTCGTTCATTTTACTTACTCGCTTTCCCTCAGGCCTATCGCTCGCCTTATTGCCCTTACATTCACTGTACATTGCACATAAATTTATTACTTTCTCTGCATCTGTCATCCACTTTTCTTACCTTTTTTAGGGGGTGTGTCAGAAATAAGTAACTCGTTCAGAGTAAAACCAACGATAACTCTCTTTACACCCCATAAAAAAATACTTTAGATAGGTACTTTTATCTACGTTTTACTTAGTATTAAGCATATATTTGGGTTTGGTAATGATCACATTAAAACACTAGTGCTTTTTGAAGATTTAAAACCCGAATGCTTTTGTTTTTTCTAATTTGACAGCACTTTTTTTTGGTTTTTTTCTTTTGGTCTTTGGGCTGTAAAACGTTGATAAAATGGTAAATAAAATTCATTTGCGACCGGGTTATAGTGCATTTAAATGATTTTTACACTTTCCTGGCGTCATTGATCTAGAATAAGTGCTTCTTGCAGATATTATAAACCCGAATGCGAAAAAGTACTTTTTACTTTCTCATAAAGTGTTTTTTTTGTGCTGAAATCATCTTATGTTGTCCTGAAACGCCGAGAAAAATTAAAATGAGCAAAAAAAGATGATGTCTGTCTCTCTGTCTATCGGTCGGTCTGTCTATCCACGTTAATTTAAAAACTCTTTGAGCTATCGAAAACTAATTTTATAATATACTATATAGCATATAACTTAGTGTTTGCTGTTAGATTGGATGATGTTGGTTGTCAAAAATATTTTAAAATAAATAACAAATTATAATTATTAGTCAAATAAAATATTTAATAAAAAAATGAATAGTCCATTACGGTAAAAGAATGATAAACCAATCTGTTTGTAAAAATTTAATAACAAATTCTAAATTTAACACTGTTTATTCCATATGAAGAGTATAACATTCATAAGGGCGTAATTTTTTGGTAACATGCGGTTCTCGCATTAAATCGATATTGTGATCCCTACTTGACCTAAATGTGTCAAATTAGTGACATCTTGCACATGGAAACTCTTTTTTCTACGACTGCTTTAAAATGTAAGCAAATACACACACTTTTCAAACACAGAATGAATCCATTCTAGCTCTAGATACGGTATAAATATTCCGTATCAAGTGTTAGTTTGAGCACATGTAGTGCCATCTCTTGTTTATAAAAGTAAAGAAAACTGTAGCAAAATTAGCAAATATATATATATATATATATATATATATATATATATATATATATATATATATATATATATATATATATATATATTACCATGAAACATTGAATAATTTAATGCAATTTAAAGTTTTGCGTTAAAATTACATAAAGTTTATTAGTTTTTCTTAATATTTGACCAGTTTTTTATCAATTTAGTTCAAAAAAAATTAAAACTGCTCCATCTTTGTTAAATATTTAAACCTGATATCTGTCACAACAATCTGACATAACCTTCAATTTTTGCATTATAGTTTGTAAATATGTGCTGAAATTAAATATAAATCTTTTTTAAGTACTGATTTGATAAAATTATTAAATAACATTAATTGCTTTATTTAAAAATATGTGTTTTGTTGCATTTACAATGTCGAGTCACAAAAAACATTGTTTTTAACCTGGATCGCAGTTTAAAGCCATACAGTGTTTCATATTTGCAGTCAAAGAAAAAGTATAGTCTACAACACATATGGAATAGTCATTCCGCGCTCTCGGGACCGTCATACCCGCCTGCCGGCTCGTATGACAAACTTTCCGCTCGCGCGGAATATTGTCTATTATTGTTACGGAAGCTAAATATCTCGGCTAAATATTTAATTAAAAGTATGAGGCTCTGTTTTAAAGAAAAAAAAATACTTTATTACAACTGTAGTAACATTCCTCACAATTTTTTTACAAAACCCCAAAAACACTTGTTCTATTTAAACTTTATTTCAAACCATATATGGCTAAAAATTGTGTTTACGCCCCTTTGAAAGAGACACTCCCAATATATACTTGGACATAAATTTCCAATTTCCATATAAATCGAACACGTGTCAATATTCAAATTAAATGAAAAATTGACTCTGGAAAATAGTTTTAGCTAAAAATTCGCTGAACAATTTATTACACACGCAGAAAAATAAATTTTTAATTAAAAACATTTATTTTTAAAAAGTTTTTAGTAGAAAAAATCAGTTTGGCAATTCAAACTGGAAACGCGGCTAGAATTATGGGGACTGCCGTCTACATTACACTTGGAAGAACTTTTCTTTTTATAGTATACCTATCTCATTTTATTAACTAAATCTTTTTAGTGTTTATTTTTTTATAGATTATTAAATTATATTTTGTAAAAAAAATTAAAATTAATTTGGGAAAACGGACACAAAAAAAATACATTTTTTTTTCAAAAATTGTTTTTTTTTCCGTTTCCAAGTGACCTTGCAAAATATCGTCTAAATGAAAAACCAACTAGTAAAATATAGTTTCATGTATTTATTATCTTCAAAATATATTTTTTTAGATAGAGACAGATAAAGGGCTTAGGGGCTGTCCATATATTACGTAACGCGACTATGGGGGTCAGTGAAATTGTTACAGTTTTGTTACAGGGGGGAAGGGGGGTTCTAGGTAAACGTTTGGTAACGGAATTTAATAAATTTAATGTTTATTTCCTAAGCTTGGCAGATGTATTTTTATTTCAACATAAATTACTATTTAGTGGTCCATAATTCCCTTTTTCACACCAAAATTGACGAAACTATGCATATTTAAATAATACTGTAATCAGTAAAAAAACTTTTGAAATTGATATTGATTTTTTCGTGTAATTTTTTTTTTAAGGTTATGTTATACTATATTTTAGGTTCATGTTTGTTTTGTCGAGAAAAACGAATAATAAATTTTTTTATATTTTTACGCGTTACACAGGGGGGGGGTGTTCGTAAATGTTTGTTACACAGGGGAGGGGGGATCAATTTTTTTGAAAAATTGCGTTACTTAATATATGGACAGCCCCTTACGACCGAGGTCCTACTGCGCATAAATTTATTAACTATTGTTTTTTTAATTCTAATTTTTGCGAGCTCCCGATAGATTGAAAACTCTAACTCCAACCAGTAATTAGAATTATTATCTATTTGTATGACCCGTATAGAAGACAAATTTAATAGGTCGTAAAAATTGTCAGGTCACGTAAAACAATAATTAAATTACGTTAATGAAAATAAGTTGGTTTACAAGCCAGGACATCTGTAAATAAATATCAAACGTTCTATCGAAAAGGACAACGTAAAACTGGATGAAGGATTATACATGTGCTCCTTGCCTGGGTTGACAAAAAGCGCCATAAATGGCTTAGTTGTCCGGCTTTGGCCAACCCGTGTGCACCGTATGAAGACTTCTGAACAAAATCGTCTGGCATAAGTAAAACACAGTATGTGCTTGCTTATCCGTCCGTTTTTTTACAATGAATTTAAATTAAGTAATAATAATAATAATAATAATATAGTTTATTACCCAACAGATGACCGATAATAGGACAAATATTAGTAATACAATAAAATAATAAAAGTTACTTATGTAAATATACTTAATAATTACTTAACAAGAAATTAAAATAAATAATAAATAAACACATAATAGTTATTGGAATATTCCTTAGTGATGATGATACATCAGCCCTCAATACGTGGGCTGGAGAAGAACTAAGAGAAAGCTAGTGAACGGTCACGAACTGCAGACAGGCAAAGGACTTCCTTTTCGGTCCAAGCAAGTCAAAAACCGCGTGGCTACTAGGAAGAAGCCGAGCCACGATCAGCCAACTCACAAGGATCCTCACGGATCACTGTGGACTAGGGAGGCACCTGTTTAGGATGAAGGTCGGTAACGACCCCGTCTGTTCGGGTTGCGGGATAGAAGAAGAATCGTCATTCCATTTCCTAGGACAATGCGATCGTTTCGGCAGAATAAGACATTAGATCTCCGGAGTGGCAAGTCTCCGAAGAGAGGAGTTGCGTACCCTTGCCTGGACAGATATCGCGACCTTTATAAGTAGGTCCGGCAGGTTTAGGCAGGGAGTAGGCTAGATATGTGGCTGGGACAGCTCGGGGCTGGCAAAAAGGGCCATAGTGGCTTAGTTGCCTGGCTTGTAGCCCCCCCACCTTTAGTACTACTACATTCCTTAGTGATATTTTTCTTTTAAAATAATGATGCTAACAATGCTGCAAAGCAAGACGTTTTATTTCACTGAATTTAGTAAAATTAATGTCGGATATTAGATAAGTGGTAGAATATGAATGGTAGGTGATGATTTAGATCATCTTCCGACTTAAATGAACAAGCAGTAATGCATCATTTGCATATATCATCAACATTTGTTTCATATAAAAAGAATGAGAATGAGTATTGGCCCTAGTCTTGACCCCCGTTGGACGCTTACATTACTGTCTTTCTGTTCTGATTGATAGTTTTTAAATGTGCTGCCAAATCTGTCTTATTTGAACCACCTGCCCGCGACAGCATACAGTAGCAACTTTTCAAGTAGCATATCGTGTTTAACACAGTCAAATGCCCTGTTGAGATCACTGAAGATCCCGACAATTTTTCAAAGTCTTTTTTAATTTTTTTATTTTGCTTTTTGAGTATTTTTTGTTGACAGTAGCATATTTTATTGCAGTTATCGACCTATCGGGAGCTTCTTTAGTAAAGAAAATTATAAAAGTAAATAATTTTTTTATCTGGAGTTTTATGCAATAATTCGACACATTTTGTACCGAAGTAAAGAAGAACGCGCACGTAAAACCGCTTTCTTTCCCTCTTACGTTAACTAACCCGTGCTCCGGGAGCAGAGACTTAAGATTCCGGGAGTGGTCCCAGACCTTCGGGTAATATAGATCTTATGAGACCGCTTGTGGTCAAGATGTAAAATTACAGTTGAAGGGTGTTGGAAAAATATATGGTTCATTTGACATACTTTTTGTAAGCGTAAAATGACAGTCTATGTCCGATTTTATGGGAGTGTTGGCCCTAGGGGAACGTTCAAGTAATACGTAACGCAAAATGTACCAAAATTTATACACTTCATACCTCGGTTCTCGCGTTATTTAAGGCTGTAGACATGTCATATTTTGGCTACCCCCATTAACACACCCCCAATTAGGGGGATAGCCAAAATATGAAATCTCGATAATCTATAATAACGCGAGAAGCGGGGTATGAAGTGTATGAATTTTGGTACAATTTGCGTTTCGTAATACTTGACCGTTCCCTAGGACCTTAGAGTACTTACGTCTTAGGTTTTAAAGAAAAATAGCTTTTAAAAAGTAAAATTTTTGGTGGCACCAAATGTTAATTTTGAGCTAAATTTAAATGTTGACCATATAAACCTATAGGTTTTTTATCCTTGTTCTCGGCTAGAATTTTTGGTATAAATCGGGGTGAGGTAAGGGGTCAAAGGTTGTAAAAACATTTTTTCTTCGTCTTCCCTATTTTTATTTATTTTTTCTTAAAAAATTGTAAGATATAAGCCTTTTTTAAAAAACGAAATTTATTTTGATTTTTTTTATTGGCAGCTTTTTTTTTGTCTGAAACCCTTCACTTACTTATTTAATCGAACACAGACAAAAAGACTGTTCTTTTCCGGTCAAACTTCTCGTTCTGATGAAATTTATTTTGCATATTTCTCTTCTTCGTTTCAATAAACCTATCCTCGAATCAGTTTCAATCGGTTTCCTCCTATGTTCAGGGGAATAACAGTACAATTTATAAAAAGCAGATAGGGGAGACCAGGTGTCAAGTTTAAAAGTTTTCTAAAACGGGAAATATGACATCTTACCATTACGCACTATTATTAAAAAAAGAAAATCTCAAAATAATTAACAATCTTTTTAGAATCTTTTTTTGAAAAACGAAAAATTTATGAAAAAAATTTTTTTTTTTATTTTCTTTTTGCGAAAAAACGAAAAAATTTGGATTTTTTTTTAATTATGGTTTTATCATTTAAAAAAAATGTTTAAGCCCCCATAACATTTTGTTTTTGGGGGATTACTTTAAAAAACAATAGGGATCTTTCCCTACTAGAACTATATTTTTCCTGAAAATTTTGAGTCGATCGGATAGTCTGTTATTGAGTTATGTGTAAACAAAAAACGTGGCATCGGACGGACGGACGGACGGACGGACGGATGGACAAACGGATTCTTATTTTTTTTATGAAACACATTTGTATCCAAAAATTTTTTGTCTTGGATGTACTTTGGCGATTTTGTGAAATTATAAACTGCCGTATAATACTTTTCTAGCGCTACACGTCATCAAATATTATTCTTATATAAAAACCTTGTTTTTTTTTAAATAATTTTTTTATGAAAAAAAATACTATTTTAACGGCTAGTCGTCAGAGCCTTTATTTTTTAAGGTTTTTAGGGTATAGTTTTCCTTAAAAGTGTATTTTTTTGTTTGCAGTTAAGTAAAAAAACAAAGCAGACAAAAAAAACTGCGTACAGAGCCGTTACAGGCTCGCATATCCATAAAGATAAGGATATGAGCCTACGCATAAGACTCATGACGGCACATCAAGCCAATCACGATGTCGTGTGTTATGTATTATGGTTAGTAGTGTGTACCTCTGATCAGCGCTTGAGCTAACGATTAAAAAGTAAGGTTATGTTATCTTATTATATGCAAATCTAGTCGAAATAAGTCTCCCCTAAGTTTCTTTCGTTTTTAAATCCATATTCACACTTCGAAAGGGAACGTTTTGTTACCCAAATTATATTTTATTTTATTGTACTACTTTATTAGAAATATTGAATTTAATATTGGCAATGGGTATCTAATAAGATACCCAATATGATATAAAAATTTACGTTTATTTATATTGTTTTGACCAAAATGTACAAAGTATATCTTAGATTCTAAAATTATACATAAAACCTAAAACTTGGCATGATCTCAGTACAATAATCCAACTTAAATTATCCAATTTGAATGGGCAACACTTTAACACGTTCGCTGCCGCCCATATAAATAGACGCTCATCCCAGATTCCTGGCTACTTTTGTGCAATGTTATTCAAATCTACAGTGAGCCCGCCAGGGGGGCTCTCGGCATTAAATATGAGTCATTTTGGACCTACCAGGTGGTTTGTCCAGAACACAGTAGTGTCAATTTTTTAATATTAACCCCATATTGCACCTTGTTCCCATTTGGGAACACTGGGCATTAAGACTGGTCTTAAAGTTGAAGTTTCTCTTGATAGATGACCGTATTCGCTAAATATTTAAACAGCTGATCATGTCAGGCACTTTTGAGATTAACTGGAGTCGAATTTTTGTTAGTGTGTTGGTTTTTCTTCAAAAACGTGCTTTTGAGTTATTTTGTTATCTATATGTACAGTGAGATTATAAAGTGCCGAACAGTTTGAAAAGAAAATACCCTTCGTTTGAAGCCACGCCTCTTTTAGAGTTGTGCGCGACAAGCCCATGTGATTGCTATGTACAACAGCTCGGTGGCCATTAAAACGCACACAGCTTTCTTGCATTTTACTCATCGCTAATTCCAGTTTTGCATTAAAAAGTGTTCAGCACTTTATAATCTCACGGTATATGGGCTGAATATAGTGCAGCTCACAGTGTGAGCTTTTTACGATTAATTGATAGATATATACGATAAAAAAATTGAATATAAAATGTTGCAAAATCAGTTTACAACGATTAATTAAGCAACATGATGTACTTGAATAATTATAATAACACCGGCACACAAAAAAAAAAGTTGTTTGTACATCAGACACGACCTACCTACCGGCATGTATTTTGACCCGCTGAATCCGAATTTCAAGTCAGTTTGGGCCGTCCACCCTTCAATATCGAGTAAATTGTAAAAATAGTAAAAATGGGATAAATATTCATAAAAAAAATTTATGAATCGAAATTAAGCATAATTCTTATGTATTTCGATCCGCTGAATACAAATCTGAAGTTTATTTAGACCATAAACCGTTCTAAATCATAGAAATTGTACAAAAACCTTGAAAAATGTTAAAAGTAGCAAAAAATTGCAATATCTCTAAAAAATGATGTATGAACTGTTTTGTACAATTTCTATGATTTAGAACGGTTTATGATCTAAATAAACTTCAGATTTGTATTCAGCGGATCGAAATACATAAGAATTATGCTTAATTTCGATTCATAATTTTTTTTTATGACTATTTATCCCATTTTTACTATTTTTACAATTTACTCGATATTGAAGGGTGGACGGCCCAAACTGACTTGAAATTCGGATTCAGCGGGTCAAAATACATGCCGGTAGGTAGGTCGTGTCTGATGTACAAACAACTTTTTTTTTTTGTGTGCCGGTGTAATTTAATATATTATTTCAACTAATTAAAAAAATTTATATCCCGCAATAAATATCAGGTAATAACAATAAATAAATTATTTGCAAAATTTAATTAAACTTAATATTAAATATTTAATCATGAAACAAATTAAAAAATACCATAATTTTAGGATAAATAACCATCATAAAATAAATGTAAATAAAAATAATTTAATAATTTCGTATCGGTCTGTATTTATTTAATAATTATTATTATTAAACAAGTCGTTAAGATATACAATGCTTTGCTTTCCATTATATTCCAGTGGATGGTACATAAAAATAAAAAAAGTTTTAAAAAAACTTACAAAAAAAGCTTTAACCCCATAACATTATTTTTTTTGGGGGAATCACTTTTAAAAATAGGCATCTTTCCCTCATAGAAATTTATTTTCTGAAAATTTTGAGTCGATCGGATAATTTCTTTCTGAGTTATCGTCTACAAAAAAAAATCTACTTGGGCAGATGCAAGATTTTAAGGTTACTTACTTAGTTTCTCATGAAACGCATTTGTATCTGAGAATTTTTTGTCTAGGGCGATTTTTGGCGATTTTGGATAATTCGAAACTTTGGAAAAACTACTGTATTATACTCTTCTAGCGCGTAAACGCGCCGCGAAGAGTATAATAATAAACTTTTTAGTGGTTTATATATTATTATATTATTCACAGCGCCAGCGCTAGAATAATATTATACGGTAGTTTCGAATTTTCAAAAAAATTTTGGATATAAATTTGTTTCATGAAAAAATAGGCAACTTTTTTTTCAAATGTCCGTCCGTCCGTACACGTGTCTGTCTGATGTCACGATTTTTGTAGACACGATAACTCAAGAACGAATAATCCGATCGTATTGAGATTGTCAGGAAAAATCAAGTTCTATGAGGGGAAGATCTCTATTGTTTCTAAAAGTAATCCCCCCAAAAACAAAAAAGTTATGGGGGTTAAACTTTTTAAAAAATGGAAAAATGCTGAAAAAAAATTCCGAATAATGTATTTTTTTCAGGAAAAGTTACTTTTATTATAAGGATCAATTTTACAAAAAAAAAAAAGAATAAGAATTTAAAAAAAAATCGCAAAAAGAAAATTTAATAAAGAAAGTAAAAAAAAAATAAGTTTTTTTAAAAACTTTTTTTTCGAAAAAAATTTTTTTTTCGTTAATTTTTCGTTTTTCAAATAAGATTTTTTTTTTAATGTAATATTTTTTAAAAATTATATATTTTTTTAAGTATTTGGGAAATGTAATATACCATTTACTGTGAATAATATATAATACAGGGTTTGAATAAATTTTTTGACGGTTGATATACACCTCCGTAATAAACCCGAAATTTTCGTTAAATAAATAATTTAAAATCTGCGAGTTTACGTTTCGTAATCGTAGTTGTGCCGAAGTTCAAGTGTACATTTAAAAAACTGTGAAATACGCACCCTTATAGGATATATTAAACTTTATTTTTTCTTTATGTGCTATTGTCCGCATATAAAAAAAAACAAACTAAAATAAAAAGTGTTTACGCTAAAACCCAGTGAATGTTACTTTCGTAAACAACTTTACATGGTGTTCATTTACCAAATTTACGCAAATTTTATGAATAAACTTTAAACTAAGTGCATAATTTGAACTTATTTTTTCCTAATAGTCCATTTGTAAACAAGTGCAAAAGAGATGGCATCAATATGCTCAGTATGTTCTGCCCAAGTCAATGAACCGCACAAAGCATGTTGCGCGCGTTGTCAACTCACGTTCCACATCAGCTGTAGCAGTAACCGCGATGACGCGTTTTATTGCCCCGAGTGCGACAATCAAATAATGATGAAGGCGTCTTCTACACCAGACAATCCTATTACCATTACTCACTTTGAATTAATAATGCAACAATTAACTCAAATCAATGCAAATATTACGGATTTAAAGAAAACTATCGAAACCCAAGGGCAAGAAATTGCAAGATGCAAGGCGTCTATTTCTACACTCCAAAAAGACAATACTGCTCTAAACAATAAAGTTTTAGAAATTGAAAAGCTCACAAAATCCAACCTAAATTTTGAGGACTCTTTCCAAGAATTTCATCAAAGAATTATAAGGAAAAACAACCTTATTCTAAGTGGCATACCGGCTGATACACAAAATTACCTAGACTTCGCAAAAAAAGCTTTTCAGTCAGTTCTGCCGAATTATAATTTTCATTTAGTGTCCTACAACAAATTAGGCAATATAAACACGGAATCTAATACTTATACTGCTAAATTTACGCTAGAAAATGAAAACCAGGCTCTACAACTTTTAAAAAATAAATCAAAAATTTCTAAAACTATTTATCCTACATTAAAAATAAAGCCCGATTTAACAAAAACTCAATCTCAACATCTATCTGCGTTATACACAGAACTAAATCATCGCAAAGCAAGCGGCGATTCCAATATTTATATTCGATACCGTAATAACGTCCCTGAAATCGCCAAGGATACCAATAAAAGACAGCGGGATGAAGATGTATCTCCAAAATCAGTAAGAGGGCAAAAATCTGGCCGTAAAGTTTAACAATTTTTAAGAAGAAAATTTATAATATGGAATATTGAAGGTTTTAGCAACTTTGAATTACACTCTGAGTCTTTGTATGTCGACTTTTTCTTTCTTTGTGAAACTCATTTAATCTTAGACTGTAAATTACCTAAAAACTTTTCCAGTGTATACAACATTATCAGCTCACCGGCTATTAAGGAAAAATCGCGCGGCCGTGCCAGTGGCGGTCTGGCGTTTGCATTCAAGAAGAGCTACAAGTGTACCACAATTGACACATCACCTTGGTGGATAATCTGCAATGTTACGTGTAATAGCTTTTCCGTAATTTTCTGCTGTGTTTATTTTAAACCATCGCTTGACCTGGAACAAATTTTGGATCTACTGCAGCTGACACTAGATGACGTCAAATCTAAATATGAAAACTGTACTTTTATTATGTGCGGTGACTTTAATTGCAGGATGGGAAATTTGGACAGTTTTGCCGATTTATGTGAAAATACAAATTTGTTTGTGTCTCGGGCCAGTTGTGACACAAAAAGTAATGCAAAGGGCCAAGTACTATTTGACTTTATGTGCAGCAATTCGTTCACGCTACTAAACGGCAGAACAGCTTCCGATAAAACTGCGAATTTTACTTACGTAAGTACCCTAGGTAAGAGCGTTATAGACCTCGTTTGGTGCAACAACGATTATTTGCATAAGGTGCGCGATCTTGAAGTCCTTAACTCGTTTTCACCTTCACATCACTTTCCTGTTCTATTAACTTTTGACTCAGCCGTAGATATTTTGCCAGATAATAAAAAAGCTGTAGCGAATAGTACAGACATCTTTCGCTGGAACACTAGTAAACACGACGAATTTTACAGCAAAATGTTACACTCCGATAATATATTTAACTACAGAGAAAACGATATCTCCGCTTCTTATTTAAACTTACTCAGTTCTATCACTGACTGTGCCAAAGATTTGCGCTTAAATTTAAATTCTACAAAGAAACTTACTTCCTTTAACCATATCTGGTTTGATCATGAGTGCTTACTAGCGAAAAAAGCTGCCAAAAATGCTTTAAAAAACTGTAAAAAAAATAACTTCTCGCAGGACTTACTTGTAATTTATCTGAGCCTTAAAAAACAGTACAGGCGTATTTTAAAACTTAAAAAGGAGGCTCATACAATTAACTTAACTCTCAGGCTTAGTGCAACTAAAAATCAATAATTAAAAATTTACGCTCAAATAATAAACCTGCTAGTTTATCCTTGCTTGACTGGGAGTCCTTATGACTCAATTTACACTGTGCATAACGAGTCACAATTTTTATATTCTGACGCCGGTTCGTCATTACTAACTTCGCGTATAACTTTAAATGAACTAAAGTCCAGTCTTAATAAATGCAAAAATGGTAAAAGTCCAGGTAAGGACAATATTCCATTTGAGTTTTTTAAGTATCTACCAGAATACTGAATTTTGGTCGGAAATTTCACTTCTTATGCTTCACAAAAAAGGTCCAGTTGAGGATCCTGCTAATTACCGCGGTATAGCTCTACTAAACTGTATGGAAAAAATATTCTCTCAAATAATTTTACAAAGGCTTACAGAGTGGTCCGATACATTTAATGTTATACCGGAATGTCAGGCAGGCTTTAGACAAAACCGGGGTTGCTTGGATAATCTATTTACTCTTAATTCCCTCATTAATATCTGTCTACGGTTGAAAGGTAGAAAACTTTATGCGATTTTTGTAGATTTCAAACGTGCGTTTGACTGTATTAACCACCATCTGTTATGGAAAAAATTACACTCTCTTGGAGTAAGTTCGAAAATAATCAGGATCCTCAAAATGTTGTATGACAAAGCAATTGCACAAATAAAAACTGCTGAAGGCTATTCAAAACCCTACAACATTTCTGAGGGAGTTCTACAGGGTGAACCATTAAGCCCCATTCTTTTTGCATTGTTTATTTCTGACATAGAAAAATATTTTAGGGAAAATGGAGCCTTGGGTGTTAATGTGGATGGTCTTGTGGACATACTTATGCTTTTATACGCTGATGATTTGGTCATTTTTGGGGAATCGCCCATTGATATTTCACGTAAACTCAAAATTCTCTCTCAGTATGCAAATGAAAATGGCCTTAAAATTAACATTAAAAAAACGAAAATAATCTGTTTTACCAAGGGTGGCTTTAGGTATTCACGTGACTTAAACTTTAAATATGACGGCGACAATATTGAAGTAGTAAACAAGTACGTTTACCTGGGTGTTACATTCTCTCAGTCAGGGCTATTCGCTGAAATGACCAAAGAAGCATGCAATAAAACAAAAAAATCAATCGGTACCGTTATGTCCCTTTTGTCAAACTCAAAAATCAACAGCTGGCAATCCCGAATTAAACTTTATGAATCTATAGTCCTATCTACTTTGCTTTATAGTTCTCCAGTTTGGGCGTTACGTTTCTTTAATGAAATTGAGCGTGTTCAGTTGGCCTTTTTTAAAAGATTATTTTTACTCCCCCGCAACACCCCGGATTATATGATACGACTCGAAACTGGGTCCGTTAAAGTTTCTTTCTTGATTTTTAAAATGTGCCTTAATTGGATTGAAAAGCTTATTAGAATGCCCGCTCATAGATACCCCAAGCTTTGTTTTAACCGCTTACAAAACTTAAACAATGGTAATACAAAATATAACTGGTTGGCACAGTTTCAATGTATGCTGGAAAAAATTGATGAATCTAACTTTTTGACTAATTTAACAGTAAGAAAAATAAAATACAATAGACCAATTTTACTTAACAAATTTCGCGAATTTCTACATAGAGATGACATAAATTCATTATTTTTTTCCAAAAATTCAACTATTTATCAAAAGTTTAGAATTAATCTGGAACCTCAAAATTATTTATACTGTCGAGATAATATCTCTATCATTCGTATAATAATGCAATTACGTATGGCTACAAGCTTTTCTACCTCCTTCTCATTCAATGGCAGCTTTTACAAAATCAACCCTAAAGAAGTATGTACTATTTGCAACTTAAACGAGTTTGAGACTTTAGATCATATTTTCTTTAAATGCCCCATGTACAAACCGTTGCGTGCACCTTACATTGATAGCCTTATTAACCTAGACGGTCTAGTCTTTGCACTTAACTTTCTTAATGTAACTAAAATAAAAATGCTGCACAGTTTTATCGGAAACTTATTAAAGCTCCGTTCCTTTATAACTAACGAATAATGCTTTTTGTCTTTAACCTTTAAATATTGGTATTATCGTTTCTTCTTATAATTAACTTTTTTTTTGTATTAAAGTTTCTGCTTTTTCTTTTTATTAAATTATCTATGAATATCCATCAAATTACTTAAATAGTTAGGGTTTAGTATTTAGTGTATTTTTTTTTCTCTTCTCTTGTATTTTTTTTTATATATTCAAACTTCTTGTAACAAGATTTGTAATCTTTTATACAATAAACGTTTATTATTATTAAAAATATATAATACAATGCGTAGCATTACATATCATATCTTCACGGCTTATTTAATTTTAAACCATAATATATACTCGGCGCATTATCTATCTGAGTAACAAATTGGGTCAAGGAATCTATGATTAGTGGTTTAAAAATGACTTTTGGAATATTTTTGTAGCCCATTGTGCTTTTGATAATTTTTAACATTTAGGTTAAATTGACTGTCATTTTAAGTCTTACAAATAATAACAAAATCTGTTTAAAAAGTAAATTCTTGATGTTCAAAATTATAATAAAAGTAAGTTTTTATTCATAAAGTGCTATTATAAACTTAAATTTAACATTACCTGAATAAAATTACGGACCAGTATTATTTTAACCAAAAAATTCTCTGTTATAGTGTTTACTTCAAAAATTTATAGAGCACTGCATTATATTACTTCATTTAAACAAAATGTTTATAGATTGATGCTTTAGTTTTCTTTTTATGCACTTTTCTTATTATTTCTTCTTGCTAAAGCAAATTATTTGGATTTTTTTTATAAATGTCAAAATAATGTCTTAATTGACAATAAATTTTAAACAAGATGCAAACCTTACATAAGGAACTAAATATATTCTGCCAACCAAATAACAAGAAACAAATGACCATCAACTCAGATAGATAAGGCGCAGAGTTTATTTACAAATTTTAATTCTTTATGTTAGCGCCTTCGCCAAAACTTGAAATATGGACATAACCTCAACTTTTAATAATCTAAAAATGTTGTATTAATTTAAATACCTCCTAAAGGATGGCGTACCCAATGCTTAACACTTAAATACCTAAGAATTTGACCAGATTTATTTGTTACATATCATTTCACTGGATAAATTCTTTTATTGTCAATAATTGGGTAAACTAAGCTTAAACATATGTACATAATATGTACATATTTACTCACCTGTAAGTACAATTGCAGTTGTAATTTTGGCAGCTCTACTGCAAAAGAACTTTTTAAATTCGAAAAAGCCTTTTACTGCCGGCAGTATGTTGACAGGATTTTTAATTTTTCCATAAGGAGTAGTTGTAGTATAAGTAATAAGTAGTAGTAGAAATATTATGGAGTCATTCTGTTTTGGGGTTAATTTGTTATGGAGTAGATATGGTATAGTTAGATCAGCGATGTTATAGAGCAAGGAATCTATTCTTGACTTTCGGAGAGTAGAACGATAATGCTTAGAATGTGACGCATAGTGTTGGATCCAATAGTTTCGTTCTTCTCCCCGAAAGTCAAGAATAGGAACCCTGATATTAGATAGTAGAGATGTTAGAAAGAGGAGGTGTTATTCTGCTGTTAGTTATTTTCTGTCCTATTAGAATGTACGGGTCCAAAGGCAGCCTTATTAAAAAGTTCACAAAATTTTACAAGATGACACTACTGACAGGCGGACTCCGTGTAATATATAAATCTACTATTCGCCATAATTTTACATGGGACTGGTATTCTGCGCGTAAAAATTTTACCGGTGAATTGTACAATTGTACAATTGTGGCGATTATATCGACGAAGTCAGAGGTGTCATCTTGTAAAATGTTTGTTACATTTTAAATATGGTCGCCGTTGTACTTATACAGGATGTTCAGTAACTGCCATGCCAAAATTTAAGATGTGATTGTACATCCAAAAATATAAAAAAAAAATATAAAGGTTGGTCCGAAAATGAGCCCTAAGGGAGCTACGACCCTTCGCAGATGACATATTAATGGGGAACAAAAAAAAGCATCAATAAAATTTTAATGCTGCAGGGTGATTCTTCATTTAAAACTGAGCAAAAAAGTATTCTTCACCAAAACACCTAAATTTAATATTAAATGAGTAATAGCCTTTTAAAATCTAACGTTTTTGGTGGCACAAAATGTTACTTCCACTTAACTGTATTTTTTAAACGGTTGCTCCTACAGTGTTACACTATATAACATTTTTTATGTATTTTTACTCAAGGAATCCACATTTTTTACAAAAAATCCAAAAAAAGTACACATAAAAAAGTTTGGGGCAAAAATGTGTTAAGCCTAATAAACCTTATTTTTATTACAATTTTAAAGGGCCGTATCTCCCTTAGAGCTATTTTGCGGACCAACCTTTATAGGAACTTTTTTTGATATTTTTGGATGCAAAATCACCTCTTAAATTTTAGCATGCCAGTTACAGTTACATTTTATAAAAAAAGGAGTTTCGTATAATTTCAAAGTAATTATTCGGTTTTACATAAATTTCTACAAAACATGCATATTACAACATTTATATGTAAAAGTATTTTTAAAATTTAACCATATTTAAATATGTAAAAGTGTTACATGCTCCAATTATGTGATTTAATTTAATAAAGGTTACCGTATTAAATACACTGAACGATGTTGAATATTTGAACCTCTAGCAACGTAAACCCTTAGCTACAGACACGGCATAGATTTTACACCTGGATAGTATGCAAGTTGTGATTGCTCCCCACTCCGACTAACTGAGGCTTTCCACGTCTCAGTACCTTTCGGACATTCAGTTTAAGCCCTAAATCCGAGTCTGTCAGTACGAAATACTTAATAAAAACAATAGGGTTTACCCATTGCAAAAAGTCAAAATTTACAAAAAATAGTATTATAGTACAAATTATATTATATAAATAACTCATTTAAATATTATGTTCTATTGCATTTATCATTAAATAACACCGAAACACAAAAACAAAATAATCTCGAGTGCGGTAGACCAGACTAGTCAATTCTTACGTATTTTGGGTCGCTGAATCTGAATCCGAGGTCAGAATTTAAAAGTTGGCGTTTAAAACGGCGGATCTAATATGACGGATTAGATTTTTTAAAGTTTCTCGGAAAATTTAATCCGCCATATTGGATCCGCTATTTTAAATTTTGGAAAACTGGCACCAATCATCGACCCCAAAAACCCCCGAGTACTAAGTTTCAAGCAAATCCCAGAAACTTTAATCCGTCATATTGGATCCGCCATTTTGAATGCTAACTTTTAAATTCGGACCTCGGATTCAGATTCAGCGACCCAAAATACGTAAGAATTGACTAGTCTGCCGCACTCTAGATTTATTTTTTTGTGTGCCGGTGTAATTAAAGCTAGAAAGAACACGTTTAACGATAAATAAGTCAAAATTAAAAAAAAATCGATTTTTAAATTTGTTTAAAGGGAGGCGTAATTTTTACGCCATGTCTGTAGTAACTTTCCATGAATAAGATGTCTGTTATAAAGAACTTTCACTTTCGGGTTTAGACCGTGTTAATGGATTTTCAAAGTGAAAATCCATTAACACGGTCTAAACCCGAAAGTGAAAGTTCTTTATATCTTAATGGCCGTGAAAGCTTAAAATCTAAAATAGATGTCTGTTTTATTTAAGTTCTCCTGATTTACGGTTTCCGAACTGTACCGCGCATGTGAAGTTTGTAAAATTGCGCATGCCCAGTACAGTTCGGAACCGTAAATCAAGAGAAGTCGAACAAAGCTTTTAATAATTGAATTCACGTTGTTACAGTAAAACATAACATTGTTCTGTTATTATTACTGTAACATTTTTATTCAACGAAAGTTGCTAGGGGATCAAAATATACAATAGTATATTACGCACCGAGTAGGCGAACCTAGTTTTTAGTGCACTCGATGGTCACTGAAATGGTTTGCATTGAGGTGCGTATACTATTTTTCCTACGACCTAACAGCTAAACATCCAAAAAACGCAAAAATTATCTTAAAATTAGTTTGTCAGTTTGAGGTTAGGTATGTGTTAGACTTTTACTAATTTTCTGACAGCAGATATGTAAAATCAGCTGACTCTCACTTTCCAACCGTTACCTAGTAACTAGGTCGTGGGAAAAATCGTTTTGTATTTAATACGGTAAGAAATTCTTAGTGTAGTAATAATATGTACAACTAAACACTTAAATACTTCAATGTGTCAGTTTGGAATGAGTTAGTTTAAATCTTGGGACAAAATGCACATAAATTGGTACAGTCTGGCATCTATAGCATAAACGTTGTATTCGAATGAGGGGCTTGCTGAAATGTCCCAGTCGGCATTTTCAGCGGACGAGTCGGCAAATTTCAGATGAGTGGCAATTTTGTCAAGACCAGTAGACAAACTTTCACTAGTCGGAATGTTTTTAAGAAGGATTGCCTTTTTTTAGTCATCAGTTTGTTCTTGGTACAATTATTTTTGGTTGTCGGTATATTTTCAAGAGTGATGAGCTTTTTTGCAGTCGTCAGTATTTCTCCGGGAGACAGTTTTTTGTCTATCCTTTAGCTTATACACTCCCAGGACAACAACTTTGATTTACATGCGCGTAAATCCAACCCAAAATAAAATAACGTGAAGCTTAAGTTTGATATTTGGTTTCACGTAATCACGTATTGTATTGCTTGTGAGAGGCGCATGCGAATACAAAGTTTTTTAAAAGTTACCAGACTGCAGTCACTTAAGACTTTTCACATTATTTTCCTATTTTTAGCAGCCATGAAAAGGTTGTAAGTTCAAACCCAGTGGACTTTTAATTTTATATCGTGTCAAATATATTCTTGTCACAAAATAAATTTTTGTATTGATTTTAAGAAGTTGTAGAAAAAAATTGTAATTGTGTAACATTTATAACTATAAACATAAACCATAAGAAAAACAACAACAAAAAAACAAAAAAGTGTAAAGATTCAGGTAAATGTCTTAATCAAATCTGTATTATAAAAAAATTTGTATAAAAGTGCATTATTTTGATCAAAAACTATTACTAATTAGAAGAGAATATAATAAAAAACGCAAATTTTGAAAAAAATAAAATAAAAAAAGTAAAATAATGAAAAATTCACTGAAATTAATATCAAATAAATCAATAACTGACATGTCAAAATAATAAAGGTTGGTCCTCAAATGAGCCCTAAGGGAGCTACGGCCCTTTAAAATCGTAATAAAAATTAAGGATTTTAACTAATAACTCTGGTAACCTTTAAGCTAGAGCGACGAGATTTTGCATGTATACTAGTATTAATAAGGGCAATAAGTTTATGTTAACTTATTTTTTTAAATTTATTCAGAGGCGTCCCTAGACGGAAAAATGTATTAGGCTTAACACATTTTTGCCCCAAAGTTTTTTATGTGTACTTTTTTTGGATTTTTTGTAAAAAATATGGATTCCTTGAGTAAAAATACATAAAAAATGTCATATAGTGTAATACTGTAGGAGCAAACCTTTTCAAAAAAAAATGCAATTAAGTAACATTTTGTGCCACCAAAAACGTTACTTTTTAAAAGGCTTTTACTCCTGTAATATTAAATTTAGGTGTATTGGTGAAAAATACTTTTTTGCTCAGTTTTAAATGAAGAATCACACTGCAGCTTTAAAATTTTATTGATGCTTTTTTGTTGTACCCCATTCAATATGTCATCTTTGAAGGGCCGTAGCTTCCTTAGGTCTCATTCCCGGACCAACCTTTATAGAAACATTTTTTTATATTTTTGGATGTGGAATCACGTCCTAAATTTTGGCATAGCATTTACTGATCACCCTGTATAATCCAAGTTGGTTAACTTTTAATGAAATAATATATTGCTTATAGGATAATTTGTAAAACCGAATAAGAACTAAAAAAAATTCTTTCAGATATTGTAAAAATTATTTCATATAAATTTAGAAAGATAAGAAATAGCTAACACTTTTTTAAAAACAGCAGAATCAAATTTCTGCAGATAACAGATATTTATAAAATATATGGTAAATTTTAACAATACACTGAAAAAAATTACACAGTCGACCGTCAAAAAAATTTTAAATATCACTATATTTATTATCATATGGGACACCGCCTATTCATTTTATTTTACACCGATATTTTGTTTTTTCTAATTAGTTTATATTTTTGATCCCAGTATACACAAAGTGTATCACACATGCTGTGCGTAATATACAGGCTATCGCGTAAACAAATGGTGAAAATGATAAAATCAATTTATATTTTAATATTAGACCGGTTTCAGGGTGCTGACGACGTTTAGTAAGAGTCGAAACGTCGGATAGTTAAAATCTTTTTACATAATTTAATTTTTTAGACTTTGGAGCTGAGCCCATAAAATAACAGTATACTAGTATAGTCGTTATAGACGATTCCAAGTTTAAAATCAAGCCACTTGCGGCGGATTTTTTAATCGGCAAGTGCGTCAAAGTATAATAAAAGGAGTATTTTTATATTTGAGTGATTTTTACAAAAAAAGACAAAAGTATATGCCTATTTTTTACGTTTTTTAATTCGAATCGCTCCTTAAACTATTTTACCCTGTATTAATTATAATTTTTTTTATAAATAAGTTTGATTTTATCACCTAGTAGTTAATTACAGTAATTACAATAAATAAAATCTAAATTTGAAGGGCATTTGCAAAACACTATGCACACATACCTTCATCCGTTTCTAACGAGACATTTTGGCAATTGGTGAAATATCCTATAATAAAAGGCACGTGTGAGTTATGCCACAATAAAAAAGAAACCACAAATTTTTGTTTGTGTTGTTTTTGAATTTTTATTCCCATACGAGGTCATAACGCAAAATAAATGTACAAAAAATATTATTTCTAAACAAAAGTCCAAACCCAAAATTTACTTTTTTTTAAACAATAGTAAATTTACATTATTTGGTTCATTTTTGTTAAGAATTTGAACTACATTTATTTTTTTGGCTATTTTTGACGAAAAAATAACAATTCCAGTCAAATTCCTAAATAAACTATCCATATTTTTTATGCTGAATCCAAATCTGTTTCCAGTTTTGTTAATAGACTTAAATCTAAAATCTTAGATTAAAATCTAAAAAATCAGAAATTAATTTTCATTTTTAAAAAATGTATTTTCTTTGCCACCCTAATAAACTAAATAGTATATCATAACTAACTGAATAACCATAATATATTATATATTATGGTTATATAATATATAACATGTAACACCTGTATATCTTCCACCCAAACCATCAGAAATGAAATTTGTTGTTCAGTACTTTAATAGGGTGGAAAAAATAGATTTTTTTTAAAATAAGGCATTTCTTGAATAAATATAATAAAATAATTCTCGCAAAGATGCA
This sequence comes from Brachypterus glaber, assembly GCA_958510825.1. NCBI lineage: Eukaryota > Metazoa > Arthropoda > Insecta > Coleoptera > Kateretidae > Brachypterus > Brachypterus glaber. The sequence goes on along the minus strand of OY294048.1, from coordinate 43,970,998 downwards.
AGTCGCTTGCAAAAAAAAAACTTTACACTACGATATTTCAAAAACGCTTTGACGCAGAGACTTGAAATTTGGAACAAAGATTTTCGAAGTAGTAGAAAACATTTGTTTCAAATTTAAAGTCTCTATGTCAAAGCGTTTTTAAAATATCGTGGTGCAAAGATAGAGATTTTTATTATTTTATTTTCTCTCTCTGAACTATGTGATTTTAAATATGTTTCAACAGCAACAACAATCTATATGAGAATATACTAAGGCCTTTTTGTTGACACTCGTATAGAATTTATTATTATTTATTTATTTAAATGAAAATATATGAAATGGATGAAAATATGTGATATATGAATTCGTGTGTATGAAAATGCGGCTAATATGTTAATGGGTTAAATATACATACATAACTCATATTCTGTTAATTATTAGTTAAAACATTTATAATAATATGGTTTCACAAAATATCAAGTTAGTAATTCATTTAAATAATTTGAAATATACGCATAAAATTATTCATTTGTTTAATTTAACAAGGAGTTTTTTGATTCATGACTAAGATCTGTGTGCCAGACCACAAAGGTAATCGAGCAGACGCTTCCCTTGTCGAATAAATTTAAAATATACATACTATAAAAATATATACTTGGTTTCGTCTTTTCCCATAGCAAAGATAAAGACAAAGCTTCAAAGTTTGCGCAGAGCGATCACAGATCTTAGACTGTGACTCATTAATCTCAAAATCACGGTGTACTAATTAAATTTGGTATAAAATTGTATTATATTATGACGTACCTTATAAGTTTATAAACCATGTACAATACAACATCCGTCTTAAAAGCGATGTTGCCATTTACAAAGTGAATAAAGAGAATAATTTCTTTGTCAACAATGGACTTGAATTTTATACAATAAAATACTATAATTATGATATTGTATATTAGTTGTGTCATTGTGTACATTAAAAATGGTTTAAAAATGATTCTGAGTATAAATATTCAATAAACTCATTCAGGAAAAGCAGAAAAAAGATTTTTAATTATAATAATGAATAATATACAATCATAAAGTATACAAATGAAATGGACGATTTTGTTTTTATTGCTTTGTTTATGATAAATTATTATTAATCACGCAATAGTACCGTACGAGGACTATACGGAGCAACTATTAATTTTAGAAAAAATAAGAAAAAGTTTATTAAAGCCTGAAAATTTATTTTAGCTTAAAATTTAGGACAAATAAATTTCATTCTCCATTTCGAAAGTCTGTAAGAACATTTCAAAATTTGAATAGTCCCAACAAAAATCTCAAAATTTTTGTTTATTTTTGGAAGTCTCAGAAATATAAAAAAGTTTAAAAATATTTAAAATTTTTTTTTATGTCGAAAATGTCGAAACTACAAAAATCTTGAAAATCCGCGTACAAATATTTTGGTTTACCCCTTGTACTATTCTTGGCACAAAAAAGTGGGGAAGAGGTAAGCAACGAATCCTACATTTTTTTGATATTTTTACATTTTCTAACTTTAAATTTAAAATATAAAAATTGAACTCTTGATATTAGGTTATGTTATGCTTTACAGTAACTTTGACACAAGAAAACATAAGCCTATCCTGTCTATTGCGCACACGAGATTTTGACGGTGACTTTCTCAATATATAATAAGATATACTACTTGAGGTTAGGTATAATAAGATTTATTATTTGAGGTTAGGTATAAAAACCGTAATTTTTTATTAATTGACGTTGCCTAGTGAAAAAAACTAATAAAAATTGCTATTGACACCACTGTCCCACTTTATTATATATGTATAGTATATAAAAAGTGTAAACAAACGCACGTTAATCCGTTGTATTTAGTGACAGGGTAGGACTCAATACAAAATATTTCTATATAACGGTCCATTGTACGCTTCATCGCAAGTGCTCACGTACTAAGTCAGTATTACTGACCTGTTTAATTTTCTACATCCCTACTTTCGCAACTTTCGAGTGATTTAACCAATGAAACCACGCGCCAGCTGCCTTAGTGCGCGATTCTTTTGTTTATGTCTACTGCATCTTGAAGTTGAAAATACTATAGAATGAAGTTTTTGAATTTAGATATCTTGGCTTTAAATTATTAGGCACGATTTTAAGAATGGGCTTCAAAAAATTAACTTCAGTTCGTCATTTTTAAAATATGTTACTGCCTACAACTATCTGGCGGCAGGATAGTTCCTAGGTATTCATTATACCCATTTTCATAAATATATAAATTGTAACAGGTATAACAATACACTATCACACTAATTACGTTTAATATAATATAGTCTGATGATTAAGAGGGTTGTGTTTTCAAGGGTGAACATAGTATTTAGTTCTAAGTAGTATTTTTTTATAATGGCGATTTCTCCAGTTAGTTTAGACAGGGACAAAAGTTCTACCCAATATTTACTTGGCCGGGCGAAAAGTGTAACTAAATTATTTTTATTAAAGAAATTACTGGCGCCATCTAAATTTTAGTAGAATTATCTTATTCTACAGATTCACATTAGCTATGTTCGTTCGTGCCGCTCAGTGCTACACTTTTCGGCCAACCAAATAAATACTGTATTTGTTGTATGAAAAACAAATACAGTATTTATTTGGTTGGCTGGAATGTGTAGCACAAATGAGATAGAGATAGGGTAGACGTCTTTTGTTTCATAATTCTAGTTGTAGAGAGCTCCATTGGATGTTATTGAACGATTCGGCTTGTAAAAATTATGCCAACTTGCCAACTTTCATTTAAGTTCACTGTAAAAAGTAAACTCAATATTCAGTTATAAATGGATAGGAAATCGTAAGTTATTATCCTATACTATTGTATATTTTTGTAAAAAAAAACGCAATATTTTATAAAACATTTTACTATTCCTTAAAACGACTTTTGTTTGATTAACGCAGTCGTCCCTCCGAAGTGACTGATCGATTTCGTGCTTTTTAGCACTCTTCAGAGCCACATATCGGTAGTAGGGACAACTACGAAAATCAAATCCTTTCCATATATCTCTATATAGAGTTTAAAAATCGTTGTAAGGAAAAGCAAAAACAGCTAGCGACATCTACTTCTAATCCAGTCTCTGCTTTTAGCAGTAGATGTCGCTAGCTGTTTTTGCTTTTCCTTACAACGATTTTTAAACTCTATATAGAGATATATGGAAAGGATTTGATTTTCGTAGTTGTCCCTACTACCGATATGTGGCTCTGAAGAGTGCTAAAAAGCACGAAATCGATCAGTCACTTCGGAGGGACGACTGCGTTAATCAAACAAAAGTCGTTTTAAGGAATAGTAAAATGTTTTATATAGATTTTTTAAATTTGTAAATATCAAACAATTTAATTTAGCAACATTTTATGTTCATCCTCAAATATTAAAGTACGTGACTTTAGAAGTATAGTGTTTTTAACAAAAATTAAAGTACACTTTTATAGGATCATAACTTCCTATCCATTTGTAACTGAATATTCAGTTACAAATGGATAGGAAGTTATGATCCTATACAAATGTACTTTAATTTTTGTTAAAAACACTATACTTCTAAAGTCACGTACTTTAATATTTAAGGACGAACATGAAATTATGCGTGTTTTAAACAAAGATTAAAGTACCATTGTATAGGATAATAACTTCCGATGTTCTATCCATTTGTAACTGAATACTCAGTTTACTTTTACAGTATTTCTTTAAAAATCAATAAGAGAAATTTTATTATTCAAGCACTTTTACGTGATTTAAGTTTTAACCTATTTGTCTAAGTAAAATATCAAGCAAAACATGATTCAAGTATTTAACATACTTGCAGATATTTAAACTTTTAATACACTTGATCAAGCAAAACATGATTCAAGTATTTAACATACTTGCAGATATTTAAACTTTTAATACACTTGATCTGAATATAAAGTACTAGTTTTAAGCAATAATTTTTCTGTGTGTACCTGCAAATTAATTTATTTGAAAGCGTTGTTAAACGTACACAAGATAGATGTTTATGACAGGCTGTGTGCGTGCGTAAGGATGTATATATGTACACTAGTATACATTGTATGTATGAACATTAGGGTGGTCTACTAAATTCCCAAGTGGTCCAAAGACAAAAAAATTTTGGACAGTTTCTCAGCTAACTGTTTAATATACTGGTTCCAGTTTAAGTTAGGGTCCAACGATGTTCCAAGAAATTAGATTTTCTTAGGGACTAAAAGCAAACTAGTAAGTCCTACAAAAAATAAAAAATATATTTTTTGAAAAACAGTTTTCTTTAAAATTTTTTTAGTTTTTTTTTTGCGTATATTTTATTGTTTACAATTTTTCAAAAAGACTCACCTTCGTTTTTAAACCCATAAAAAATCTACACAACAGCTCTTCCACTATAAAAACTTGTAAAATTAAGCTAACTGCCGCAAGCTAGGTAGCATTAATTATTGCAGGGCAAGGACGTAAAAAGGTAGGCACAAACATGCACTTTCTTGGCCCATAAATGACTCAATAAAAAAGCGAAAAGGTAATTTTTTGAGATTTTTGTAGCTGTGTTTCTAATATTGCCATGCGAAGTAGATGACAACAAAAAAATGACGAAAACAAAAAACGAAAAGAAAAAAGAGTACGGAAGAAATCAAGGAGTTCTGAATCTTGGTTCTGCTTTTTATTGGAAGAGAATCGTCAGGCCGATATGAAATTGTATTCGATCCGTACATTAAGAGTACGAAGGGCTTACTAAAAACGAAAAATTGTTATTTAAGTGCCTAAATTGTACCTAAAAACAGCTAAAATTGTTATTGTGCCATAATATTTTCTTATTAGTTTGTTAATTTTTTGTAAGTTTGTTCTTTGCTAATATTGCCAGGTTCCTAATACTCTCAGTATGCAATCTTTTGTAAAAAGCAATAATATTCTTTTTGATGCTCTTGCAGTTTGTTTATTTTTTACCCATTAGGATAAAGATGTGTTTATTATTAATGTAGTAACGTTTCATTTGATTACAAATAAATTTGAATCTTACTTTTTAAGGACCACCCTAGTGTATACAATGTATGTGTCGTGATATAAATAGTAGTCAACTGAAGTGACGCTGGGTAATTACGTAATGGGAAAGCAACATCAACAATTTCAATGGTGTTATTTTGTTACCAACATAATAACATGATTTGCTTTTTGAAATGTTTGGCCTAATTAAACCTATTGCCAAAATAGTGTTTAATTTTATAAGAAGAAAAAGTGTAATTTGAAAATTGTTTAGAGTATCATAAATGCACACAATACCAAATTCAATGCCACACACTAATAAAACAGTTTCTTTGTGTGTACAAAATATTTGGTTGGATTATTTGGTTGTGACAAATAAAATTTATTTCTGTCAAGTAAATTATTTTGTTCCCATTAATAAATGATTTTGAAATTAAAATACATATTTACATAAACTAAATATTTATTTGACTCAAATAAAATTTATTTGTCACAACAAAATAATTCAATTGGCCATATCCACACTCAGAGAAAAATCTTTGTAAAATCAAACAAAAGTCATATGATTTAAGAGAAAACCAATATGTTTTTGCTCCGACAGGGGTTTTTGATTATTCAAAAAGATATTTTTTAATTTTATAAGCCATTGTAAAAATAAAAATATTCATAGTAATTTGAATAATGTTTCCTTTTAAATAATTTAAACTTGTAAATGATTTAAATACAAAAACTGTTTATTTTAAAAAGAATTTTTTTAATATATTGATATATTTCAACAATATAAAGGGAAATATTATAATTTTATTAAGAAAACATTAAAATAAGAAATTAAGGGACAATACTTTTACTTTAAAGTGAAAAACTTTTTGGTGTAATAATTATTTTTTTTAAATTAATATTATTCATAAATAAAACGTAAAGTTTTTACTTTTAATATTTTAAAAGGCACACGGAAAAAAAATTATAGCTAGGAGCGCTATAACACACATACCAAGCAAATTATAATCGCTTATTATATAAATACAAGGCTTTCTCTTACAATTATGGCAGTCAGTGTAAAAATTTATATGAAATACTTTAATTGTTTAGTGAATAATAAAATATAACAAATAGTATGGCATTTATAGCTTAAATAGATTTAATTATTGTCCGTGCTAATAATTTTTATAATAAAATAAAATTTCTGTAAATTTATAATAGTGCCTGTAATAAATATAATCGTGTCTGTAATATATATAATCGTTTCCAATTTATTTTTAACATTATTAGTTATTGTGTCCCTTATAATCTATAGCTTAAATCACTATAATTTGCCACTGTTACCAATTATCTTATAATGTATAGCGCAGAGCCCACTAATTTCTTTCCGTGCAATTTTTTTAAATTAAAATAATTTCTTATTGATTTTACAAGATGGGATTTTTCTGAGTGCAACCAAATATTTGGTACACACAAATAAACTGTTTTATCAGTAGTTTTGCGATCATAAAATATGTTAAAATATGAAAAAAATACTGCTGCCAACAAAATAATACTTTCCCCTATAGGCCTAGGTTCATTAAAATCAAAATCGAAAAAAATTTTAGAAAACTAAAAAAAAATAAAAAAAAAAATTCAAACGAAAAAAAACTTTTAACTTTTAACCCCGTAACTTTTTTGTTTTTACTTTTAAAATTGGGTTGAATTGTTCCTTGTAAAAAATGTAATTTTAAAAAATTATTCATATAAGGTACAATGTTTTACGAGGAGGAAAAGTTAAACTTTTTCTTGTCGAGTTTGTTGGATTGACGGTCGAGCGAAGCAAGTATGGCAACAACAAATGAGACAGAAAAATTACTTTGCCTTCGAGTATAACAAACTATTTTTACTTCAAGCGTTATAAATTTTACCTGGCGAGTTAAAAATGAATATTCCTTTCGTTTTAAGAAAAAATACATTGTTCTTTATGTAATATTTAAAATATTTATAAGTAAACCTCCTGATGTTACATTAATAACATGCAAATACGTCAATTCTGTTAAAAGCCCATCGTAACGAACAATGGGTCGTAATGTAGCGATCGTTTCGTAAAACATAAAATATAATTATCTTTTTAATAAAACCACGTTTTAATTAGAAATTTATGAAACGAGATAAAATTGTACGGTCTGCAATTAAATCTTGATTATTATCACGAAAATGATACATGAACAAACTTTGAGGAGTTATAATGAATGCTGAAAAATACATAATTTGAAATTTAACCGAAAATTACACATACGCTCAAAAAATACTGTTGCCAACAAAATAATACTTTCCCCTGTAGGTCTAGGAATGTTTAAATGAACCTAGGCTCTAGGTTCATTAAAACATTTTTTTTAACGAAAAAATAAAATAAAAATAAATAGCCCGTTTTATCCCATTTTCTCCCGATTTTTACCAAAAACAATCCCAGTCTAGAACTTTGGATAATCAACCCATGATCCAAGTTTGAAGTCTTTAGCTCAAAGCATTCTCGAGTTATCGTGGTCAACAGGCAGACCGACCGACAGACAAAAATATTTTTTTTGACGGAAATAATCATTTTTAGGGATATAAAACGTCGAAAAACGTAAAAAAGCAACAATTTTTTTTTATTTACTAACGCAAGACTTTCCTCGGGGAAAGTAAAATAAAGTCAATCACTCTTTTAAAATCAGACAATATTTGTCCTTTATATTTTTCTGTGCTTAAAACTAATTTGACATTGAAAAACCCGCTGGCCCAAAATTTTTTCAAAAAACATTAAAGTTATCTAGCATGAAAAATATTAAATTTTGGGAGTTGTGCCCGCACATTTTTGAGCAAAAAATCGAGAACTATAACGTCTATATCTATTATAGTTTTAATTTTTATAGCTTATAATGTTAATTTCTGGAGTAACAATTTTCTATCTCTACGCTATCCTCAAAACACCAAAAACTCTAAATCGGATTGGGCAAAACCGCATTAAAACTCAGTAAACTTTTTCATATGGTCATAATTGTCAAAAACTTTTCTGCATAAAAGCAGGATTAATTCCTGCGGAGAGACTTGTCCCGCAGGAACATGCTAGCGTATGTTAAAGTTTGATTTACGTCCGTCGGACGCATTATGCAGGCCTGAATACGCCAATTTACAAGGGAAAGATGGCCGAATTACGATTGTGGGTTAATGCCTATGTAGAACACTCCTATTGCCTTAGTTTCGAAATCGGTCTTGTGTTAACGCAGGTATTCAATCCAGCTTAGTGGGCTTTGCTAAAGCGCCGTATATTCAAGAAAGGAATAACACACACACGAAAAACACAAACAGAGAAAAAATATTCTAGTAAGTATTTGTGATATTTGTTTTTCCTACGATCCCTTATGAAAATGACCTTTAGCACACTTTTTTGTTCTTCAGAAAACGCCTTATATCACACTAGTTTGATATTTTTATATTAACCTAGTTTGATATTTATGTATGTAAGTTTACCTTAATTTACGTTATAGATTCTACGAATTTAGCTCAACTCGTTTTATATGCAATTTTCCACGTTTCATCACAGAATTTATGATATCTTTTTGTTTTTCAATCCAAATATTTCTGTTTTTCATATCAAACATAGAAACTATTGTAATAACCTTACTAGATTGACCAAGATATAACTTGGAATGTTTTATTTTTGTCTAGATTTTATAAAAATTAGTTAATTTTTGATTAAGTTACCTTACATTGTATAAAAAACATCAAAATACACGGTCTTTTTCTTATGAAACCGTAAAACAGTACAATTTTAGGGTTTTATGTGGGAACATATCTAAATAAATCTAATTTAATTAAGTTTAAAAAGTCTTGCCCTGATTTACACAAGAGGCTTGCGTTATAGGCAACCCATTAAACAGCTAGGTATTGTATTGTATTGTATAATATGGTCTTAAATTTAAAAATCAAGAAAACTAAAAGTAAAAGAAAATCATATTTCCTTTTTAACATACATTTTGCTTTGTATGCTTTGCTTTTCTCCACAATTCTTTGAATAAGTAATAAAAATTAGAAAATATTAAGTTTTATATTTAAGCAGGATCGTAGGAAAAATAGTGTACATAACTCGTTGGAAAGTGTATTTTGTACACTCGTGGGGTTTCCTTATTCGCCTGACGGCTCGTTCGTAAACCTTCCCACTCGCGTGAAATATGTCACTTTCCACACTAGTTATGTAATATACTTGTTTCAAGTATAAAAATCGTCCTCTGTGTCATAGATGGCACTGTCAGTATATCTTTGATATCGAAAAGATGCCTGTAAATATAATGCACCTGTATCCAGTTGGTAATGGCGTACACAACAACGCAGTTTGTAGTTCGTGCTTTTCCACTATAAAAAAATCGTAAAAAAACTGTCGCAAGCTCGATTATTACAGGACAAGACCCTTATAAGGTGGGCACAACCATGCACTTTCTTAACCCATATTGTATTTTACTGAATAAAGGAGCGAGAAGGTATTTTTTTGAGATGGTTTTCTAAGTAGCTCCATCCCAGACTAGAGGATAAACCGCAGGTTTTAAACCAATATGGTTCAAATTTGAATCAACAGATCTTAGAGTTCGTTATCGAGAGTAGTTACTAATCAGTCAGATTGTAGGGTCGAGAGATTTTCAATCAGTTTAATCGCTGGGTCGGTTTGCGCTCGGTGCATAATTTATGCCTACGCTGCAAGAGATCTACCTGGCTTTTATTGGAAGACGAATTAATTGATAACAATATTACAATATAAAATATGAGTAATATTAGAAGAAGTGAGTTTAATAACATAAATATGTGTCTAAAGGGACCTTTGTGTCATCCAAAGAACTTTTACCTCAAGAAGTTATTTCAGACCAATGAAGGTGTCATCTTCTTGTTTGTTTGTTTACATAAACGTACGCGATACTGCTTCTGGTTTAAACATAAGTATCGCTAGTTTTGACCTTCTGGTGACCAGAGCGATGTTGCGTAATTTTCACTTTATCATTATGATAAATCTTTATACCTACATTAAAATTTTAAAAACTACTATACTACGACACTATAATTATGTTTGATAATGTAATATAATTAAATTTATTAAAATTAAACTACTAGTTCATATAAAACTCAAATAAAACTAATATTTCTTAAAATTTACAATAAAATATCTAAAGCAGGTGTTGCAACCGGCAACACTGTATTGCTTGACTAAGTTTACGACATTAGACTGTGAGTTTACACATTCTTTCTCTCTCTTTACGCGTATTAAGTGTAAACAATAGTCACTCCCCACCAGCTCCTCACCGTAGTTGGTTCACGCTTCAAACAAAGCATACGGCAGATTTCATCATGTTCATTCTTGAGGTAAAAGTTCTTTGGTGTCATCCCTGTTTCTTTTATAAAGTCCAGGTAAGGTTTAAGGGGATTGTTCATGATCTTGCTCGGTTTCAGTCGTTCCCAAATAAAAGTATCTTAGGCTTATCAGCGATAGACATTCACATATAAGGTATTAGGATTCTTTGGCCCCTTCACCACATCTTCTGCACACTGTGCTTGTAGTGTTTCCCAATTAGAATCGGTACTTGTGTCCAGTTTTTATTATACCCGTTATTTAATTCATTCAACTTCTAAACATGCCCTAAAACAAGTTGGTTTTTCTTGGTTGGTCCCCCTAAAAAGAGTTTAGAGTGCCTTGGTATACACGGTGTATTTGAAGTAGGGTCCGAAATTTTAAGGTGTAGTTTAATTTTAGAAAATATGACAAAAAGTTCATATAAACATATGTCTAAAAATGCGTCGCAAGGGAACTAAGCCCCTTTAAAAGTGGTTAGAAAATTAGGTTTTTTATTTGATAACTCAAGAACCCTTTGAGATATATCAACGAGGTTTTGCACGTGAACTAATCTTAATTTTTGGAATATAATTCCTCAGATCAAAATACATAAAAAGGTACTCCCGTTGTAATACTGTAGGATTAACCGTTTTCGAGAAAAATTAATTTGAAAGTCAAATTTCACGGTTCGAGGAAGAAAAATTAAATACTAAAATGCTGAAACCCAAAATTTCAATGATGCAGGGTTATTATCATTTCGGTTTTCAACATTTTAATATTTAATTTTTCGTTCCTGAACCGTGAAACTTCATCTTTTAGTTAATTTTTCTCGAAAACGCTTAATCCTACAGTATTACAACAAGAGTACATTTTTTTATGTATTTTGACCTGAGGAATCATATTCCAAAAACAAAATTAAAAACAAGTTACACAGAAAAAGTTCTCGGACTCTTCTTCTTCTTTTTCTTCTTCTTCTTATTTTTCTTCTTCTTCTTTTAATTTTATGGCTTTATTTACAAGACCATTACAGCCATTGGCCTTGGTCATGTACATCTTGTCAAAATGGGTAAATCCTTATCTGTCGCAAATATATTACAGACCAGCCATTATTACGCAATTATGTCGTATATTTTCATAATTAATGGGGGTCATATTTTATTAAACAAAGAATATTAATTTACTCAATTAGCTAATCTAGACGTCCATCAATGTTTATTCTGGATGAGGTGGCCTGCTAGATAATATATCGCCGTGTTTTGTTTTCATTTCCTGAAGAGCCAACACGATAAATATTGCTGTCTATTTATTATTACAGACCAAAAGAGCACTATGATCACACTGAGCATTTATTACCCTTTTAAATACTGAACGATTTTGTATAAGGTGGCTGAGCAAATTATTACCATGTTAAGACATTTTATTTTTTACTGCATTCAAAGAAGGGTATCGTTTTAAATAGGAGTTTTGGGCTAGATAAGAAAAATATGTTTTTGTTTAAAAAAGTCCAAACTCAGGAATTATTTGTTATCGTAAACCCGACAACATTGCATTATTCTTGCGCTAAATATTGAAAAAAAGTAATATTTTTTGTTATCTAAAAACCAACATAAATACATTTAGGTAGAATGTATAATAAAAACACTGTACAATATTAATTAAATATATTTATTTTTAAATAAATATATTTAATTAATATTAAAAGTTAAAAGTATATGTGTAACTTTTTCATAATCTAGTTAAATCATATCATGGAAATAAACTAATTTGACATGTTGAAAGCCACATTAAATTACTTGTCTTACTGTCTCTTAAAGACCCAAACAAACTATTGATGATGATGATGACTTGTCTTGGGTAACACTGTCCTATGGAACTACATGCTTTGGTTTATCATTGAAACTGCTGGTTTGCTTACAATGTTATTATAGTATAAATACCTCAAAAATAACTCCATAATCGTACTGAAACCTAAGAAACTAGTCACATAAGTCTAATTACATATTGAGTTATAGTATATTAAATCCGTAAAAACTAATAAAACCAACAAAATATTTTAATATTATAGTCAAGAGCAGTGAACACAATACAGGCTCTTTCTTTTGGCCCCACTGTAGTAGTTAATGTGCAAAGTTATTTTTATTTAGACGAGATGACATTTGACATTTGAAGTTTCGTGCAATGTTGCCAAATCGTACATTGGCATATGTCAAAATTCTTAATTAAAATAATTAATTAAAGTATGTTCCGGGATGTAAAAAGGGCTGAAATTTTGGCATGTAAGCATGTAAAGTCTTGTCGTTGCAGGCGATTTAGCCCAAAATACGATACCCTTCTTTACTTGTAACCACCTGAAACTTTACTACATCGGGAATCGATAGAAATCATCAAGCATCCTAACAATATCAATCGGGACACTGGTTACCACTTACCTGCAATATGGAAGTCTTTGATAGGAAAAACCTCGTCACGGGTGAATAACCACATCTCGTCATAAATGGTGACATAAGTTGATTCGAAACTTAGTTTCAGATTAATCCCTGAAGATGTCTCTAGTAGTAAGAGACGAAACGTCGGAAAGTGAAAATCCATTAACACGGTCTAAACCCGAAAGTGAAAGTTCTTTATATCTTAATGGCCGTGAAAGCTTAAAATCTAAAATAAATATATATTTTAACTGTTTGACTTTTGGGGAATAGGGCTTTGGATCTGACTAAAATTGTTATCTAATTTTGCTGTGACGTTTCGACGATAAATTTTCGTCGTTTTCGAACAGAGAATTAAAGCCAAAGATTAGTCATTGTCACTAACAGTAAACACTCACATAAACAAAACACTATTTAAACAAATAAATAACAGTTAAAAAATAAAATTAAGACAGTGAACTTTTCTACACGCAGCAACTGAACCTACTCCTAGGTTACATGTAGATGGCTAAAAAAAGCAGCTTCTCACCCTATCTAATGATTTAAAAAATCACCAAGTTTTACGCCTGACAGGGTTTTTAACTCCCTTCAAATTTTTATAACGAGGCAACCTTATAGCATTGATTGGACCTGCAAGTGTAATCCTTTAGAATCTTTATTCCTTTTTACCCTAGGTGCTTTTAAAAATGGCTTTTAAATTTAACATTAATAAAAATAAAAATAAAACTAATAAATGTCTATAATATATTTATTAAAAAAATAAATTGAAATCAATCAACAATAAAAATTTTAATTATTTATTGTTAATTTAAACTGGCAATTATTTTTGCAATATTTCATAAAATTCTCGTTAAAAATTTTAGCAATTTTTCATTATTTTAATTATATTATATATATATTTGGGCGTAATAATAGATTCTAAATTAAATTTTATAAACCATGCAAATTATATATTAAATAAAATGTTTTTTCTGGGTAGAATAGGAAAATCTTTAAGTTTATATACTAAGCTCTTACTTTATAAGTCAATTATTGCCCCACATGTAGAATATTGTTCAACTATACTTTTTTTACTAAATAAAGATCAAATAAATAAATTTCAAATTGTCCAAAACAAGTGTATGAGAATTATACCTAAATGTAGTAGGTATACACCTATTAGTATTATGCTAGAAACGTTAAATATGATGAATATTAAACAAAGAATATTATTTAAAACTTTAACATATATTTTCTTAATGAAATTTAAATTACTGCCCGAATATTTATCAAGTCAATTAAAGTATGTTCATGAGGTTCACGAATATGCTACCAGAAATAATTTAGATTTTGTCATTGAACCAGTTAAGCAAAAGAAAACGGAAAAATCAATATTTTTTAAAGCCTTGCAAACTTTTAACCAGTTACCTACTAGTATTAAAAATTGTGATAATCTTAACAGTATTAAAAGTTTACTGTATCAATATGTTAAAACTCATTTTTAATAGTTTTTGATGGTATTTGTATTTGTAAAAACATTTAGAAACTTTAATATATAAATATTGTAGTGTATAGCCAGCTGTGCTAAATAAACGATTATTATTATTATTATTAAAAAAAAACTAAAATTAACATTTGTCTCCATTTACTTTACAATTTAATTGATTCAAACCTGCCTCATCCTTCAAAGTAACCAATACTGAGGCCCCGTTCCCCCTTTGGATGGCCATGCTCATCATCTGAGTGATATAGCTTTTTGCGTTTTGCAAGAAATATTTTTACTTATTTTAAACACAAGCTTTTTGGCTTCCTCGTTTCCACTGCAAAAGGTACAAACAAAAAACGGTCCTTTGGCTCCTCCTACAGACGATTTTTATCGTTTTCTGTTAAACGTGCAGCCTCACCCGCCTCTTCGGACGTTTGTTTGACCTAGAAATCAGCTGTGTGCCTGCACGTAGCATCCCAAAAAGTCCAAAATGATCAAAATTTGCGTTACGTAATACTTGAACGTTCCCTAATAGGAAAATGCATTTTTCTTAGTTTTTTGTGGGTCGATTTTAAACTTTAATAAAGCTTTGGATAAAGGATTAAAAAAATTATCTAAATATGTTAAAATATATACAGGGTGCTATTTAACTTTTTATGGTTGGGGATAATAACTTAGGGGTACAATATAAGTGGGGTTGTGAGGCATGGTACTGCCTTTCAAATCACTGCGACCAATGAGATCTATTGTGAATCCCCTTTGCAATTTAAGCCACATCAAACTTTAGGCTTTCAAAGAAGCCTAAGAGTTTTTTGGGGGCTACTTGGGATATATCTGCAGGTCTTGGGTATACCTGTTCTAGATATTGTAGCCTTTTGCGAGCAATGGCTTCGCAGAAGCACATAATGTGTTCGGCCGTTTCTGGCGCTTCTGAGCATAGACGGCAAATGTCGATTTCAGATTTTCCCATTTTTTTAAGATGATATCTTAACGGGCAGTGTTCGGTTAACAGCCCTGTATAGGTCTTTAGGTCCACCTTGCTGAGATCGAGTAATTTTCTTGTTCGCTCTCATCTCTTAATTGCCTCTACCTGATGGCTTTTTGTATTGTATTGGGGGTAGGGTTTTTTTAAATTTATTAGAGATTTAAAAATTATATAAACATGTTTTTGTCCGACTTGATTATCTCAATTCGTCTATGAGACGTCTATGAGTAATTAAGTCTGGTCTATCCTGTATATGCCGCAAACAGGTGACGAAAAAAAAGTTTTTTTAGATTTTAATGTATTTATCCATCTATAAATTCCTACAGGCTATAGTGTTTGGCAGATGATAACCATTAATCGGAATAAATTCAGTTATGACTCATCAACGTTGAAAATAAACACAGAAACATAGGCTTACAGAATAATTTTGCCGAATTATTAGGGAAATTTTTATAAAGGTCACTAAATCGAAACATTTGACGACTAATTTGTTACACACAACAATATTGAATATACATATTAACTATAAATATGTAAATATATCGGTGTTTTTCGAAGAAAATAAAAATGTAAATATTTAAAACCTCGCGTCAACGATAGAATCGACGCGGCGCCTATGCGAGCACTGGAAATTCGCCGATGACTGATGATAACCAAACTTTAAACTTGAGCTTAACCTTATAATGTTTTTGCTCAGAAGTTTTTCAAGTTTCAAGCTAGTCAAAAAGGTTTTTTGCGATTGGCATGCCAAAGGCAATCTTTACAGCTTGTTTAAAACTGGAATAAAAATTAAATTAAATAAATTAAATAAATTTTATTTTTTTCTAAAATGCCACATATATTACATTAAACGGTTTAATAGCGTGCGTAGATTAATTATTAAGAACTCCAGATAAAAAACTGCATTAATTCGTCCAACACGAAAAAGCTCACTCAAAGAAAAATCGTTGTAAAATCGAAACAATCCGTAAAGATATTTTATATGTTTTGGTCGGGGCGTTTAAAAGTTGGCAAAGTATGACCTTTTTTGACTGTAATTTTGACAGCTGGCTCAATGGGTCTTGGTGGCCACTCATATTAAATTTCATTTTTCTACGAATAGGCGTTTCAAAGTTGGCAGACTAGTGGTATTTTTTCAAAGGGCACCCATGCCATATTTCATAAGCTATGACCAACGAACTAATAACTCCTCTCTAGAATAGGCATTTCATTCGTTAAAACTGACAAAAACGTCGGCATAAACATTCGTCTGTCTTACTCGCACATCTTTATTCTAACAGAGACAACAATACCAGTTACTGGTAACTGTTATTGTTCAGGCCTGAATATACCCACTATACAAACTATACTATTTACTATACTATTCAAACAAACCGAGATGTTCGCGATACTTTATTTTAACGGTATGCGTATTCTAGAAAGAAGAGTTATTAGTTCGTTGGCTATGACCTTAAAATGTCACCATGTCCATACCAAATTTCATGTTTCCAGATTAATGCGTTTATTTTTATAATTTTTCGAAAAGTTGCATCTCTATAATTTTTTTATTTTTGAAGGGATGTCAAAAACAGCGCGTTTCTTCCTCTTGCAGAACTTGGTTATTCCTGAAAAATTCATATTCGAAGGATATTTCGTTCTTGAGTTATCGTGTATACAAGAAATGGACACACGGACGGACGGACGGTCCAGTAAAGACTTTTTTCTTGTCCAGGTGCGACACTTAAAGCTTTTCTAAACTATATGGACTAATTCACTCAGGTTTACTGGAATTGCCCGGATTAGAATTTTAAAACTAACCATCACTATAAAACTAGAGTTTCCGGTGTATTTCTGGAAAAGTGTGAGTATACTAGAGTCCAGCTGGCAGGTATTTTTTAGCGTGAACTGAATCAATGAATTTAAAAATTAACACTAGTTCTAAAAACTACGAAAGTATGATTCTGGCGTTTTTATTTATCTTTTGTGAGATAGAAAATCTCCTATCTTTACTTTAAACTTTAAAGTTGGGTCACGATTACTTCATGATTGCAGTAATTACTTTTTTTTATATTTATTTAATTATTTCTTAACTAGTTAAAATTTTTAATATATAAACATTTAGAAAATCAAAATTTGCTAAAATTGTTTTTCAATTAGTAAAGGGACCGATATCTCGATTAATTTTTATCGCAGGACTAACATTTTTGCACAGGTAACTAAAATATACAATGTACATATAAAAAAAAATTAAAAAATTTGAAGTTTTTTTTGCCGTTTTATAAAAAAAATTTCAGTCTTTCTGTCTGACAAGGATATTAAGTATTCTTTTTGTGACCATAACAACTCAAGAACGCTTTGAGCTAAAGACTTTTTTCCTTATTCAAAGCTAGACTGGGATTGTTTTTGGTAAAAATTGAGTCAGGGTAAAGGCGTAAAATGGGGTTTAATAGTTATTTATGGTACTAGTGGGTAAAGTAAGATATTGCCCATAGGAAAATTAACCTGCGAGGCGTCAGCCAAGCAGGTTAATTTTCGAGAGGGCAATATCGGTTTACCCATGAGTGCCATACAAGGTTTTATCCAATAAATAGCTTAGGAATTCATATTTTTATTAAAAATTTTGATAAAATTTACAAGAAAATAATTTGACAAGTGGCAGTTGAGTGGGTAAAATAAATAATTATCACTCAATAAAGTAAAAGCCACGCGGGGGTTATTATTGAGTTTATCTATTTAAAATAAAGCTGGTAATTGTCTTATCTTATCTGTATGTATTGGATAAAACTATTTTCTGTATCTGCTGTCATGATAACTCAAAAACGCTTTGAGCTAAAGACTTCAAACTTTGACCATAGTTTCCTTATTTAAAGTTCTAGGATGGATTGTTTTTGATAAAAATCGGGACAGGGTAAGGGCGTAAAAAAATTTTGTGCAAAAATTTGTCCTTTTTTCGAAAAAATAAAGCTGAAAAAATTTTTTTAATAAGAAAGGTTTATTGAAAAAAAAAACATATATTTTTTGTCTTAATGAAAAAGTCCAAACCTAGGCCAATTCTTTTGTTGCCAGTAATATTTTTTTTTAAATCTTTCCACTGGACTAAAAAGGAAAATACAAACCTCACTTTGTTCGGCTACTCCTGCCATACTGCAGATGGAGAGAGTTAGGTTAGGTTATGATAATGGTGGATTTCGTGCGAAATCCTGCAGCCCACGAAGCCATCCTGCCTGCTTCGAATCTAGGCCAGTGGTGGCTCATCGTGAATATTAAAGTTAGCAGGAAAATGTTAGAGCTCGTTAAAATTGGCTTTATAAATCGCGAAAGATCGAACATTATAATTTTTGTGGCGGAAATTGTAGGGTATGAAGGGGTAAGGGAGCGTTCAAGTATTACGTAACGCAAAATTTGGCCATTTTTGACCCCCACCCCCCCCCCCCCCCATGTAACGCGGCGTAACATTTTCGAGACCCCCCCTATTTGTTACGTAACATTTTACAAAAAGTAAAAATAAAGGAAAGGAAATTTTGCTTTATGGTTTAAACCGGTTTTTAACCGGTTATTGCTTCCGTGTTTTAACCCAAAACCGGTCTGATGTAATTTCCGGTTAACCGAAAACCGGTTATTGGCTATGGTTTTCCATCTCTAATTGTTTTTGTTTAGAGGATTTAGTTAACTGTTAACCACGCCGTGTGCAATGAAATTTGCAAGGAATCCCTCTCTTTAAGCCTAGATCATTGTTAAAAACGTGATCTAATAAACATTTTTTAAGTTTATACTTTTTTAAGTGTTACGTAACATTTTTACTGACAACCACCCCCCCTGTAACGCGGCGTAACGTTTTCGAGACCCCCCCACCCCTAGCGCGTTACGTAATACTTGAACGCTCCCTAAGTTGAACCATAAAATCTCAGTTTATAGGTCTTTTGCGTCTGACACATACACACATGTTTATAGATATTTTGCGTGTGTGTGATTTTTGGTTGGTGTGTAAGATTAATCTTCTTTAAATGCATCTTGATCCATACTCATAGAATATGTTAGATTGGGATGAGTGGGTACAGAAAGGCATAGGTAAAATCACGACAAATGCAAAAGAGAGTGGTGCGAGAAATAGCCTCATATAAGTACCCAGTGCAACCCAAATTACATACGTAATATGTACGATGATTAGAAAATGGATTGATGGAATAATAAATTAATATTTTTAAAATTTTGTTTAAAATTAAAATTTTCTGTCCTTACTAATTCTACGTTTAACCACACGTTAGTGGTACTATGTACTTGAGACACACAGGTCTTTAACTTGCTACCATTCAAAGTTCCCAGACTAGGAGAGTATGAGTAGTTGTCTACATCTAGAAATAGATGGCGCACAAGTCTACATCAATCTAATGACTATATTCATTTTGCGAATGAAGTCTAAAAACGTTTTCTTTATCAGCGTGAAGAGTTGACTATTGATACTGAAAAGGGCCAGCAGCCCGAAACTGTCAGTCTAAAAATATCACTCTGTACGATGATTAGAAAATAGATTGATGGAATAATAAATACATATGTATACATGCGTGTGTTGTGGGTTGAATACATTAATAGTTAACAACCTTGTAGATTATTAAGGATGCGCCAATGAAAAAGTCCAAACGTAACTATATCTACATTGTTTCACTTTATATCAGTGGTATGATCAGATCTTCTTGCAATTCCTATACAGGGTGTATTTGAAATAGGGTCGGAAATTTTAACAGGTGATTCTACATGAAAATATGACAAAAAGTTCCTTTAAACATATGTCTAAAAATGCGTCATAAGGGAGCTACGCCCCTTTGAAATTGGCTAAAAAAATCGGTTTTTATTTAATAGCTCAGGAACCCTTTGAGATATATTAACGAGGTTTTGCACGTGAATTAATCCTAATAAGGCCCATCTTTGTATGTTATTTTCACGTACTTATTTAAACCAGGGGTGTGCAAAACGGGGGGGCCTTATCAGTTTTTTGTCCCAAACTTTTTTCTGTATAACTTTTTTGCCATTTTATTTTTGAAATATGATTCCTCAGGTCAAAATACATAAAAAGGTACTCTTGTTGTAATACTGTAGGATTAACCGTTTTCGAGAAAAGTTAATTTGAAGGTGAAATTTCACGGTTTGAGGACGAAAAATTAAATACTAAAATGTCGAAAACCAAAATTTTAATGATGCAATGTTATTCTACATCAAAAACTAAGAAAAAAAGTTTCCATACATGTAGGTCGAAAAAACGCTTTTAAAGCTACCATAGCCCTTTAAAAATGGTGCATATTTAGGAGACCATAGCTCCATTAGGATTGATTTTTGGAAGTACCTGTATATGAGGTTTTTTTCTTAGTTTTTAATGTACATTCGCCCTGCATCATTAAAATGTTGGTTTTCAACATTTTAGTATTTAATTTTTCGTCCTCGAACCGTGGAATTTCACCTTCACGTGCAAAACCTCATTAATATATCTCAAAGGGTTCCTGAGCTATTAAATAAAAACCGATTTTTTTAGCCAATTTCAAAGGGGCGTAGCTCCCTTATGACGCATTTTTAGACATATGTTTAAAGGAACTTTTTGTCATATTTTATCATGTAGAATCATCTGTTAAAATTTCCTACCCTATTTCAAATACACCGTGTATGTAGGAAAATCATTTCATATAACGGCTTCATTTCCATGATATGGGATGCTTACACTTGTTTTAAAAGGCCATTAGGTTTTGTGTGTGCAGATTGTCTAATAGTTTCGTATGCAAAAGGAAAATCCTAATTTAATGGCGAAACGTTTGGACTTTATACGTTAGTTAACTTCTTTTCCAATCTGGATGTTTTGTTTTCCTTTATTTTTCTTTAAGGGGATTGTTTTGATTTTTATCTTGAGTTGTTAACCTATTAAAATTACTATTTAAGTGCATTAGAAAAATGTGAAGAGACTTTAATTATTATTTTAATTGCTTTTATTCCCTTTTTTTTTTCAAAATGAAGCAACATACTTCTTTAACCTACATTTGTTTAGAGTTAACTCAGTCAAATAACGAAAAACTCCTATGTTAAATTGCAATAAATGTACACGGGCTGCTATTTTAAAGTGTAGTAGTGGATGGGAGCAAAACACTCCTGTTAGTTTTTCACCGGGTGATTTGGGTAAGGGATGTCCGATATCTTAAATTTTAGGGGTGAGTGCGGTTATCTCGCTAAATATGCATCTTACGATAAAAATGCATATAACTAATTTTGTTAAGGAGAACATTTCCAACAATTTGTTTTTTAATCATTTTTTTATTACATTAATAACAATCGAGTTATAAATAATCAAAAAGTCCATGGTCGGGGTGAAATTGGTTTTTCGATTTTTCAGCCAAATTATTTGTCGGAAGATATGAGCAAACTTGTAGCTCTTGAAATTCTCTATAAGTTTTATATATTATTCGTTTTTATAAGTATTTTGTTACGGTTGCAGTGGGCGGTGAAAGTCTAGTTGCGCCCTCTGTAACCGTACCAAAGTACCTATGAAAATTTATAGTATATAAACTTATAGAGAATTTCAAAAGCTACAAGTTTGCTTATAACCATCTCTACTCCTAGTGGAGCCCTCAGGGCTCAGTACTGGGGCCTATTTTATTTTTGATTTTTATTTCGGATCTATCAATTGCCATACATTCAAAATAAGCCTCTTTCGCCAATGATAGAAAAATTGTTGGTAACTCTGCAACTGACTATGAAAGCCTATGTGCCGATTTAAAAACTATCGAGAACTGGTGCAAGGATTGGTTACTGCCATTGAACGATAATAAATGTACTGTGCTTCATCTTGGCAAAAAAAAAACCCTCGAAGACTTTACTATATCAACAACAAGTTGGAAAAACCCAATTTCACCTCCAACATGACTATTTTTAAATTAACTTCATTGTTATTTATACATTATTATTAAAAAAATGATATACTGCAGTAAGTAAAGTTGCCCAAGGTATTCAAACAACTGTAAATTTTGGTGCAATATAAATATTTTAAATATGTACATGCAAAAACGGGCCTGTTTGCTTATTAATACAACCACAAAATTCTGTACATATTACAGAATATATTCGAGATCTACACAGGGTGTTTCTTTTTTAAATAATTTCCTTTTTCATTTGATGTGCATTCCAGAGTAGATAATATATTGCGTTTTCTTAGAGAGAAAATTTCTCTTTTCTCATCCAAAATAAAATTGCTTTGATCTCGTGCGCTCTATATTTTTTAACTATTTTGAAACGTGGCGTCCCCTATAACTTCTTTTTTTATAAATGGATTTTGTTCAAAACTGGTAAGAATATTTCTATATATCAAAATAATATTTTCTAAAAATTTGGAGTATATCAAACGATTTCTTCTATTTATTATTAGTTTTTAAAAAGTTGCGCCACCGTATAACTTTTTTATGATTTAATGGATTATTTTTAAAATTAGTAGAATTTATCTTTATAATAGTTATTTATAAGTGCTAAAAGTAACAATTTATTTTGTGAGAAGGGAAGTTTGGGACACGACGTCAAAGGCGAAATAAAATCACTTTTAGCACATATATCATACACTATTTTTTCTAAAAAACTAGTAAAAGTTCTTTGAAAAAGTACTTTTGGCATACTTTGAAGAAAAGTCCAAAATATGGAAATCGTCAATGCTTTGGTCAAATTATTCCATGTTGTTTTGTCTGTTTTATACTGTTTAACGTCGTTTTTCCATTACAATATGACAATTTTCAAAAACAATATGAATCTTCCTCTCATAGACCTTTTTTTTATATCGTGCTGACAAAAAATGTGACATCGAATGGACGAACGAACGAAAGGACAGACGGATAGACAGGCCTTTTTTAAAGTTTTATTTGTCCATAAAGCACATTTGTATCCAAGAAATTTTGTCCCATAACTTTTTTTGATAATTTTGAAAAATACGAAATTACCGTATTAGGGATTTTATACAAGCTTTATTACACCCCGTATTTTTTTGTAAATGTTTTAGGAGGAGACCACAAATTTATTAATTCATTATAAATTGTTTATTAAAGTGTACATAGTAAAGGTTATCCTAAATAACTAAAATGTTGCAGTGGGTTAAAATAAGAAGAGATTTTCCGAGATTTTCCGGTTTTCAAATATCCGTCTATGCAATTTAATTAAATGGAAGCATAAAAAGGAAAAAGATATACACTCAGAAAATGTCATTCTAATTTTAATACTAAATTTTATTTGTAAATACATATTTGTTATTTATATCGCCACCTTTGGTATTTAATACTTTACTTGTGATATTAAATACTGCAATGTGTGTATTGTATACAAAATATTGTCATACTAACATAGAGACCGTGCTGGTACATTTGAATCCCCACGCAACATGTGTTTATTAATACTAGCATGTTATAGTATTATATAATTTTTACATTTAACGTCTTGATTATGCAATTATAACCCGAAATTCTGTATCATAAAGTATATTAGGAAAAAAATGGATATTATTACGTGACACGGGAGAGAGGGGGAGGGTTAAATGTGACAGCTTGTAACACAGTGGGGACGGGGTCATAAAAAGCCCCTTACTGTTAATTACTTGTTTGCAACATTTTACGGAATTTTAATGCATATCGGCAAAGCCGCTTATGTGCAGCTTGGCAACAGCGGAAAAAAGCGCCTTGCTTTATATATTAAACACTTTTATTTGTAAGTGTCAGTACTTGGAACATAATCAATTAACTTAAAACTAAGATAAGTATGATATTTGCCCATTAATATTTATAATTTGAGCTACAAAAAAAAATAAAACGTCAAAAATATGAATTATTATTACAAAAACCCCTAATTGAAGCATTTTACAAGTTACCATGTATATTTAATAACAATAAAAAACAATTAAAATAATGAATAGCAGTAAAACTTTCAAATTACTGTTGATTTATGAAAAAAAAAAAACATATGCAATAACAAAACTTTTAACGACAATGAAGTAATAATTAAGTTTTTTTTTATGTTACATAATTGTACATAAGTGATGATTATCGTCACATCTAAAGCAATATATCATAGTTTATCAATTGATCATCATGCAACCTAAAGTATGACAAATATTGGTGTACTGTTGTCAAAAAGGTGCGTGACGTAAGATGAGGAAACACAAGATACTGAAAATACTAAGAACTATGCGCAAGTAATTCGTCTCTTTTTGTGAAAGTTTGTACACTAAATACTAGTTTATGATACAAGGACAAAAAAGGATCGAGGTTGACAACCGTAATCGCCCTAAAATAGTATCTACAGTAACAAAAAGCACTTTTCCTCAAGAATCCTATATATATATTTTTTTAATATTAATTTTTGAATTTAATTTATTCAGTAATAAAGTATGTTTTTTTTTTAATAAAAATAGGCCAATAAAACCCTTTCGAAATAAACCTAAACCTTCCTTAGCTCATTTTAAATTTTTTTTGTAGGCTAAATCGTACACTTTTCGCGATTTCGATGGTAACTTGTCTGATGTTGCATTTGCAATTTCGGAGAGATTTGTAGGTGTATAAACCATATATTCTTCTTAAATAATTTTTAATCAATTTCACACAAGGTTTTTGCACATAATCTCAAGTCTACCACCTGTTTACATAATAAACAAACAAGTTTGAAGTATGGCTGACATCAAAGTCAAAAAGTGCTGCCGCCAGTGGTGGTTTTGCTAACTAACTTTTTTTTACGGCGTACAACAATGAACTCATTTTTTTACTGTAAAAAATAGATCACTTCTAACTGGTGTGTTCAGTTATAAAATATGAAAATTTTAGTACGCTTAAGTAAAACAGTTTTTATCAATCATACACTATTTTTTATTCGATATTAATAAAAATATTTTTGACATAAAATTTGAGGTTAGAATGCAAATGTCAACAGTTTCAATATGAATCAAACAATCAATGTCGACTATTTTACTTTTCGGCCTACGCCGAAAAATTAAACTTCATGTACAGGTTTGTCATATAAAAAGTGGCGCTTTTAAACACAATCGAATAAAAAATAATAAAAAAAAAATTGAAGTGGGAATATATTATTTTTCTCAGTAAAAAATAATAAATATTACGTGGTATGATATCATGATATAAAAACTAGAATTAAAAAGGAAAAGAATACTATATATAGTATTATTCCATTCATCGCTGTGTTTAAAAATAGTTAAATTATTTAAAAACGAAACGCATTTACATTTTAGCCGCGTTTTTTCATGTACTTAAAGCTGTATTTATTACTTTCATTTATATGCACATTTTCGTAGTAAAATGAACATTTTAATTCGCATTGAGTTTCAGAAAAAAAAAAAAGAATTCTCACTAAAACTGGATGAACAGTTGAAAGGATGGTATCAAAACATCGGCACTATCTTGAGTCGTTATGAAAAAGGAAATTGTGTGAATAGACAACCATTAATACACCTGAGTGTTGTGTAATTTGCTTAATTTATTAATGTTTGAAAGTCTGTATCTCAAAAACGTTATGATCTAGCAAAAAACGGTATACCGACTGAGTTTTATTTATGCCCATCCGTACATAGAAAAAACGGATTCCTTGAATCAAGGACACGTGTCTTTGTATATGTTCAAAGCCATATTCTCTTGTTTCAAGGCTGGCATTTTCTTAATTAAATTTAAAATTAAATTCTGATTATAATCATGTATCATTTGTCAACTTTTGACAGAACATGTATTTTTTTAGTTTAATTCCGTCTCTATTTCTGCCGATTTTTTTTTAAAAGCATTTATAGGTTTTATCAAGGGAGGCATTGAAATCGTAAATTTTACAACATCATATAATTTTGACAAGACATTTTAAAAGTTGGGTTAAGCTTTTGACAAAAACCGTCCAGGATAAAATACACTAAGTACTGGATTTTTTGTTAGTTTCTGGTATTGTACTATTTAAATTATTCTTATAATGCTTTATAATTAGAAAAGTTATGTAAATTAGGTTGTTTTATTTTTCCGATAAATTTTATTCTACTAATTTTAATTTTTAGAAAAAAAAAATCAAAGCGGATACTGCGTTTTTGTTCTGATATGTTTTGAATTTGACAAATAAATAACCTTAGTTTAAAAATTTATTCTTACCTGTCAAACTAAATCAAACTAGTTCTAAAATGTACGAATTCAATGCCCACCTTGATAAAACCGATTAAAGCTTTTTAAAAAATTTCGGTAGATTTGTACCAAATATCGTCGGTGATACTGCAATACTTACTATGCGAGTTTTGTTGTTTGTAATTAGGTTAGATATATCAGAGTAGGCTACTCATTTCTACCATAATATGGTAAAATATAATAATATGAGGTGGAATTGTTTTGTTTGTTTTATAACGTCGTTTTTCGCTGATATGGCGTAATTGACGGAATGAGGTGGAATGAAAAAGCTAACTATCAACCCAACCTATGCAAATTAAATTCTCTAATAACAAAAAACAAACTTTTTGCATAACACGTATTGTAGTACATATCAGGGACCATATACATAAAAAATTATAAAACTTACTTCGACATGGATGCAAAAGCAAATGGCACTATTTCTAGTTGAAATTGTCAACAAACTTAAACTATTATAAAACGTGAATGTGTTTTTAATGACGTAGAAATACTCAGAAGAGCACACACGGTGGTCTGTAAACAAATTTAAGTACGACTTCAAAATAACCCTTTTTTTAAATTAATTTTATTCGCTCTGGGATCATATTAAGATCAAATTAAATTTGTAATACGATAACTCGAACGTTTTGAGCTAAAGAATTCAAATTTGAACCACATGTTATCAAAAGTTTTAGGTTAGTATTGTTTTTGGTAAAAATCGGGCTGAAAACTATTTTTTCCAAAAAAATTTTGAGTTAATAAAAATATTTTTTGTTTTAGTAAACCAAATGAAAATACATTATTTTTTATTTATTCTTAAAATCGCAGTTTTCTAAATAACTTTTTGATTTAGAAAAAAAATATTGAGTCGTTGTTTTTTTTTTTTTTTTTAATTGAAAAAAATAGTATATTATTTAACAAGCGTATAATAATTGCTATTAATCAATGAGGGTGTATGTTGCCGATCGGCGAGTGGCGTAATTACCCTAATTATTAATACCTATTATACACGAGTAGAATACTATACTTAATTTACAGCCGTTTAAAAGTTTAAACGGTTTAATTTTACAGACCCCTAATTTATAGGCATATTAATCACGGCCGTGAATTTTTTTTTTTTAATGAAACATATGAAAACGCATCGATAGATTTTTTTTTAATTTAATCTCAAAATTGCAGATTTCTAAATAATTAAGTTTCGAAAAAAAAAATAAGTCGCACTTAATTTTGTCTCCAAACCACCGTGCAAACCTCACTTCTGTGACTCCACGTTACCTGCAGGCTTTAATTAAACTGAAAAGTGACATACAACTTTTGATGATGAGGTCGCTGACATAAAAAATCCTAAAAAAGAGGAAAATGCTCACAAGAGCATAATTAAAATAAAACAAATAAAATTTGAATAGACTTATGTGAATAAGAAATATTTAAGAAAGGAAGCATGTCGGTTTAATTGAGAATATGAGAAAGTGCCCAAATTTTACCAAAAAACAGCTAAAATTGTTATAGTGCCACAATATTTTCTTATTAGTTTGTTAACTTTTGTAAGTTTGTTTTTTACTAGTATTGCCAGTACTTTAGCAATATTTGCGACATGGGTTCCTAGTATCGTCAGTACGCAATTTTTTTAAAAAGCAATAATATTTTTTTTAACTCCTGCACTTTGTTTATTTTTTACCCATTAGAATAAAGATAACATTATGTTTATTGTTAATGTAGTAGGTAAAGTTTCAGATGAATACAAATAAATTTGAATGAAGTAAAAAATAAAATATCTTTTAACATGTCAATAATTGGTAAACGTGTTTGGTATTTACAAACGAGTGCAGTTATTTGATTTACAAGAACAAACTGTTAAGCGATCAGGTTTTTCTTTATCGGGCAAAGAGCGAGGTAGGCCTGGCTTGCAAAACCGCAGGTTCGGATCGCCGCTTCTTCCTACGTAGTACAACCAAATGTTGTTGTAACAAGTTTGAGGTATATAATACCATTTTTACGATTAATCTAAAACCTTATAACTCCCCTGAATTCACCAATTGTTAGAGGTACGCGTACCTTCTATCTTTCTTCGTCCGAATACTTTTTCTTTCTTTCTTGTACACAGTCCGTCACATTTCCACGTCTCTTCCTACCAGGCTCTGCAAGTCTCTCTGCACGACAAAGTAAAACCTGATCGGTTAACAGTTTGTTGCTGTAAATCAAACAACTGCACTCGTTTGTAAATACCAAACAGGTTTACTTTTTTGTTGTTGTATTCTATGCAATATACAGGGTGGTCCAGTTTCATGAATAAAAAAACTCTCCGCTGAGTTCAAAATAAATTTACAATGAAAAATAAAAATCAACAAAACCAAAAAACAAGATGGCCGACCTGTAAAATTATTTAAAGTTATTTATTTTCTTTAACACCCTTCCAAAAAGGAAGCAAAATTCGACCATGTTTTATTAGACAAATTACCTTTATTTTTCGATAAACTTTCGAATGGTAAAATCCTGATGATATAAACTGGACCACCCTGTATAGTGGTTGGCGCATATACAACGATTTATTGTTGTATACTATGACCTAATTACGATATTAATTACGCTGTTGTTTTATCACTAGTGTGAAATATGTCACTTTTCACACTAGTTATGTAATACCTACTATTGTTGTTTTTAAAAACGTGTAATTATCGGAGCCATTAAGAATCCAAATTGTAGTGCTTTGCGATTAAATTAAAATGAGAAGTGTATAATTATTACAGCTATAAAGTTGAAGATTCAATAAAACATAGACGGCTTGAGGTTGGGATTAGTGCCCCTTTACGATAAGCGTAAGCAATTAAAGGAAATTAAAACATTAAAAAACTACATTTATTTTTAGCGGGAATATTAAAAATACCAGAATAATCCAATTTTTTACTAAAATATTGTAAATATTTAAAAATTACATGCCTTAAATATTTAACAGTTTTTAATTGAGCAAACTCGTATCTTCAGTACAGGGTTACGACTTGGAAATAATAGTTACTGTAACTAACTCGTATCTCCATAATTCTAATTTTTGACTCACGTAACTAATAATTTTGCAATCTTTTATGCTTGAAGGGCCCACACAAAATAACTAAACTTATATTTGTATATATTACAATAAAAAAAATAAGGATTTTAAAGTTAACCAGTTTTTTGTGTCCCCTGAAAACCTGTGAATTTGGAGATACGAGGTAGTTAAGGTAACACGACGATATGCATAGAACACGTCTTTAGGTTATATGAATTCTGTTTCTAATCCTAATTAATTATTGCTTTAGCACTGGCACGATAATTTTCTTACTTTAATTTCATTAAAAGTTTTACGAAACTCGGAAGTCAAAGCGTTATCTCCATAATTCTGCTTTTTATGAGACAGCGTTCAACTTATTCGAACTCGTATTAAGACATACGATAAATTATCATGCAAAACACTTCTAGGGGACACGTGAATAGCTTGTTATAATGTTGCCTACACAGGTTATTGAAATCGATAAAAAAAATTATTTATCGGATGCCATAAAACGTTAAAAAATTGTCGTTACAAAATTATGTTTGGCTGTCTCTCAGGTTGTAAACCCTATAACTTTACTAACGGAAAACCTAATTTTAAAAATTCTTTCACCGAACAATTTAGGGCCTTTTTAATTTACGTCACGTGGTATATGTTTAATATTGAGGTATGGGAAGGAAAATTTTTAGTGATAGAAAATTATTTATCGTACACTGAAAAAATATTGGTTTCAATTTTATTACCTTTTTCAAAACTTTGGTCTTGTTTACCAGTTGTTATTTTACTGAACACTGTTACATACTTCATCTAGATCAATAACACAAGTTAAAGAATACTGACATAACTGTGATATACTTTACCATATGTTACAGTAATTTTTACTACAACATGTATTAATAAACAAGCATTGCGAAGGGTTCCAAATAGACAGCACATTGTGTTGTGTTAGTATGACAAGATATTGTATAAATGTTTACAGTAGTGAAATTATAGTATTTATTATCTCGAGTACAGTTCTAAATACCTAATGTCGCAATGTAAATAACAAAAATGTATTTATAAAATAGTATTAAAACTACAACAATATTTTCTGTGTGTAGGAAAAAAATTCTAGTACTCGATACTAAATAATTGTAATGAAAAGTGAGGCACAGGCAACTGAAAAATAGATCTCCGCCTCATATTATTTAACCTACGGAAAATAGTTTTAAATTTAACAACTTTGAAACATGATTAGTCGCTAATGACTACTTTTTTTACCATTAATCGCTATTTCTTTTAGACGATTTAAAATAAAAATGTATAATCGTGTACTGGTATTCAATAACAAATAAGCTTTTTTCTAGAATTAGTACTGAAGAGTTCAAAAGTTATCGCAAGTTTCGCATTTTTACGCTTTTTCCCTAAAAATGCTACAAATTTATCCCTGTAACAATCTACCCGCGTTTCCCCTATTAACTTTTATTACTCGAACACTGTTCTGCTTTGTTTTCGCCAAGCTACCAACTATCCAATTCAACTATTCACAACCTTTTCGCAACAATTTAAGAGAGTACTTAATTTTTAAACAATTGTACATAAAAATACATAAAACATTAGACTTCCTCGACGTTGCATATAATGCACATTTTTTGTTGCACTGTGATAAAATACAAAAATAATATTTTAAGGGAATTTTATTTTTGAGTTGGTATTGAAGACACAAAAAGCTGTCTAGCGTATTAAACCCATTGGTCACCTATTGTGAATAAACTAAACGTTACATTCATTTGTTTTTGTTAACCATTTTACTGTATATATTTAGTCCAGTCAAATAACAAGAATAAAGTAAAAAAAAACTTTTGACATAATGACAATTAAAAAGTATATGGAACTAAAAACATTACAAATTTAAAACACTAGAAATTTAAGCGGCAAAGTTTAAAAATTTTAAATTAAATTTTTGAAAATTGGTTTGAAAAAAAAAAGAAAATTGTTTATTTATATATTTATTATTTTAATCTTTGCAACTTTTTAACTGTGATGTTCTCATATTTTTAATCTACCCCTCATTCTGTTGTAATCAGCTCTGACGAGGAAGTACCCCTTGTAAATTTACTTATTTATTATTTATTCCTAACCTTACTTTCATAGCCCCCTATTTTTTTGTTATCTTACTTTTCAGAGCTAAGCCCTGAAGATGATCTTTTGATCGAAAGCGCTAGGCCTATTTTAAATACATATATATATATATATATGCTGAAATACAAATTCGTTTTACTTTATTCTACACAGCATACAAGTCAAAAATTAAATATTTTTAAATATTTTAAATAACAAGTAATTTCTATGTTAAATTGCAATAAATGTACACGGCATATAATAAAGGGTAGTAGTGGATGGTAACAGAACACTCCTATTAGTTTTTCACCGGATGATTTGCGTAAGGGGTGTCCGGTATCTTGAATTTTAGGGGTAAGTGCGGTTATCTCGCAAAATATGCATCTCACAGTTTTTGTTTGGATATATTTTTTTAATATATCATAATCGAGTTATAAATACTCAAAAATTACCATGTTAGGGGGTGAAATTGGGTTTTTCGATTTTTCAGCCAAATTATTTATCGGACGATTAAAGTGGTTATGAGCAAACTTGTAGCTCTTGGTATTCTCTATAAGTTTTATATATAATGCCTTTTTATAAGTATTTTTTTACGGTTACAGTGGGTGGTGAAAGTCGAATTGCGTTATCTGTAACCGTACCAAAGTAAAAATTTATAATATATTTGACTTGAAGAGAATTTCAAGAGCTACAAGTTTGCTCATAACCACTTTGATCGTCGGATGAATAATTTGGCTGAAAAAAGGAAAAAAACAATTTAACCTCCAACATGACTAATTTTAAAATAACTCGATTGTTATTAATATATTAAAAAAAGAACCCAACAAGAATTGTTGAAAATTTCCTCTTTAACAAAATTGGTTATATGCATTTTTATCGTAAGATGCATATTAAGCAACTCATCCCTAAAATTCAAGATAGCGGACACTCCTAACGCAAGTCACTCGGTGAAAAACTACTAGGAGTCTTCTGTTACCATCCTCTACTACCCTTTAAAATATCAGCTCTTCTACATTTATTGAAATTTAAATTTATTATTTGACTGGACTATAACCATTTAACCGTCTATATTGTGATATGCTAATATCTTCCAATGTTTTGTTTCGCTTTGGAGCTGGTCAGTATAATTTAACTAGCCGTGAAACAATAGCTTTGTCAAAGACAACCGCCATTAGGTTTTACTACAAGAAATAATGTTGTATTTGACAGAATTATTAATATTTAATATCCGATTTTGCTGGTTTGTATTGGTGGAAATTACATATTTAGGTTTGGTAAGTTTTCAACTAAAGGGTTTACAAAAAAAATAACAAAAAAATTATTTACTTATCAACACATATCAAGTTTATAATAAAGAGAAATTCGTGTCCATTAGTCACCTTTTATAAAATGAGTGAATAAGATCAAATATCTTGGAATATACTTAGACAGGAGATTAAAATGGCACACTTTGATACCGCATTAAAGACAACGATTTTGTACATGGTTCGAGTAAACCGCTAGGGAATTTAAGTGTGCAAATTGCAGGAAATCTTAGAGATTATCTCTCGAGGAAATCTCATCTTTACCAAGGGTGGATCTTTTTTAGGCAATTTTCAAGAGTTATTGAGGTAATCTTATAGGAAATCCCAAAGAAATCTTAAGGGATTACCTCCTAGAAAGAATTCATGTGTAATATTTTTTTTTCAGCGGTCAATTTTTTTAAGGGGTAATTCTACATCAGAAAATATTAACAAAAGTTCCTATAAACATATGTCTAAAAATGGGTCATAAAAAGCCCATTTGAAAGAAGCTAAAAAATTCGGTGTTTATTTTAACTCAGGATCTGTTCTGGTTGGGACAGCTCGGGGCTGGCAAAAAGGGCCATAATGGCCCGGTTGCCTGGTTTACAGCCTCTCCACCCTACTACTACAACTATTAACTCAGGAACCCTTGGGGCTATAGCAACGAGGTTTTTTTATATTATGTAATCTTAATAAGGCCTATTATCTTATGTCAGTTTGATGTAGTTATTTAAAGCAGGGGCGTGGGAAACGGAGACCCTTATCACTTTTTGCCCCAAATAATTTTCTGTGCAACCTTTTTGTTTTTTTTTCAGCCCCTTATATATAATATTTTTTGATGTAGAATCACCCCTTAAAATTATTACGCCTTGTATAACGAAGAAGGTAGGTTTTGCAAATTTTATAGAAATAAAAAAAAATTCCAGGATGAAAGCTACTCAAATGAGCCTTGGGAAAAACTGGCGTTGCGTTGTTGTACAGTGGGGACAGGAGACTTGATGTCGCTTCTAATCAGTGCTGAATTTATGCTATGAACGAAAGAACAGCTCGGTAATCCCCGAGTTGTGATGATAGGTAATATTTTTTTTGCCCCGTATAACCGATTTCTCCAAAAATATATCAGTAAAAGACCAAGATTTAAATCTGAATATAAATCATTAAAAAAAAAACTAATCAAAATAAGTGGGTGCTATTTAAATTCCAAACGTTCAAGATTTTTATTTCGACAGAGGAGCTTTTTTTGTTTTTTTTTTTTGTATTCACTATAATTACTTCCGCATAAAAAAGT
This sequence comes from Brachypterus glaber, assembly GCA_958510825.1. Classification (NCBI taxonomy): domain Eukaryota; kingdom Metazoa; phylum Arthropoda; class Insecta; order Coleoptera; family Kateretidae; genus Brachypterus; species Brachypterus glaber. The sequence continues at coordinate 43,937,005 of OY294048.1, read as the reverse complement.
GTTAAAGTAAATTTGAACAGCAGTAAAATTTCAAATAAAGCTTTATTTTAAAGACAAGGGTAAAATAACCCCTGAAGATATAAAATGCTTCGTTTTATATGGTATACTATGCACACCTACTCGCAGTGAATAGTTACTTCTTTTTTTTTTGGGGCAAAACTGTGGTAAGGACTTTCGTTTTGCATGTCCCTGGTTAAAATTACATAAAAATAATAAAGGGTGGTGGGCCTAAGGAAAAATCACATTTAAAACTTTGTTGTCATAGCTCAAAGGGTTCCTTAGTTATTAAATAAAAACTATAATTACGGAGCCTCTTTTGAGGGGCTTAGCTTCCTTAAATACCATTTTTTGACAAACGTTTTATGTTTTGATGTACAAAAAGTTGATTTTCTGCCAGTCTGACTATTCGGAAAAATTTGTGACCAAGATAATAAAAAAAAACGGTTTGGTATTTATTTTCTTCTAAAAATAACAGCTATAAAATACTCTTTAAGCTGCGAGGATTATACTAAAGAAGAAAAAAGAAGGCTTTGTAAAAAGACCGTATACTGAAATTAATTAGCATAGATTGGGCAGGATGAGCAAATAGAGCCTCAGGGAAGTGATGTAATATTTCCGCATTAGAGTGGCATATATACGTGCACATAATACGAAATATCTTGTTTGCGCCGATAAATAATAATTATTATTATTATTGATTATAATCGATATAATAACTTTATCTCTCGACTTATTTTATGAGTAAAGTGGCTGTCTGCTTTTATTACTTTACATAGAGTATTTTTGAACTCACTCATTCAGACAAAAACAATTGAATAAAAATACCAAAATATGGGAACTTTAAACTATGACGTATTAGTGTAAAAAGTATTTAAACAAAAATAAAAAAAAAATTAAATTGTTTTTATCTCTATTACTCTCTAAGGGGGTAATTAAACCATCCCTATTTTTACCAAAAACAATCCCAGCCTAGAACTTTGGACAAGTAACCTATCGACACTCCCATCCAACAAGGATGTAACTCAAGTTAGACCCATTTTGAGTTATACTCATAGGTAAAAGCCTTGAAAAAAGATACACATGGTGGTACTACTTAGATTTCTACACAGGCCATTTTAACCAAAAGTTTACCTAAAAACACTAAAGTAAGAAATTCTAAACTTGAATATTATCAGAGACAAACAACAAATAAAAAATAAATACTTATACAGTTAAATAGAGAATTTTATAAGCCTTCAAATGATGTATCACATGGCTACCTTTTCCACTTCAATCATTTGCCCACCCTTAAATAAAAAATATATATATTTTAGAAATTTAGCTGTCGCGAAAAATGACAATATATGAGTTACGGCTTTGTTGCTTGGGGTATCGCTATGGTCTTTAGCTCAAAGCGTTCTCAAGTCATCGTGATCACAAATTTCCCGGACAGACGATAGGCTGACCGACAGACAATTTTTTTTTGGACGGAAATCGCCTTTTTTTGATATAAAACGAGAAACGTAAAAAAACAGAAAACAAATTTTTCAGTTTTGTTTTACCAACGCATCACTTTCCTCGGGAAAAGTAAAAATATAAGTATTATTACTAATTTAAATTATTTTAAACGATCTAATTAAAATGCAAAAAAAAATGTCAAACAAAAGGATAAAGCCTTCAAATATTTCAGGCAATTCATCCGGAATAAATATTGAATTTCGGGACCAAGACTTGACTTTCCATGACCTATTCCTATTATAAATTTATAGCAGGGTCATTAATAATTTCGATTGAAGCTTTATAATAATTTCTAATGGAAAATATTGACAGTCAGATATAATAGCATAAAATTAATTCAGGAAAAAAATACTGCTGCCAACAAGGTTCTTTAAAACAAAAACGAAAAAAAAAATAAAAAAAATATTAAAAAAAATATATTTTTAAGGGGATAAAATCACGATTAAAAACAGAAACAGAAATCACTGTAAATAGCACAGAACTTTATGTAAAAATATATAATTATAATACTAATAATAATTATAATACAATCTAATTTGTAAAAAATTCTCGCCTATCGGCTCGTATGACAAACTTTCCGCTCACGCGGAATATTGTCTATTCTATATAGAATATACTATTCTAATAATGTGTACTCAAGTTAATTTGTTTATATACAGAGCGGTCCAAAAGTCCCTCTTAACTTTTGAACCAGTTGAGATATCGACTTCAAATTTGGAACTTTTAAATAAGACAACTTAAACTATCTTTTAACATATATTTAATACTTTCAGCTCTTAAAATGTGGGCATGGAGCCACATTTTTTTTAATGGAAAGGGGGGTCGTGTAATACATCATTTTAAAGCTTATAAAATTCTCCATTTAACTCCATATTTTTAAATTAAAAAAAAAATGGGTTTAAAATGGGGTTGAAAATGGGTATTAATGTCAAAATTCCTCTAAAAAAACAAATAATTTTTTAAAAATGCCTTATTTCATCATAAAAAAATGTTAATTATACTTTAGTTGGCATAAATAAAAATTTATAAAAAAAAACTCAAAAAATTGAAAAATCAAAACCTTAAAAAACATGTTTAAAAAATTTAAAAATGTTAGTTTAAATAGAGAATTTTATAAGCTTTAAAATGATTTATCACACGATCCCCCTTTGGATTTAAAAAAATGTCCCCCCATGCCCCCCTGCCCACATTTTAAGAGCTGAAAATATCAAATATATGCTAAAAGATAGTTTAAGTTGTCTTATTTAAGAGTTCTAAATTTGAAGTCGATATCTCAACTCGTTCAAAAGTTAAAAGGGGGGGTGTGACTTTTGGACTGCACTGTATTTAAAAAGTAAGGAATTGTACCATTTTAAACCTAATTTTCATTATTTGTGGCTTGAAAATAACTTTATGTTAAAAAAGTCGAAACAATTGTCGCTGTAATGTTTGGACTTTTTCTCATACACAATAAATTTAAATTTTGGAGACATTTTTTCGGCAGACTAACATCTCTACTCTAAATTTCTCTACTCCCTAACATCCCTACTCCATAACATCCCTACTCCACAACAACTCTACTCCGTAACATCTCTACTCCATAACATCTCTACTCCGTAACTACTCCGCACTATATGCACTCGATTAGCCACTTGTCTTAACTTAAATGAATATTTGTCATGCGAAGTCACTGTCAAATATGAATTTAATTTATTAATTACTTACTTATTAGTGCATATTAAGAGTACGCGGTCATTGTGGCTTTTAGAATAATTCATTTATGATTGTTCTAGATTTGAATTTAAAGATAAACGTTTTCTACGAAAAAAATAAAATAATCTAGAAGAAGAAGATTCTTTGTTCTTTGAACTGCTCATTTATTATTAAGTGGCTAATAAAGTCCTTATAGTGTGGAGTAGAGTTGTTACGGAGTAGAGATGTTATGGAGTAGAGATTTTAAGGAGTAGAGTTGTTATGCAGTAGGGATGTTATGGAGTAGGGATGTTAGGGAGTAGAGAAATTTAGAGTAGAGATGTTAGTCTGCCATTTTTTCTATGGTTTAAATTATTTTTATAATCGAAATGAACGTGTAAACTTGTATCGTAAGAATAAGTTATGAACTTGTAAACTGTAATGATAACTTTATTGTACGCTTATGCATGATTTACCTTTCTGTATTGCGAGATGCCTATCTAGTTACTTACTACGTACCAACTTACAGCCGAACATTCCCCCAGGGAACCGGAGTTACAACTCACCTTCGTATCTCGCTCGTCGATCTAGAAAACAAAAATAATATTTTCTAGTAAATTGTTCAATACTTTAACATAATAAAATTTATATTAGTTATACTATGAATCATATTTTAAAGAATTTTAATGTCGTTGTTGTTATTATACACAGCGCCTGCTCTAGAATATTATACGGTTGTATCGAATTAAAAAAAAAATTAAAAATCGTCCTAAACAAAACAATTCTCGGATATAAATTTTTTTCATGAAAAAATAAGCAACTTTTTTTTTAATGTCCGTCTGTCCATCTGTCTGTCCGTCTTTCTGATGTCACGATTCTTGTGAACACGATAACTCAAAAACGAATAACCCGATCGACTTAAAATTGTCAGGAAAAAAAAAGTTTTACTAGGGGAACATTCCTATTAAAAAAATCGTAAAATATTTTGAAAAATTTTCAATTTTTTTTTAATTTTCTTTTTGTAGAATTCATCCTTAAATAAAAGTAATTTTTCCTGAAAAAAATACGTTAAACGGAATTTTCTTTCAGCTTTTTTCGATTTTTTTTTTTTAAGTTTAACCCCCATAACGTTTTTGTTTTTGGGGGGATTACTTTAATAAACAATAGGGATCTTCCCCCCGTAGAACTTGATTTTTCTTAAAAATTTAAAATCCATCGGATTATTCGTTCTTGGGTTATCGTGTTCACAAAAATCGTGACGGACGAACGGACATTTGAAAAAAAAAAGTTGCTTATAAACTATTTTTGCATACGCTATGACACGGTAAAAAATAAATGTAAAATAAGGTTAAAATACCTTATTTTACTAAGTAATTTTACCCATATCTAACTATGTTTAATTCATGAATTTGTGTAAATTTGTGTAATTTAATTCATGAATTTGTGTAAATTTGTGTAATTTAATTCATGAATTTGTGTAAACTTGTGTAATTAAATTTAATTTACTGTATTTTTAAGTTTAAAAAAGGAACGTAATATTGTAAGATGGAACAATAGTTGATCCTTTTTATGCAAATTTGCTAAATAAAGGTAAAGCTGTTTAAAATTTCACGGGTCAAGGTAAATGCCTAATGTATTTATAAATTGAAGAGTTATGACTCCGAACTTATATAATATAATTTATAAAGGCCCTTGGGCCTTTGTAGAGGATATTGAAGACGAATTTGCCTTGAAATAAAATTGGTAAAATACCACGGATCTAAGATGAATCCGGTAAACAAAAATAAGGTTAATACCCGCAAAGAATAGTATATTCTATAACTAGTATGGAATAGACAATATTCCGCGCGAGCAGAAAGTTTGTCATACGAGCCGGCAGGCGAGTATGACGGTCCCGCGAGCTCGGAGTGAATATTCCATACGTGTTGTAGACTATACTTTTCTTCGACTGCAAATATGAAACACTGTATGGCTTTAAACTGCGGACAAGGTTAAAAACAATTTTTTTCGTGACTCGACATTGTAAATGCAACAAAACATATATTTTTAAATAAAGCAAATAATGTTATTTAATAATTTTATCAAAACCGTACTTAAAAAAGATTTTTAATTATTTACAAATTATAATGCAAAAATTGAAGCTTATGTCAAATTATTGTGACAGATATCAGGTTTAAATATATAACAATAGATGGAGCAGTTTTAATTTCTTGAACTAAATTGATAAAAAACTGGTCAAATATTAAGAAAAACTAATAAACTTTTGAGTTTTAACCCGAAACTTTTAAATTGCATTAAATTATTCAATATTTCATGATAAAATAAATATCTTTTTGCTAATTTTTCTACAGTTTTCTTTACTTTTATAAACAAGAGATGACACTACATGTGCTCATTCTAACACTTGATACGGAATATTCATACCGTATCTAGTGCTAGAATGGATTCATTCTGTGTTTGAAAAGTGTGTGTATTTGCTTACATTCTAAAGCAGTCGTAGAAAAATAATGTCATGTAGAATAAAAAACGACAAAATATAACGTTCTTATACCCTGAAAAGTTAAATGTTTCAGACAAAAAAACTAAAAAGGGGACTTTAGCATAGCCAGAGTATCACAACACACGGTGCGCTTGAGCCAACTTATTTTTTGACTTTCTGGAACCTGATTTTTTCATAATTCGTTTATGTGAGTCATAAAGACAAGAATTCAAATATCTATTTCTGATGAGCGAGAGAATTTTCTCAAAAAAAAAAGATAGAAAAAAAAATATTTTTTTTTACATTTATCCACGAATTATGAAAAAATTGAGCTATGTTAGGTTAGGCTAGAAAAAAAATTAAATTTTATTGATTTTATTCATTAAATGTATATGTATTATAATATTAATATATTACAATATAAATATAATATATAAATATAATATAAATATAACTTTTTAGCCATTCATAATTTGTATTTTTAATTAACAAATAGTTTTTTTTTATTCGAAATTTTGTTGGATTTTTAATACTGAATGTTATTTGTTAATACATATTTTTTATTTATATCGCCACCATTGGTATTTAATACTTTACTTGTGATATTAAATACTGCAATGTGTGTATTGTATACAAAATGTTGTCATACTAACATAGAGACCGTGCTGGTACATTTGAATCCCCACAATATCACAAGTAAAGTATTAAATACCAATGGTGGCGATATAAATAAAAGATATGTATTAACAAATAATATTCAGTATTAAAAATACAACGAAATTTTCGGCTAATGTTTTTTATTTTAGTCTTAAAATGATCCTTACGGCTCAAACGAACTGGAAAGAAAAAAAATTGGATATCAGAAAGCAGAAAAAAGAGCTTGGTTTTAGCCCACCGTGTCTAGAGCCTCGCAAAGATATAAAAATGAAGTTTCATGTTAAATGAAATTAATTAACTGGCTTATCTGATTTATAATTTAGCCCTCAGCCAGATTATTAAAGATTGTGTCGTGTACTGTTGTGTATATTTTAGGTATTCGTGCAGAACACATCGCTGAAATAACAACAGACGCCCCTGCAGAGCCCTTCTTTGCCTATTTTTGCCCAGTCTAGCACGAAACCTCTTCTAGTAACGGAAAACAGGTTATACGATATTTTTACATATTACAAACTTTCTTGACTTAGAAATCTTGATCCAATTCAAGTGTGCCCGCAAAAAAGAGGTTTTTAGCCTCTTTTTTGATTGCGTGTTTTTAAGAAAAATTAAAGTTCAATTGTATAGGATAATAACTTTAGATTTTCTATCTATTTGTAACTGAATATACAGTTCAAAAAGATATAATAAAAGTATTCATTAATCTTTCGATATTTTAAAGGCGCCAACATTGTCGTATTTGTGCAGTGAAAAAAAACCTTTATCCAATACATACAGATAATACAGACAATTATCAGCTTTATTTTAAATAGATAAACTTAATAATAACCCCCGCGTAGCTTTTACTTTATTGAGTGGATAATTATTTATTTTACCCACTCAACTGTCACTTGTCAAATTATTTTCTTGTAAATGTCATTAAAATTTTTAATAAAAATATGAATTCATAAGCTATTTATTGGATAAAACCTTGTATGGCACTCATGGGTAAACCGATATTGCCCTCTCGAAAATTAACCTGCTTGGTTGCCTCCTCGCAGGTTAATTTTCTCATGGGCAATATCTTCCTTTACCCACTAGTACCATAAATAATTATTATTAAACTCTTTTCAGCTGTAAAACCTGTATGCTTCGAATTGCCTACATTATTGATTTAGCAGACCCATTTGTGGTATAACTACCTCTTACAATTGCCCTTAATTAAAGTACATAGTTAACTAAAATTATATTGAAAAGTTATTTAAAAAACCAATTTAAGCCATAATGCACCAGTGTTTTACTGTATATCGAATACAATAGATGAATAAAAGTTAATAATGCATGCTACTTAGAAGCCAAATCGACATATTCAATTACTTTTGAATAGCATAACTAAATCACATAAAGTTTTAAACAACTGGTTATATACAGGGTGTCTCAACGAAGCCGAGTCGGTCGATATATAGTAAAGTATCCACTTTAGAGAAAAACTTTAAAGGGAAAGTTGTATGGTTTTAAAAAAGGCACATTTTAAAAATATTTTAAAATATACAGGATGGTCCTCTTAGGGTGGGTAACATCTGATTTAATTTTTTTAAATGAAATGGTATATTTTTTATTATGTCGTCTTACTTGTCATAAAAATGCCTTTATTTTAATATCATATTATATGGGTCTATTGTTTATAGTTTTTGAGATATTTTTTTTTTTGAGAAAAAATGCATTTTTAGTGATGAGATAAAACCTGCTTCAATTTCTTTACTTTTTGTCAAAATCGAATAAAATTTTGCAAGCTTATCTTTAAAGGGTGTATCTAATTACTTTATGTACAAAAAATAAAATCTTTTATACAGGGCGTTCAAAATTAATATTCAAACTTTTGGATTTTCAAACATAAAAAAATCAATTTTTTTAATGGAATGCTATATTTTTTATTTGGTCATTAAATGTAGAATAAAATTCTACATTTAATGAGTAAATAAAAAATATAGCATTCCATTAAAAAAAATATTTTTTTTAATGTAATGCTATATTATTAAATACCCTGTAACACCCTGTACATATCTAATTTAATTTATAAAGTAAATTACAATTGGTAGTTAATATATTAAATAAATAAATTTTATACTGCTTGCAGCACTAAAGTAAAGTTATAGGTTTAAGTTTATTTTAATTTGAAAGCCCTGTTGTCACAATACTTTTTGTCGTTTAAGAAAGGTACAATGACGTCACTAAACACAACATGCTCAGTGAGCCAAAACAGATTGTTTACATACACGCTCCCTAGCAACGGCGCATTTTTCTTAGCAACGGTCGCGTGTTGATGTTTCCATGTGCGTACGGCGTTTTTTTTTACAAATATTTATAGTAATAATTACAATAAATTTTTTTACACGCCACTGGAATAAATCCGTTTACTCCGCCTATAATATTGTGCGCACCGACGTCATTAATATTATGACGTCAGTGTACCACTCTTAACGCGACCGGACTATAACCCAACAGCGCGCGGTGAGTCAGCTTACAGTCTAAAGTTTAAAAATTATGTTTTGTATATAATTAGCTTCATTTAATAGCGGCAACATTGCAAACTGGTAAAACATAACAGGTGAAATTCCTAAAATATTTAAAAAGGTTTTGCGGTGCGTGTGGTACAGCTTTTTACTAAAAAAACAAGTTGGAGATATAATTAAACTTTACCTACTCAATATTTGGCTACATGGTGTACTGGTATTTGTTTTCAGAAAAATATCAGGTAAATTAAAAAATCAATCAAAAATAAAATAAGTTCTATAACTATTGAAAATTAACTAAACTAAATCTATGCAAACTTAAACTTTTTTGACTCGGGGAAAACAAATGCTAGTTATAGCGAGTTGGTAAGAAATAAGCAAGAGTTTCACAAGCCGTGAAGATATGTAACGCTTGGCATCCCATAGCATACTCTTTAAATTGGGTATACTATAGTATATTGCGTTTTCTCTTGACATACTTTTCAAAAGATGATTTCTTTGAGCTCGTGCGCACACTTTATTTTTATACTGTATCTAAAAGTTTTTATATTTTTTTCATAAGTTAGATTCTTTAAAAAAAAAGTTTATCCGGCTTTTTCTTCTCTTAGTTATAATGTATTGAAAATTGCATTTCTAAAACTTTTATATTTTTTAAGGAATATTCTTTAAAAACGATAAGATATTTCCTCTCACAGCACTCGATTTTTTCTGAAAATTTTATAGTGTTAGGATACGCCATTCTTGAGTTACGTTTGCACAAGATGCAAAGATGGACGTACAAAAATTCTCGGAGTTCGATCAAAAACCATTTGGGGAAATATCCATAAATCAAGTGATGCTTTTTTGACAATTTTAGACCGCATTATTTTATGAGATGCTGCGTGATATTTCGTTTTACCCCTCCCCCGGATCACGTGATTACCTTTTCCATGTTGTGTCATATAAAAAACTTAATAAAAAAGTGGGTACTATGTGCTTGAGGCATATAAGTTGTATTCAACTTGCTACCATTTAAGAATAAATGAGTAGTTGTCTACATCTAGCAATAGATGTCGCGCAAGCGTACATCAATCTCATGACATTATTTATTTCGTGAAGAAAGTCGAAGCATGTTTTCTTAATCAGCATACAGGGTTGACTCTTGGTACTGATGATCTCCGATACTGTCAATCTACTAATAACACTGTACGATGATTAGAAAATAGATTGATGGAATATTTAAAGTCCTTTTTTCCATGCAAGGTAGGTAATCAAAATAATATGTACTTAATGAGGAGAACGAATCATACCTATTCTTAAAATAATTAATTTATGTTTTAAAAATAGCAATATGCAGTACCTAATAGTATTGTTTAATGCTGACATAGTGATTCCCGCGGCCCCTTGTACATAGAAAAAACGGATTCCTTGAACCAAGGACACGTGTCTTTGTATATGTTCAAAGCCATATTCTCTTGTTTCAAGGCTGGCATTTTCTTGGACCAAAGTCAATGTCCTTGAATGAAGAGCATGGATTTTGGAATAAAAATCCGCGATCTTTATTCAAGGACATTGACATTGGTTCAAGAAAATGCCAGCCTTGAAACAAGAGAATATGGCTTTGAACATATCCGAAGACACGTGTCCTTGGTTCAAGGAATCCGTTTTTTCTATGTATATAAAACTTTTTGATCTAAGGTATATTTTAAAGATTTAAGAAATTAAAAAACCATCGTATAATACTCTTCTAGCACAATGTGCGGTAAAGAGTATAACAACAAGATGTTCTGATAAATTCGTGCTTTTTAGGTCGTCGTCGTGTTCGAGAACAATATTGTTTATTCACAGGTTGCAATTTATACGAACACTTAACGTAGAAACAAAACACGAAATTTAGGTTAAGAACGTTGCCTTTAAAATAATTATTATGTTTTATTTACGGCATTATACAAGCAAATTTCAACTTTCAGCTATCAATAATTTTGACTTTGAACTTTTAATCTTTTACTATATACAGTATCTAGTTCTTATCGTATCTTATTTACGGCATTATACAAGCAAATTTCAACTTTTAGCTATCAATAATTTTGACTTTGAACTTTTAATCTTTTACTATATACAGTTTCTAGTACCAAAACCGGCGTTCTTGCTTTTTTCAAAACACCTTAATGATATATTTACTTGGACTTAATCTAGACAGACATATTTCTTGGAAGCCGCCAATGAATTTTGAACCCACAATGCAACTGAAGGAATAAAATTTGCAAAGTTGTACTTACCTAACTTTGATGAAAATGTTATCTATTCAAATTTAATCCCCTATGTTTCCCAACGTTAATAAAAAAAAAGTAGAAAATTTAAACTTACACTTTTGTAGTTGTTTTTTTTTTATAATTTTGTCCTTTATGCATTAGTATTAATAGTTATTTATATACCAAGGGACTAAACTGGCTGTTTTAGTCCCGCTGCATTAGTGTTTCCTGAGCGAGCGTAGCGAGCGAGGGAAACAGAAATGCAAGGGAGTAAAACAGCCAAGTTTAGTCCTGAGGTATATACACTATTTTTTGCAGGACCAAACATAATTTAGGTAGGTAGATAAAATAAAAATTAAAAACCACGCGTCTAAAATCGGTTGTTTTATTTTCGTAATTTAATCAAGATGCCTGTAAATTGCGAAAAGTCAGTTTCATGGCTATCGCAATTTCAATTGTTTTTTAATATGGTTGACACAAACGTCAAAAAAATGGACGAAGATGATAAATTTTAAGTTATGTATAAATTGTTATAACAATGTTATTTTTAAAGGTTTTCTTTGTTAAAATCAAATAAATTGGTTTGAATCGCTAATTTATTACAAAACACCACCAAACCTAATTTTTGAACCAGCAAAGCACATAGTAAGTATAATATTTTAATATTATCAAGGTTGCCGTGATTTTTATTGCCTAGGGAGAAATACGGCAAGTTTAGTCCCGAAAATGAAAGCGTAAAATTAGGTTTTAGTCTTGGTCGTGCAAAAAATAAATTAGATATGTTATTCAAAAATCAAAGTTGGAATTATAGCAAAACAGTGAAATGTTTTAGAAAACTAAGTAATTAATACGTTCTAAAGAACCTAAAATGGAATTTTACTCAAAGAAAGATATACCTATCAAAAAAAGTTAAATAAAAGGCCATTTAAAAATTTTTATTCTTACATAATAGTAAAAGTTATAATTTATAATACACATTGGATCCACTTAAGGTTCATTCTTTAAGCACACTGCATTTTTCGAATATTTTTTATACCTAAATAAGTTTTGGTAATTAATCAAAAAGTAGGGTATCATAAATAAGTTAATTAAGGCACCCTTAATAAAGTCTTCGGTCTAGTCTAGTTCTTATAACATGTTATATCTTTAAAAACAATCTAGATCTTGAATAATAATATCCAGGTCAGAGGGGGATTAACACAGAATGTCAATTATACAAGGTGATGCAGAAATAAGGTATAGCATTTTAAGGGGTGACCTTTATAGGAACTCTTTTTCGTATTTTTGGACCTAGAATCACCCCTTAAAATGGCGTACCCTATTTCTGAGTCACGCTGTATAGACCAATATTTGGTTCATAATCAGAGTTGATACTTTCATTACAATAACAGGGTCGGACAACAGGAATTTTAACTTATTTCTAATTTTTGGTGAGTTTCTTTAGTACATACCTATGCCGAATAAGATCATATGTCTGTACACAGACATATAATCTTATTCGGCATAGGTATGTATTAAACAAACTCGCCAAAAATTATAAATAATTTAAAATTCCTGTTGTCCGACCCTGTTATTGTAATGAAAGTATCAACTGTTCATAATGTACTGAGAATTTGTCATCGTATAAAATACTGAACCCCTCGCAACTTAACTTTAATAAAAGTTGTCACAGTAAAACATAACGTCATCTGTTATTGTAACTGCAACAACTGTACCAGTATTGAATAATGCAAGCTTCTGACGCACGATGACGACAGATGACAGCATCTGATGCTTCTTAGATCAATTTTTAAACAAATATCTCGGGTACGAAAAAGCTGATTAAGGTTCTGTTTTCAGTTAGTTTTTTTTTAATAACGTTATCTAATCTTATAGTAAAACTACTGCAGGTGTTACTAGTGTACAAAGACTACTGTCAGTGTCCTTTCTGTAAGATTACACTGATAAAACAGTTTATTTGTGTCAAATAAATATTTGGTTGGATATGGTCAATTAAATTATTTGGTTGTGACAAATAAATTTTATTTCTGTCAAATAAACTATTTTTTTCCCATTAATAAATCAATTTGAAATTAAAATATTTGTTTACATAAACTAAATATTTATTTGACTTAAAATTTGTTGCTTACAACCAAATAATTTAATTGGCCATATCCAAATAAATCCTTTTTATCAGTGTATATGTACAATTATTAAAAAAAAAAAATTAAAAAATGTATGCTAAGAAAAACATCTAGTCCCCATTTATTAGTTTTACACGAAACTCTACGGGTCGTCCGTTGGCTTAATCTGGCCCTGTCTAGGCAGCATTTAAATATCAATTAAGCTTAAGTCAAGCTTCTTGACGATTTAATATTGGCTTTATTACTTTCCCAAAACAGTATAATAAAAATGCAAATTTCTTCTTTGTGGAAGTAACCTAATATAATAATGATTGATAGTATTTCTCATTATTAATGTTTCGTGTCTTTAATCATTGTGGAACGCGATATATTGTAATAAATATCCATAAGGCAAGAAATTTTACTTTGAAAATATAATTTTATAAAACTTTTAAAATTTGATGATAAAAAAAACAAAGTCAAAAGTCGAATTGATAACCTCCTCCTTACAGTAGAGTCTCAATATAAACTGCATTGAACACAAGAATATAAAACATTAAACATCAGTGATGTGTACTTTTATCTGCACTCTAATAGTGAACAACCTCGGTGGAGCTACAACGCCGTTCATAAATTAGTTCATTCTATCGAGACTCTGCTGTGGAATAAAAAAACAAATACAAAATACAGTTACAAGAGTAACATTACATTTAAAAATAATTTACGTTAAGTTTCCACTAAAATAGTCTCCCAATGAGTACAGAGGATGTTTCATAAAAAACTCCTTTACTTGAGTTTTAAATATGGTAAATTTTGTTATGTTTTTTATATGGGTTGGTAGAGACCTATATGTTTTTACCCCCATGTACCCCACACCCTTTTCAAAAGCTGTAGGGCAATGGCTCAAATTAATAATAATATAGTTTATTTAGTTTATTTCTGCAATGTAATATATAAGCATGGAGAGCCCCAAATAAGCTTTTGGCTTATACATATATACAAGCCTCAAATAAATTATAGATTTTATTTGGGCAATCTATAATACTTAATAAATGATTTTGTACATAATAATTATGTATTAAGTCTTAAGAAATAAGTTTCAATTACCCTACAGAGTGCTATTTATTTTACGTGCTGTGACGTTAGAGTCGCATTCTCTCGTTGAATCGGGTTTATATTACAACTCTAATATAATAAAATAATAATTGGTCAAACAATTATGTGCAATTAAAACAGAATAAAAGGAAGTTCGTTGGATCGCCTGTGGAATTAAACTCCAAAAAGTTTTAAAATTGTTTTACGAGTTCATCCTGCCAAATCGCGTTTAGATCCTATTGATTTCACTCGAAAACTAACCAAACTAACTTAATGACGCTATTTTATTGTTGCAAAAAAGTCAGAATATGCTTTTGATATTATCCATTCAAAGAGAAAAAATTATATCAAATGGACAAATGAAAAAACTGCTGCCAACAAAATAATACTTTTCCCTAAAGGCCTAGATTCATTAAAACAAAAAAAAAAAACGAAAAAAACTTGAACAAATAATAAAAAAATAATATATATATTTTTTTATTTTTCATTTTTTCTAAATAAATTTTTTAAGATTATTTTTTCGTAAAAAGAAAAATAAATTAAAAAAAAAATTGTTTTTACTCCATTTTACTAATATCAAACAAGTGTGATATAAGGCGTTTTCTAAAGAACAAAAGAGTTTGGTAAATGTCATTTTCATAGGGGATCGTATGAAAACACTGTTTTTCATACGGACGAATGTATGTTTCGTTATTTCTTACAGTGTAAAATACTTGCCGATACATAAACTTAATTTAGTAGTAGTAGTAGTAAATTTTTGGGTTGGACAAAGCCGGACAACTAGGCCATTTCTGGCCCTTTTTGTCACCCCAGGCAATCCCAGCCATTTACTAATTTGTGCTCTCCTTGAACCTGCCCGTCCTTTCAATAAAGGTCAGGATATTGGCCCAGGGGAGATCTCTTAGATCTTCTTGGTTGAGTCTTTGAGTTTCAAAGACTTGCAACCTAATCCTGTCGTATCTGACACACTCAGCTAAGTAATGAGAGGATGTTTCATCCTCTCCGCACTCTGGGCATAGCGGACTCTCTAGAATCCGCATTGTTGCCTGTGCTTCCTTAGCTTGCAGTGGCCCGTGAGGACACTTATAAGTTGTCTGAGTGCAGTTCTTCCTTTTTCCAGCAACCAGTCGGTCTTTGATTGGCTTGGACCAGCCAGTAAACTTGATTTAAATATTGCGTATTTGTTTTTAGTAATTATTTCTTCGTATGTATTACATTTTTTTTTTTAGGACAATTTATAAGTTTCATAAAACATATTTAAAACTTTCCCAGTGTACGGTAGAGCCCAGCGGCAAACTTGTTTCCAGCAAATAAGGAAATGTAATACAAATAAAATTACTCCAACATTAACGTAGCAACGATTGTTTTACATAAATTATGTAATTGTAGTTACATGCGCGATTGTCATTTTAAAAAGCTGTAAAGCTAATTTAATCAAATAAATTTATTGTTTTTATCGCACCAATTTGCATATAGTATGCACAGTGGGCGATAAACATGAGAGCTTTAAAATTTTACAGTCTAAAGTTGGTATGAATGAAAATTATCCTGGGAACTGAGAAAATAATAAACAGTACACACTAAAAAATGGAGTGTAAAATTTTATAATCGCTTTAAACTCAAACTGGTACGTATCTATCACACTAATATAGTAAATATCATTTCCGCGCTAGATGCTTAAAAAAATTGGTAAACTTATCATACATTCAAATTATTTTAAGTTTTAGTTTAAAATTTACCATTCAGAGTGCCAAATCTATACCCAGGAAATTATTTTTACCATTATTTTATGGTGAGCTATGGGTGTGAACTGCGAGTGTAAATATCATTCACCACGGATCGATTTTTTAGGTCGATAACGAAAAAAATGGCCCAACGCGAAACTAGTCTTAAAATATTCCTTATAAGTCTAGCTTTCATTTCATACCAGTTTTAAAATAATCCATCGACGAAAAAAAAATTTTTACACAAATATTTTTTTCTTTGTGTAATTTTACCTCATTTTACAATTTTTGTATTAGTCCAGGGATATGAGCAAAAAAATACCCTGTTGGGGACAGTGGCTCAACCAGAGGTCTGTGAAGTTTTTCAGATAATACAGGTGTATAGAAGCAAAACCTATGTATTTTCTGCGGTGGATTTGGTTAAAACTCACACCAAATCCACCGAAGCGAATACATAGGTTTTGCTTCTATACACATGTATTACCTGAAAAACTTGACAGACCTCTAGTTGAGTCAGTGTCATGGCACAAGTTTCATATTTCTGGACTATATGTGTAACTGAAATCCTAAATTTTTCTTCCCAGTTTATTTTAACACCAACACTATTGTAGTAACTTTAAATAAAAGTTAATTTGAAATATGGAAACCTTGATTTTTGTTGATATACAATTCCTTTAGGAACTGTTAAAAAAAAGAGGCCATCATTTGAAACACGCTATTCCCTAATCCCTATCGAACCGGAGTTTAGTTTTACAATTATTCATTGTGTATAATGCTAGAAAAAGTCCGAAACAAATAATCGTTCTGTCAATTTTAGTAATTATCATTTTAACCTTTTTTACCATCCATTTACTAATTAGATTCGTGTAGAAAATTAGATTGTTACACTGGCGAAAGTGTACTTTTCTCTCTCTCTCTCTCTCTCTCTCTCTCTCTCTCTCTCTCTCTCTCTCTCTCTCTCTCTCTCTCTCTCTCTCTCTCTCTCTCTCTCTCTCTCTCTCTCTCTCTCTCTCTCTCTCTCTCTCTGTCTCTCTCTCCCTCTCCCTCTCTTTCTCTCTCTTTCTCTCTCTTTCTCTTTCTCTCTCTTTCTCTCTCTTTCTCTTTCTTTCTCTTTCTTTCTCTTTCTCTCTTTCTCTATCTTTCCCTCTCTTTCTATCTCTTTCTCTCTCTTTCTCTTCTTTCTCTCTCTTTCTCTCTCTTTCTCTCTCTTTCTCCCTTTCTCTCCCTTTCTCTCACTTTCCCTCACTTTCTCTCTTTCTTTCTCTTTCTTTCTCTTTCTTTCTCTTTCTTTCTCTTTCTTTCTCTTTCTTTCTTTCTCTTTCTTTCTCTTTCTTTCTCTTTCTTTCTCTTTCTTTCTCTTTCTTTCTCTTTCTCTTCATTTATCTCTTTCTCTTTATTTCTCTATTTCTCTTCTTTTCTCTATTTCTCTTCCTTTCTCTATTTCTCTTCCTTTCTCTCTTTCTCCCCCTTTCTCTTTCTCTCTTTCTCTTTCTTTCTCTCTCTTTCTCTCTCTCATTCTCTCTCTTTATCTCTCTTGATCTTTTTTCTCTCTCCCTATTACAATGGGGTTATCTGTAAAAATCACAATAAGAATCTTATAACATAAATTAATTTTAAACTTAAAAACAAAATTTCCGCATAACACGATTCACAAAAACTTTTTATATTTATTTTATACTTTAAATATTAGGCACATAATTAATATAGAATGTTTCTTTGCCTTCTTCATAAAAAAAATAATATAGGATGTTCTGTTAGCGTTCTTCAAAAAAAAAAATTGAAAGTACGATCCATTTAAACTCCCGAAAACTGTTTTTTTAAGGTATTTATTTTGATTATTTTTTAGAAAATAAAAAGATTATTTATATTTTTGACTTATAGGCAAAATAAATAAATTTAAACAACACATAAAAAAGAAAAAATATATAAAATTTTACTGTATTTATAACGAGAAATGATGCATCGTAATAATAATACATGTATAAAAAAAAACTTTGTAAACCCCTGTAATAATAGCCTCATTAAATCTAAGAGTTTATTACAAAGAAACGGTCAAAATCAGACCTTTTTTTATTGGTATCATCCCTTAAAAGTTGAAAAAAAAGCTGGAAAAGGCAGGAAAAACTTTTAAAAGACAAACTCAATTCGGATTAAAGTGTTATACAACAACTATTAAATACCACAGCAGAAATCTTAAATTGGAAATGCGGATTTACTGTCGTCCATATTGAAGAACACTAAACTTTGTCCGGACGTTTTTCTCTTTCGTCATTTATCAGAAAAATGTGGGACGTGAAGTTAAAATGGGACGAAAGTGTGTCGCCACTTTTGCGACAGATTTTTCCCATTAGTCGACTGATGAAAGCGAAATTCGACACAGTGATTTAAAACTTTTTAAATGAAAGAATTAGTTCATAATGTTTCACACAGAAAAAAAAAAGCATTTATGGCTTAAAATGAAATATTTGTTTGGGATATATTCATCCTGATAAACAACATTGATTTTTTTTCTTTAAAACTCGCTGCCATTTTGTTTCTAAAATTTATGTTGGCAAAATCGAGCAAGATTAAAAAAATAGAACTTTATTAAAAACGAAAATCGAAGAAGAATACGCTTTTTCCTCCACCTATGACAGCGGTCGGAAAGTGACAATCAGCTTATTTTACATATCTGCTATTAAATCATTTTGGTCTTAGAAAAAAAAACGACAGACGAAAGAACTTAAAATAAAACTCTTTTAAAACTGCTATTACTAAATAAATTTGCATAGAACCAGCATGGTTTTTATTACTAATAGTTTTCCAGTGTAAAACATAGCATATTTGTAACACTGGAAAAAGAAAAAAACGATTAGATAGCTGTGTTAGACCCTAAAATACTGTTTGTTTACTGATATCAAGTCTCAGTGTGAAAAAGGCATATTTGTAAAACTGGACAAAAAAAAAACGATTAGAAAGCTATGTTAGACCCCAAAATAAAACTCTTTTAATTTTAAAATTACAAGATGCACCTTTTTTATAGAAACAACAATTATTTTTTTTATTGCTAAGTACATGTTTCTTCGTGTAAAAAAGGTATATTTAACAAATTCTGTGAAACTGGATAGAGAAAAAAAAACGATTAGACAGCTGTGTTAGACCTTAAAATAAAACTCTTTTAAAACTACTATTGCTAGATAAAAATATACCTTTTTCCTAAAATAGCCGATTTCTACAGTGATGCGGAAACAACAAACATCCCTTTTTGCTTTCTGGTCACGGACATGTCCAGTCAACCATTAAATAGATAAGTCTACTTTTGTTTTATTTCCTTAAATACGACTATTCAATTTAACTTTGGGAAAATATAAAATATTTTATTTATTTTACCAATCTTAAGGTCAGAAACGTTTTACCTAAAAATATCTTCGATAAAACTCTCTATCGACCCGCACAATTTTTAACAATAAATGGTAATTAGATAGTAGATAGCTGGATTAGGGTTATTTATATTAAAAAACGTTTTTTTACTAACACTGCCGACGTTTTGTTGGCTTTATTCCAACTTCTTCAAAAGGCACACTACAAGAAATGTAACAATTATGTTTTTAACAATTCAAAGAGCCAGAAAGAAAACAATATAAGTTTAAAAATTCGTTAATAAAATAATAAAATATGATTTTTTTTTATATATAATAAAAACATGTTAAAAATTGTTTTGCAGACAAAAAAGGCATTGATTAATTATAATAAACTATGCATTATAATCTAAACATAGAAATAAAAACATTTAAAATACGGTTTAATTTAATAAAACCTCGTATAATAACAAATAATTGCACGTTAAGATAAATGTTTGTAATTACCCGAATGATTAATAGCTATTATAGAATACAAGGCTATTGGTTTACCCAATAGGTAACATTAAATTAAGAATGTAACAATTAAAATCAAAAAAGTCCAACGAACTAATAACTCTTCTCTCTAGAATAGGCATTTCATTTGTAAAAACTTACAAAAACGTAGCCAACATATACATTTGTCTGTCTTACTCGCACAGCTTTGTTCTGACAGAGACAACAATAACAGTTACTGGTAACTGTTATTGTTCAGGCCTGAATATACCTACTATTTGTTTACAAACAAACCGAGATGTTGGCGATACTTTATATTAACGGTATGCGTATTCTAGAGAGAAAAGTTATTAGTTCGTTGAATAAATCTGACATTTAATTGTTTAATTAGTGTTAAGTTTTGCACATTAAAAAATGGTATAGTGGTAAATAACATTTCAAAAGTGGTAAAAAGCCGATTGTTAATTTATACACTCGTGTACTGAAAATAATTTTGCAACGATGAATTATTGTATCAATGCTTAAAATTCCTTGCCTTAATTCATAAATTCATTATAACCACAATTTTTTTTCATTAAATAAATTTTACATTAAGACAACCAATTTTATGCATTGATATAATGAAAATTTTATTGATATTAATAAAAAAACGTACATCGGTGCAAAATCAATGTAATTTTATTAAAATGATGATCATTTTTATTGATATCACGTCAATTTTTGGTTCAGTCTGTGAATAATATTAACACTCGAAATTCACACCCATAGCCTACCATAAGATAATGGTAAATATGATTTCCTACTGTCATACCTTAAAATAACGTATTATTTTTTTATCTAGTAGGCTTAGAAAATCACTATTAGTCAATGACGTAGATGAGTTTTGAACTTAAGTGCATACTTAATCGCATAATCTATGACAGTTTTGACAATTATTTTAAAGTATTCGACATTGTGAGAACAAAACTCTATAAAAAGTAATAATTTATTGGTAAAAAAATAAACTGAATTACTCAGCAGTAACCAAAAATAAACTGAAAGAAAGCGAAATGAAAAACAAAGAAAACGCCTATAGAGTAAGCGGAATATTTAAAAACACGAAAAGATGAATATAAATCAATAATTTAAGGTACCAAAAAATATTCTAACCCTGAAGATGATTTAATAGTGTCAATAATGTTTTTCTTGTGAAAATAAGTGTATTTATTAATTACTGATTAAACTTTATTTTTCTTTATTTTATGAAATGTATAGACGTCAAATATGTCGACATATTCTTAACCTTTCTTTTTGTACTCCGATTTATTGATGCACAAAGTTGTCTAATTTCGGTTTTTCAGAGCCTTCTATGATAAAGACTAATACGTTATTTTAAGCTATGATGACAGTTTTGCAATTTTTGGTAAATTTTACACCAAAACATCTTAAAAAGACTTGGATGTATAGTAAGTTTACCACTTTATTTAACCACCTGCTGCGGAAATGATATTTACACTCTTACGATAGATACGTACCAGTTTGAGTGTAAAGCGAGTGTATAATTTTACACTTAATTTTTAAGTGTGTGGGTAAACCAAGCTAAACCGTACATTATTCATGCAACAACAAACTGTTTAAAAACACACTATTAAAAAGAAGTCTGTAGCGTCTAGAACGTCCAAGCTTATACTTCTCCTACATATTTCTAAACTTATTTGTGTGTTTTATGTTCTCTTTAAACCTCAACAATACCCGCATAAACTACACAAAAGTTCTGATTAAGCACAGGGTTAGATTTGCCATGTACACAAAATCCCTCAAGTGTGTATTTCTAGGTCAAAATACAAACAAAAATATTTTTCAGTTTGTTAAATAATACTTGGTTTGGGATTACACGGGTCAACACAAAATTTGACTTTGACTCTAAAGTATAAAATTTCGATAGTTTAGGTCGTAATTACACGAAAAAAAATTATATGGCATAAAAAAGTTTGCTTTTGTATTTAGAAGGCCGATTGAACGATATTTTTTAAAATCTGTGGTATTATTTTTTATTGGAAGATAGAACCATCGAAATAAATTTGTTTATCATTTTTATTAAGTTTTACTATCAAAATAACTTACAAAAAAGTAGAAAATACTTTAAAAGTGTACACTCTTACTCTTTCTTTTATGTTCATAAGTACTTTCTCTCAATAAACCCCAGATAAGTCTCCCATCATGTTTTCATTGGCCAATACTTGATAACGTTAATATGTCCATTACATTTGATTTACTGCTTAATTAAAAATTGTTCACCTTCCTAACATCTTTTACAATAACTACGAGCAAGATTTGGAGCCCATGGCTTGTCTTAATTCCGAACAGGACAGTCAAAATATGCTTCGTAGGCTTCACAGAGGACGTAAGATGTTTTTAGTTCATATTTCATGTCTCGAACTTTAATAAATTGACCACATACGTAGCAAAATGCAGCATCATATTTACTTTCGCTATGCCATTTTAACGTTTTCTCGACATGTACAAAACATCTGATCGTTGTTTATCACTTCAGTGCCATCTGGAGGCACTGCGTGAACGTAAAAACCTTACTCTGACATGCGGTATTTTTGAATGTATTTAAACTAATTGAAATTTATAAAAAAAATCGAAAATGAGTATTATTACCATAACTATCACAAAAGCAAACTTTAAACCAAAAGAAGGTATTTTCTTTTGGTTTTTGTGCATAATGAACCAAAAAATCATAATATAAACTTTAGGATAAAGAACAAAAATTTTTTTTTTGAGTCGTGTTATTATGAAATCGTATAGATTTTACACCACATTGTTCCCCAGGAAAATTTAGAAAATTGACGAACAAAATGGACGATGGATTCTTGTATAGGAAGGCCTGGACATAACCGAAGCACTCACAGTGAAATCCCAGCAGTTCTATTTTGCTTAAAATTTCTTCAAAAGGAACCAAAATAAAAACTAATCGGGTATCTTTCTTTCCTGTTTTTAACTTAAATTTCGGATCCGTTTATAAAATTTTGTTATCTGTTTGTATTACGGAGACAATCAAATTTTGGAAATACGTTGGAAATACGTTTTAGGCTACACTGATAAAACAGTTTATTTGTGTCAACTAAATATTTGGTTGGATATTGCCAATTAAATTATTTGGCTTGGACTTTTAAAATCCTTTAACAATTTTTAAAAATCTTACTATACCATAACCACTTCCAAACTTGGAAATGATATGTTAAATAAATATTTAAATCCCCCTTTTTTTTAAATCGTCCTCTGTGCATCGCCAAGAACGTATCTTCTGTATCTTCTGAAAACGATCTGCTGCGTGTTGTCGATGGTTATGAATACCATCGATCCCCTTTTTAACCGACTTCCAAAAAGGTGGAGGTTATCAATTCAACGTGTGACTTTGTTCTTTTTTTATGTTTGTTCCCGCATAACTTTGAAACAAATGAACGGAATTTGATGAAACTTTTTGCAACTTAAAGAGGGCATTCATGAGGTGGTCCCGATTCAATTAGACCCTCGGATTATTCCGGGTAAGCCGGATAATTAAGATAAATCTAATAATTTTAACGCAATTTCACTTAAAAACGGCTTAATTTGTTTCTAATACCAACCAAATTTTTAGAGAAATATCGGATAACTCGGACAAGCCGGATAACTTGATTAAGGGGTCACTCAAATATTACAGACCAAAAATCTTTTAAATGCCGCTAAACTTAATTCTCTGGACCTGTAATATTAAAATACCAAGAGAAAATGATCAAATTTGATTTTATCACAATGCGTTATTTGATTATTACTTAAAGCTTAAAGTTTAACAAGATTTTCTTTAATATTTCGTTTAAAATAAGGTTGGTTGGACTCTTGGGCGCTGAAATAAAAATATTACTTTTATTTTTTAGAATTTTATCCTTAAGATAATGAAGTCACAACGCACTAACAGTGCGTTGTGACCTCAGCAGCATGCCGAGATGGAAGGACAACTATAATTTAGCTTAGATGACGTTACAAATCTACAAGTTCTGTGTCTCTAAAAAGTAAAAAATAAAAAAATGCTTAAGTCGGTGCCAATTTCACAGCAAAGAATAATAAAATAATAAAAAAATAATTGTTAGTAATTAATTTAGGGAATGGTGAAATTGTAACAGACTTAAGCATTTTTTTTATTTTTTTATTTTTAGAGACATAGAAGTCGATTCATTTTGTTTTGCGAAAAGTTTTTATTCCAATATCCACAAGTTGTTTGCTTTGATCTTCTTTAAAACCTAAATTGGCTTCGGTATCACCGTGGAGCATCAAAAAATCACCCTAGGAGCGTTACGTAATACTTGACCGTTCCCTTACCTGTATAAATGTGTATCTAAAGCCATAAATTATAATGTGTCCTATACTTAAATACATATATTAAACATCGAATGGAATTTCCTATGTTTCGTTTTTCCATTAAAAATCAACAGCCTTCTATCTATAAATAATAAGTAGTGTGTCGTATTTTCAAACAAGAGTGCTGGGAGCACGGGAAAACCTGTCAGTCGAACACCGAAAGCACTGAATTATGGATATGCTCATTGTCATTAGAAAGCTCTCCATTGACATGACGCTTTTCGAACACGGCGTCAGCAGCTTTTTGGTAATTGACACAAGCTCGGGGGAGACAAATTGTTTGTATATATACACTGCCGCACATTAAAAAATTGACATTTTTTAAATTCAAATATTTCGAAAACTAATTAATGGATTTGACTAATGCTTTTTTAGTTTTAAAGCTTAAACATTCTCTACTTTTGTTTGGACGTGAAATTTTCCGCTCTTTTCAAATCCGCAGTCGAAAATAGGGGTTTCCATTTGAAAAAATCATCTTGACCTTCAAATGATCTTGAAAATTGATCTCAAGGTCAAAATTAATGGTATCGTTAAATGACACCCTATGTTCTGTACAATTTTTGTCTGAACTATTTTTTTATAGATTGAGTATTTTAAGAGATATTTGGATCCATAGATTAAAATGGGTCACCCTGTATAATATTCGCCCATGCACTAATAAAACACTTTCCGCAGACGTTATGTAATATACTATTAAAATTTAAAACTATTTGACTATTCTATTTTTTTTTATTTAGCCTTTTGTTTGTTTTTTTTTATAATTTAATTTCTTATAATGTGTTTTATTCATATTATTTCAAAATGCCCAATAATAATATTCATTGAACAGGTTTTTTTTACCTTTCATTTAATTCAATATGAATAACGCGGTTCAAATTTTAAAATAAAACGTTTATACGAAATTCGGAGATAAAGCCAATATGACATATTTTATGTGCATCTGTTTGAGCGGATTCTAAATAAATTATATTTCTACTAAGAATTCATAAATATAAATGCGAAACTGACAAACATTGTCGTATTAGATCTTTAATTTAAACTATAGTTATTTTTTTATTTTTTATTAGGAGCGCAAAATGATTTCTGATAGACGTGGAACCTACTGACCTAGACACCAAGCAGCTAAAGCAGATTTTTTTTTAAAACCCTTAAACAACTGGCAGAAACCAACAAGGCTTCCTTGATGTGGGTGCCAGGACACGACGGTGTTGAAGGCAATGAGGCTGCGGACTCTCTCGCGAGAGAGGGAGCATGCACTCAATTTATTGGCCCTGAACCTTTCTGTGGCTTTAACAAAAGCCATCAGGTAGAGGCAATTAAGGGATGGGAAACCAAAATCAAAACTCGATATTGGAAAGACCAAAACTTAAGACAGGCCAAAATATTCATAAAATATGAACCTGAACGAACAAGAAAGTTATTCGATCTCAGCAAGGTGGACCTAAAGACCTATACAGGGCTGTTAACCGGACACTGCACGTTAAGATATCATCTTAAAAAAATGAGAAAATCTGAAATCGACATTTGCCGTCTATTCTCAGGAGCACCAGAAACGGCCGAATACATTATGTGCTTCTGCGAAGCCATTGCTCGCAAAAGGCTACAATATCTAGAACAGGTATACCCAAGACCTGCAGATATATCCCAAGTAGCCCCAAAAAAACTCTTAGGCTTCTTTGAAAGCCTAAAGTTTGATGTGGACAAAATTGCAAAGGGGATTCACAATAGATCTCATTGGTCGCAGTGATTTGAAAGGCAGTACCATGCCTCACAACCCCACTTATATTGTATTGTATTGTAAAGCAGATTTTAGATTCCAATAAAATATCAAAATTTTTCGTTAAAATTTAAGCAGCCTAAAAAATCATTGCTGTCATGGCAACTGTATATATTTTAACGAAGAATGTTGATATTTTTATTGGATTTTGGGAAAGTTATTTGGGCTCCTAGGTAGTATTTTGTGAACCGAAGTGGAGCTGAGGTCCATAAACACAACCGGAGACAGAAAAAAACTTACTACTACTAATCTGCCTTCCTAAACTAAAAGGTCCTATCTGTGTATGTTAAACCTATGTAGATAGGACCTTTCAGCTTAGCACGGTAGTACTAGTGGCGCATTACGTTTTTCTTACTACCAAGGAGTTAAAATCTTATTAATTGGACTATTCATTAGTTAATTGGACTATTCATTAGTTTAAAATATATTGAGTTATATAGGTTAATCCTCAACTCTTATTGTAATTAATAATAATAATAATAATAATAATTTATATGTGTGACAACTCAAGAAATCATTTTTTTGATGGAATAACTTTATAAAATTAAAAATAGTAGTCTTGTGTCTAGATGTCCCCCTGCGGTAAGTGTCGCACGCTTAGTGTCCTTGTGCGGTAAATAGTTTTTTTTATCTTTAGTTACGGTTCTCTTTGTATTGATTTCATCTGTCACTAAGTTACCTCGATATAGTACTTTCCATTACTGTCGACTGTTTGATTTAATAATGTCAACTTACCTATTTGGTAGTGAGAAATAGTATATTTCTAACCTAATAAGAAAATGAAACATTTTCAACTCAAGAGATTCTATTTGGCCGAGGCGTAGCGTTGCCAATTAGTTGCGAATAAAATAGTATACAGGTCTCCCGGAAAATGGTACTTTTCCTCGACCTATAAATGGTCTCGGAAAAGTACTAATTTCAGAATCGACCTGTAATCTACTAATATAAAACGATCCGTATTCGTCGTACGACAAATATCGCCTGTCCGGCACTATAAATAACTAAAGTACGCGAAATTGATTTATTTAGATTGAATGTTTCCATCTTTCCAGTCGTATTATGTGATGTATGGAACTCTATTCGCAGGAGGCTTTCAAAACACATTCATCACAATGCAGCCGGCTATGTTTTCCGAAGAAAATATCCTTTTTATATTCAATTGTAGTATTTTATTTTAAATTTTGCATTTCAAATATACAGGGCGATTCAAAAATATTTTAATAAACTCTTTAATTGCAATTTTCTTGGAAACAGTACTGTTTTACATAAAGAGTCCAAATTAAAAAAAATCTATCGCGCCGATCGTGTTTTATTTACGAAAAAAAAAACCAGCATATAGCTTATAATTCGAAATTTGAAATATAAACGGGCCACCCCCTCATTTTATTTTTCCCTGTAAAAAATGCTTCAGACCAAATTTTGCCAAAATACAACAATTCCTAGAGGTAAAATGCATATATTTTTTCAATGCTATAAACTAAAATTTGGGTAATTCTTGGTTGTCTAGTAGACGCCCTTGTATATCCAGGTTGTTTGCTTTGACCATTTTTTAAAACTTAGATCGACTTCAGGACTACCGTGACAAATTGTAAATTTTTATAAAATAAATCTATTACAATGCAGTAGCAGCAGCTTGCTCTGGTTTTCAAAGAAAATATCCTTTTTAAATTCATTTTTAGTATTTCTTTTACATTTCGCATTCAAAATGTTTGCCCTATATTTGTTCAAATAATACATACATATGTTAAATGATTATTTTAACATTAGACATAAAGTATTTGAATATTGTATTGTACATTCCTTCTTGAAATATTTTTAAAACCGGTTTTGATGTTAAAATGCATCGAAACTTTTTTGCTTAGTTTTTGATATAGAACAATCCTACATCATTGAATTTTTGTTTTTAAACATATTACTGCCGTTCTAAGCTGAAAGGTCCTATCTACATAGGTTTAACATACACAGATAGGACCTTTCAGCTTAGCCAGGCAGATTAGTACTTAATTTTTCGTCTTCGGTCCGTGAAATTTCACCTTTAAATAAACTTTTCTCGAAAACGGTTAATCCTACAGTATTAAAACAAGAGTACCTTTTTATGTATTTTGAGCTGAGGAATCGTATTACAAAAATAAAATTACAAAAAAGTAACACAGAAAAAAGTTTGGGACAAAAAACTAATAAGGCCGCCCAGTTTCGCACACCCCTGTTTAAAATAAGTACATGAAGATAGCATAAGAAGATGGGCCTTATTAAGGTTAGTTTACATTCAAAACCTCGTTGCTGTACCTCAAAGCGTTCCTGAGTTATTAAATAAAAACCGAATTTTTTAGTCACCTTCAAAGGGGCTTAGCTCCCTTACGACGCATTTTTAGACATATGTTTATAGGAACTTTTTTTCATATTTTCCTATGTAGAATCGCCTCTTAAAATTAATGACATCATTTACTGTGTATATTTTTATTCAAAAGTACCCTTAACTAGAGTTATCAAGAAATAGGTATAAAAAATAACTAACGGTCCTAATTCTCTTTAGTAAAATTTTATTTGATTTATTAATAACCGGTTTTGGCGCTAGCCATCTTCAGGTTAGATACAATCTAAAAATTAACATTTTCACAGTAAAATTAACCCACAAAAGAAAGATACAGTCTTGGACGTTTTTAGGTTATGTTACAAAAACGTCTAAGACTGTATCTTTCTTTGTGGGTTAATTTTACTATGAAAATGTTAATTTTTAGATTGTATCTAACCTGAAGATGGCTAGCGCCGAAACCGGTTGTTAATAAATCAAATAAAATTTTGCTTAAGATAATTAGGACTGTTGGTTATTTTTTTATATCTAATCATTTAACTCTTACAATGGACTCCAACCACAAGTTTAATCAAGAAATAATTAGACCACTAGATAGTTAGGTGTGTTAGGGTAGGTGGGTAGTTTGAGTGGTTCTTTTGTGTAGTGTGTAAACTACCTACCTACCTACCCTAACAAACCTGCTTATCCAGTGCTCCAGAAATAATATAAAATCAATTGTCTGGAAAGCTTGAAAATAAAGTAAAAAGCATTTGTGTACACGGAAAGAAATTAGTGGGCTCTGCGCTATACATTATAAGATATTTGGTAACAGTGGCAAATTATAGTGATTTAAGCTATAGATTATAAGGGACACAATAACTAATAATGTTAAAAATAAATTGGAAACGATTATATATATTACAGACACGATTATATTTATTACAGGCACTATTATAAATTTACAGAAATTTTATTATATTATAAAAATTATTAGCACGGACAATAATTAAATCTATTTAAGCTATAAATGCCATACTATTTGTTATATTTTATTATTCACTAAACAATTAAAGTATTTCATATAAATTTTTACACTGACTGCCATAATTGTAAGAGAAAGCCTTGTATTTATATAATAAGCGATTATAATTTGCTTGGTATGTGTGTTATAGCGCTCCTAGCTATAATTTTTTTTTCCGTGTAAAAGCAGTACATTTTAAAAAGCTCCAGTAAAAATTTAAGAAAACATTGGATGTTTGTAAACTTCAATATAGATTTATATTGGGAAAAAGTTAATGTGAAATGACAACAAAAATATGAATTGACACACCGTGGACCGAGACGTGTCACAAGTCCAGAAAACAACAAGACATGAACGTAATATGTTACATTATGTTATTACATATTATAACCAAATTTTATTATCTTAACTATAACATACTAGTATGGCTTGAAGAGTGTTGTTTAAATGACGTCATAGTTAGTTGGTAAAGTAGGACACTATTATACCAAAATCTTTTTAGAGGTTAAAAAGTTAATTGAGTTGTTTATTTTGCGATATTTGAAATTGAGAACCAAAAATGAGGTCTACAAGGAAAAAATTATGCTTGTCCTAACTTTGCAAGAACATTTTTGCATAAAGCTTATAAATTACTTACTTGGATTTAACTTATTTATTATAGGTACCTACATTATCCACGAATGATATGTGACGATTATTTAAAATTATTTCAGTTTAATCCGTTCTTGCACAAAAAAGTGCCTGGCAAAACAATCTTACAAATACTTTTAAAAGTCCAAACCCAAAAAAATTATACCTAACCTATTTTTTCCTTTTCTTGTTCGAAAAAATATGATTTGAAGTGAACAGAAATATAATAGAAAAGGATAGAAATACTTACTATGTGAGCAAACTACCTAGGGTACGTGGTTACTACGAATAGTTAGTGTGACGTCATTGTTTGTTGTAGTTAAGTAATAAAATGTGTATAGTATGCTATTCTTCATACTAGTATGTTATAA
Organism: Brachypterus glaber; assembly: GCA_958510825.1. Lineage (NCBI taxonomy): Eukaryota > Metazoa > Arthropoda > Insecta > Coleoptera > Kateretidae > Brachypterus > Brachypterus glaber. The sequence continues at coordinate 43,906,752 of OY294048.1, read as the reverse complement.
GGATAATAAAATTTGGTTTATGTAATGCTTCGGATTTCATTATAAACTATTGTTTATGTGGACAGTATATTGCATTTTCTCAAAAACTTGTTTTACACAAGTTAAAATGATGATAAAAGCAAAATAAATAAAAAAGTAAAAGAATACAAAAATAGGAATGCGGGGATGGGCGTCAAATGGCAGCCTACACTACGAGTCGACTGTTAAAATTTGTTCATTAGTTAATATATAACCACAATTTTCATATTTTTTTACTTAGGACAACATACAAAATGCAAAAAATCATATTATCAATTTTTTTCGCACTCTTTGCCATGGTGCTAGTACTAAGCAAAGTGCTGTGATCACTACAAGCACAAACAAAAAGGGCGCGGTAATATCACATGATATTAGACGTATGTACACTGCTGCACATTAAATTCCGGATACCTAAAAAATTGACATTTTTTAAATTCAAATATTTCGAAAACTAATTAATGGATTTGAATGATTCTTTTTTAGTTTTTAAGCTTAAACATTCTCTACTTTTGATTGTTTTAAGAATGATTTTTTTTTTTCGTATTAACAGCAACAAATAATGTACAACTATGTTTTTTACCCCATCTTCTAGGACTTACATGGTACGCCACTGCAACTCTTTATCAAATTATTAAAGTCTTTCTTATTGCCGCAGTTTTAATGAATATTTTCTTTTTTATTTTTTTACTTTTTTACTTCTGGTTTAGGAGATATCAGGATTTTCCTGAAAGTTGTCATTTTTTCAGTCAAAAAGTCCAAACGTCCCTTTTACTATCAAGGTTGACATGATTTCTACTCACTAGAGAGAAAAATGACTAGTTCCCGTTAATTAGGGCTTGAAACCCACGTTTTAGTGTCGGGCGTGCAAAGAGGTAATTTAAAACTTTATTTCTGTATTTTTCTAATTTGCATTATTAAATATTTTGAAATACGACAACCTTTCATCTGATATATTAAGGTACATAATAATTTCACGGAAACCAGACACATTTCATAATTATGTCATAAAATATCAAGTAACAAATGCGTTTTTACTTGCCTGGTAAATTGTAAAAATAATATCAAGGTGTACGATGTACAATCTCATAAGAACAACCGTATTTGAGTACCTATTAGGTAAACTCAAAGAACTTTTACCTCAAGAAGTTATTTCAGACCAATGTTTATGAAGGTGTCATCTTTTTGTGTGTTTGTTTACATAAACGTACGCGATACTGCTTCTGGTGTAAACATAAGTATCGCTAGTTTTGAACTTCTGGTGACCAGAGCGATGTTGCGTAATTTTCACTTTATCATTATGATAAATCTTTATACCTACATTAAAATTTAAAAAAACTACTATACTACGACACTATAATTATGTTTGATAATGTAATATAATTAAATTTATTAAAATTAAACTACTAGTTCATATAAAACTCAAATAAAACTAATATTTCTTAAAATTTACAATAACATATCTAAAGCAGGTACACTGTATTGCTTGACAAAGTTTACGACATTAGACTGTGAGTTTACACATTCTTTCTCTCTCTTTACGTGTACTAAGTGTAAACAATAGTCACTCCCCAGCAGCCCCTCACCGTAGTTGGTTCACGCTTCAAACAAAGCATACGGTAGATTTCATCATGTTCATTCTGGAGGTAAAAGTTCTTTGGGTAAACTGTTTACCGTAAACATGTCAGAACCCCTACTCCCGACTAATCCTAATTTATGTAACAATTCTAGTTAACTTTTGTCCGCAGGATCGAAATCCGTTGAGAAAATTGCTCTATTTCTGTATAAAAAAACCTTTATACAAAAATTTATTTTTACAATCTTTTATAACATAAAACTGTAAAAAAATAATTTTTGTATTTGCATATTTAAAAAAAAAAAATAAAATAAAAATATAAATTGCAAAATTATTTATTTATTTTTATTTTTATTTATTTATTTATTGTTACATCCAACAGTAAAAACCAATTAAAGGATGAGTCAAACAACAAGATACAGAATTATAAAAAAAAAATAATAACAATCAAACTAGTAGAGTACAGAATATTAGTCCAAATTTAATTGGCGAAAGACAAATTTAATGCGGCTGTTACTGCAGGAGAATATATCAACATCAGTTTGAATCTTATGATAGTTTTTGCACATAGTGTAAATCGGTGAAAATGTTAGTAAGTTGGTTCTAGGCTTCGACAAATAAAATGTATCGTTTGTACGAGTGGCTGTAGGAATATGAAAATTTAACATTTCTAAGAGTTCTGAACAATCAATCTTATTGTGAATTATTTTGTACAAAAAAATTACAGATCCGGAAGCTCTTCTGTTTTTTAAGCTCATTATGTTAAATCTGTCCAGTAAAAGATTGTTATCAATACCAATAATAGGGTAAACCCCATCTATTTTAAAGCTAACAAATTTTAAAAACCTTCTTAAAATTTTATCGATAGCATCAATTTCGTATTTGTATTTTGGATTCCAAATCAGGCTTGCATTTTCAAGTTTAGACAAAACAAAGGAATTAAATAATGCAAACAAAACCGATCGATCTTTAAAACCGTAACTATTTCTAATAACAAAACTAAGACTACGAAAAGCTGATGTAACTGTTTTCTCAATATGTAAACTGAAATCCAATTTACTATCAAACATAACTCCTAGATCTCTAATTTCCGACACTCTAGCAACAACAATGTCATCAATTTTATAGTTAAACACTAAAGTAGATTTTTTCTTTGTAAAAGAGACTACATTACATTTGGCAGCGTTCAGAGGTAACTTATTTTCACGACACCACTTAATTAAATTATTTAGTGCATTTTGAAGCCTCTGACAATCTACCAAGTCTTTTATTTTATAATATAACTTTGCATCATCTGCAAAAGCTAAAGCAGGGACATAAATTAAATTAAAAATGGTATTAATAAAAATAAGAAATAGCAAAGGACCTAATATAGATCCTTGAGGAACCCCTCAGGTCGCCAAAAACCAAAAGGATTTAAAACCACGACATTCAACATATTGATATCGATCCACTAGGTATGAGTGAAAAAAGTAAATTAATTCGATTGAGAAACCCATGTCGTACATCGCTTTAAGTAAAATAAAATGGTTAAGTACGTCGAATGCTTTGGAGAAATCGGTGTATATTACATCAACCTGACCACCGTCATCGAGAACTTGAGAGATATATTGAATAATACATGCAAGATTTGTAGTTGTGGATCTACCCTTTAAAAAACCATGCTGAAGTTTTGAAATTAAATGTTTTATATTAGCATAGATTAGTTTGTGCAAAACCATCTCGAAAACCTTCGCAAAATTTGAAATAATTGTATAATAATTTTCAACGTTTTTCTTATTGCCTTTTTTAAAAACAGGAGTTATTCTGGATATTTTCCACCTAGCTGGAAACTGACATGTCTTAAGGGCTAAATTAAATAAATTGGTCAACGGAGAACATAGTGCAGAAGCGCAATCTTTTAGTAAAAATGACGGTATACCGTCCGGACCTGCAGTAGGTTTAGACTTAAGACTTTTAAGAGCTTCTAGGACATCACACTCTTCTACATTAATAATGTTAAAGTAATTATTGTTAGCACTGCTGGATTCAAAACTAAAGTCATTTTTTGTGCTGGGCTCACCATAAGATTTTTGAAAAAAGGATGCAAATGCATTAACTATACTTTGTGGATTTTTAAGTTCAGCTCCGTCATAGTAAAGCGTATCAGGTATAGGATCAGTGCCCCTCTTTGTGTTAATATAGGACCAAAAGCTATTAGGATTACTTTTAATATTACGTTCAATATCCTCAAGATAAGAATTATATGAACGTTTAATATCAGCTTTAGTTTTTGACCTTATGGATTTGAACTTGTCCAACGTAACCGGATCGGAAGTTTTTTTATATTTTTTCCATAGTTTATGCTTAGAGTTTAGATCGCTTATAATACTTTTGGTAAACCATTTAGGATAGGAACTTGTTTTGCTAATGATTATACCTATTTTAACGAAAATTATATGATGCGACTTTGCTGCTGATGGTTAAAAATAGCCTAACCCCATTCTACCAATATCCACTGGATTTTTGCTTTGACCATTCTTTGAAACTTAAATTGGATGTATGACTAACATAAATTCTTTTTACTTTTTACCAAGATATCTGGAGGCTTTAGCCCTGACTGACTGAGTGATAACACCAGGGAACTAGTTCCTTCAGTCATCTTGCTTTTTACATTCTAAACCGGGGTTCTTTTTTATGATAGCAGTTCACTCCGTGAATCTAATATCATCTGAAAATAAATAGTGAAAATGTAAACCTATCTACGTTTATAGCGAAACTCACGAAGTTTTCTCTCGTTATTTTAAATTATGTTTATGTTTATATTATTTGAATAAAAATATTCTAAATAACTATAAATATAGAGCATTATTTGAATATTATTACAGTTTTATATTCTTTTTAGCTTACGCGAATAAAAATGTTCAATTTTACTGTTTTATTTAGATAATTTTATGTTATTTTACTACCTAGATTAAATGTTTGAAATTTCTTACATTGTAGCTATTCTGAATTTAAATTTTTAATATACAAACTATACAGAGCGGTCCAAAAGTCACCCCCCTCTTAACTTTTGAACCAGTTGAGATATCGACTTCAAATTTGGAACTTTTAAATAAGACGACTTAAACTTTCTTTTAGCATATATTTAATACTTTCAGCTCTTAAAATATGGGCAGGGGGCATGGGGGGACATTTTTTTTAATGGAAAGGGGGTCGTGTAATACATCATTTTAAAGCTTATAAAATTCTACATTTAACTCCATATTTTTAAATTAAAAAAAAATAATTTTTTGGGTTTAAAATGGGGTTGAAAATTTAAAAAAAAATTAAAAATGTTAGTTTAAATAGAGAATTTTATAAGCTTTAAAATGATGTATCACACGACCCCCCTTTCCATTTAAAAAAATGTCCCCTCATGCCCCCCTGCCCACATTTTAAGAGCTAAAAATATCAAATATATGCTAAAAGATAGTTTAAGTTGTCTTATTTAAGAGTTCTAAATTTGAAGTCGATATCTCAACTCGTTAAAAAGTTAAAAGGGGGGGGTGACTTTTGGACCGCACTGTATAAAAAGAATAACTCCAAGTGAGTCTCTATGCGTCGATATGAAAGTCCAGTTAGTTTAAAGTATCTGTTTACTTTAAAAATTAGTAGTTAAAATTCTAAGCTAGCAACTCCCGGTAAATGAATAGCTCGACCCGAACTCCGGTTATAAAACTTTTATTAAATATTTATTGAAAAAGTCCAAACGAAAAAAAAATCATTTTCGTTCCCTAAATTGAGAATCCTGGATAAACTTTCTGGAGGGATCAAACCTTAAATTTTTACGATAACACCTACATCTGCGGCTAATTGCCGGCCATTTTCGTTTACGGACCTATTGGCCGATGATATTTGGCCGGCAATATCGGTCATAAAAAGTAAGCACCTTCGGTGTGGTCTCGAAACTCCGAATCCTAGTGTGTGTTAACGCAAAAACACGTAATTTTCGAACCCCATTTACATGCCTTCGAAGGCAAAATACAGTAAGCATTAGGGGTGGTTAAGTTTTAATCTTTTTTTAAATCGTTTAGCAAGTAACCACTGAACTGAGTAATCACAAAAGATGCTTTTTAGGATGCTAATAAAAGGCATACAAAGAAAATTAAAAGAATACTGCTGCTAACAAAATAATGCATTCTTCTTTAAAAAAATCGAAAAAAAAAATAAATTAAAAAAAATGTGTATTTCAATACGTTCAAGTATTACGTAACGCTCCTAGGGGGGGTGGGGGTCCAAAATTATCAAAAATTTTTATCGTAATACATGAAAGTTCCCTTACTTAATTTTAGAGTTCTAAAATATAAAAGTAAAAAATAAAAAATAAATTTGAAAGAAAAAAAAGTAAAAGATTTTTAGTTTCCTCAGAGAGCCTGAAGTTTCATCAAAAAACCAAAAAAAAAACTTTAATCCACATTTATTTTTCGTGCTGATAGCCTAAAAATGTTATCATAGATTTTTTTACTTAATTTTAGTGCAAAAATACTGAAAATTAGTTACTGCTTACTTAAAAATATTTGGTACTGCCTTACGAAATAATAAAAAAGTCCATATTTGCAATAAACATATTTGTAAAATATCACAACTTTCCAAAAAAGAATTTCGATAACTGTCTGTTAGGGAAAAAATCGCTTTCTATAGATTTTAAGCTGCTTAATCCGAACCTGAACGTAGAATTTTTCGATCACGTGAAGTTTACAAGAAAAATAATCACAATAACGCATAAAAAAGCACAAAAATCCATGTTTTAATTAGAGTTCTTGAAGTATTTTAAAATCGATATTCCCTTACGTTATTTTGACTTGTCCCTGCAGAAAATTCCCACCCCAAAATCCGCTCGAACTTCAGCGGGTTTTTATTTTACGTTCAGGTAGGCAAAACTTGCTTTTAATTGCCATTGTCTGTTCTTCATTTGCCGTTTTATCAATAATATTACTTCTGAATTAAAGAGAAAAACTCCTAAAAAAGTAGTCGCAAATAGTTACTTTCTTAACTAGTGTATTAAGTAGCATTTTATCCACGCAAAGAATATCAGCCGTCAGGCCGAGTGGGCTGATATTCTTAAGTGGATAAAATCACTTAATACACGAGTTAAGAATTTAATTTTATCCAACACCTTTTATTTTTAAATAAAAATCTATAATTTTGCGAAAAATTATGTCAAAAATATTAAGATTAAGTTTTCTTAATACTAAAATAATAGGTAGCCATGGCCTAAGTATGCCTATTAAAAATAAACAATTGTTAGTTTTACATTTCTTACAAATGTCAAAATGGACGCGGTGATGACAGAATTTTTAATAAAAACAGTGTTTTATTCAAAAACTAAAGAATAATTTGGGGTTTTCTTTAATTTTTATGGTTTAGTTAACGTGCTTCTATTTATAGAATAGTTATAATACTTAATTAATAGGGTATGTAACTAATTTTGGGTGAGACCAAAAGCTGTACGTAAAAGAGTGGGCGAAAAATTTTTTAGTCACTAGTGGAAAAAAAACTCACTTTTGACATTTAAAATAGTACTCAAAACAAGTGTTTCTGTGAAGGTGTTGGATAAAATAATTTTTCCGTCATCATTTTATCTCAGTCGTTTGAAAAATTCCCTGCGTGTGGGTTTTAAATATGAGATACATAAAAGGCCAATATCTAAAGGCTAAGGTATGCAAAAATCGAAAATACTTTGTGAAAACGTCTATATTCGTCAGTATATTAAATTTTTACTAATTTATTAAATCCTGTTTTTGCTAAGGTATTTTTATATTAAAAATGACTGGAATAGAACGAAAAAGGTAAAAATGTCATGAAGCCTGTTCGATTTCAATAAATCAGCTTTTTAAAAATATGGATATGAACCTGACTGCATTATTTTTATGCTCTTCACAGCACAAAGTGCTAGAAGAGTATTATACGATGCTTTTTAAATTTTCAAATTAGTCAAAAATTTCACTACAATGTAAAATACAGCTGTCAACAAAATAATACTTTTCCATGTAGGAAAAAATATTTTTTTTTGGAAAATGAAAAATTTTGAAAAAAAAATAAAAAAAATAAAATGTTCAAAAAGTGTGTCAAAAAAAAATTATTTTTTCTTCAAGCGTACTAAAATGTTCATATTGTATAACTGAACATACTAGTTAGAAGTAATCTATTTTTTTACAGTAAAAAAATGAGTTCATTGTTGTACGCCGTAAAAAAAAAGTTATTTAGCCAAACCACCACTGGCGGCAGCACTCTTTGACTTTGATGACAGCCATACTTCAAACTTGTTTGTTGATTATGTAAACAGGTAGTTGACCCGAGATTTTGTGCAAAAACCTTGTGTGAAATTGATTAAAAATGATTGATGAAAAATATATGGTTTATACACCTACAAATTTCTCCGAAATTACAAATGCTACATTAGACAAGTTACCATCGAAATCGCGAAAAGTGTACGATTTAGCCTTCGAAACAATTTAAAGTGAGCTAAGGAAGTTTATTTCGAAAGGGTTTTACTGGCCTATTTTAATAAAAAAGGCATACTTAATTACTGAATAAATTAAATTAAAAAATTAATATTTAAAAAATGTATATACACGGTGTATTTGAAATAGGGTCGGAAATTTTAACAGATGATTCTACATCATAAAATATGACAAAAAGTTCCTATAAACATATGTCTAAAAATGCGTCATAAGGGAGCTACGCCCCTTTGAAAGTGGCTAAAAAAATCGGTTTTTATTTAATAACTCAGGAACCCTTTGAGATATATTAACGAGGTTTTGCACGTCAACTAATCCTACCAAGGCCTGTTTTTATGTGTTATTTTCATGTACTTATTTCAACCAGGGGTGTGCGAAACGGGGGGGGCTTATCAGTTTTTTGTCCCAAACTTTTTTCTGTGTAACTTTTTTGCAATTTTATTGCAAATTTTGGTTTTCGACATTTTAGTATTTAATTTTTCGTCCTCGAACCGTGAAATTTCACCTTCAAATGAACTTTTCTCGAAAACGGTTAATCCTACAGTATTACAACAAGAGTACCTTTTTTTATGTATTTTCACCTGAGGAATCATATTTTAAAAATAAAGTTGCAAAAAAGTTACAGAGAAAAAAGTTTGGGCCCCCCGTTTCGCACACCCCTGGTTTAAATAAGTACGTGAAAATGACATACAAAGATGGGCCTTATTTCGATTAATTCACGTGCAAAACCTCGTTAATATATCTCAAAGGGTTCCTGAGTTATTAAATAAAAACCGATTTTTTTAGCCAATTTCAAAGAGGCGTAGCTCCCTTATGACGCATTTTTATACATATGTTTATAGGAACTTTTTGTCATGTAGAATCACCTGTTAAAATTTCCGATCCTATTTCAAATACACCAGGTATAGGATGCTTGAAGAAAAAATAGTATGTTTCACTCAGAGGAAAGGTGATTTTTTACTCGTCTGTAATTTCCGGACTCCGCTTCGCGTCGTCCGTAAATTCTACAGACTAGTAAAAAAAGCTTCACTTTTCCTTTTAGTAAAACTATATACTATTTATGAAATACGATAAAAAAATTTAAAAAAATGTTTTGAAAAAAATCCACTTATAAACAAAAAAAGTTATGAGAGCGCCAATTTTTAACAGAGTACCTATACCAAATAAAGAGCTCGTGCCCGTTCTTTATTTGGTATATAAAAAAATCATATTTTAAGAAATATATGGAGAGAAAGGCAATATACTATACACTGTGAAGAGTGTTCTATAAATGCGAACCATTACATAACCTCACGGCTTGTTTTTGTTAAATGATTTATTTTTCTAACGTTTTTTTTATGCAAATGGGAACGCCAAAATTGAACCGAGTCCATCTAAAGGTAAATATTTCTTGTTGAATGAAAAATGGTAAAATTGATCTCACGAGAATATCCTCTAAACTATGTTTATTTTGCGTAAAATAAAAAATCTTGAAAAAAATACTGTATAGTTAGACTGGGGAATTGAGCCAATTGCTAAGATATAAAATGAAAATTTTAGGGTTCCTCCGCTCATACTTTTCAGGAATAATGCTTCGATAAGTTTTAATAATTTTTTTTTTAATCAGTTTACATTTATTTTGATCGCTTATAGCAAAAGAACCCACAAACCAAAATCAATTTTTGTTTACTACTCCTAATTAATTAATTTGTTTTTCACTATTAGTTTTAGAACGTACCATTATTTAACATTTTAAATTGAGAATAAAAATAATTTCTAATTGTCTTTAATATCATGTCAAGTTAAAGTCATCAAACAAAATGTGTATAATAATTAAATTTGCCCACCAAGGTATCTTTTCGTAACGGAGACTTTTATTTTACTGTTGATACGTGCGTATGAAACTGATCCCGTTCTCTGGTAAAATGAGTACCAAACGAATATACACGGTGTTTGCGGTCTTTTGGCGGAAAATAAAGGAGATGATTCTGCATCACAAAACATGAAAAACCAACAAAGGAAATTATGTCCGGAAATAAGACCTAAGGAAGCTAAGGCTTTTCGAAGACGGACATATTGATTGGGGAACAAAAGAACACCAATAAAATTTTAGGCGATTCTTTATTTAAAACTAAGCAAAATAGTATTTTTAACCGAAACACCTAAACTTAATATTAAAGGAGCCTTTTAAAAATTAAATTTTTTGGTGGCAGAAAATATTACTTTCTCCTAATTGCATTTTTTTGAAAACAGTTGCTCCTACAGTGTTAACTACACGGAAAAAAAAATTATAGCTAGGAGCGCTATAACACACATACCAAGCAAATTATAATCGCTTATTATATAAATACAAGGCTTTCTCTTACAATTATGGCAGTCAGTGTAAAAATTTATATGAAATACTTTAATTGTTTAGTGAATAATAAAATATAACGAATAGTATGGCATTTATAGCTTAAATAGATTTAATTATTGTCCGTGCTAATAATTTTTATAATATAATAAAATTTCTGTAAATTTATAATAGTGCCTGTAATAAATATAATCGTGTCTGTAATATATATAATCGTTTCCAATTTATTTTTAACATTATTAGTTATTGTGTCCCTTATAATCTATAGCTTAAATCACTATAATTTGCCACTGTTACCAAATATCTTATAATGTATAGCGCAGAGCCCACTAATTTCTTTCCGTGTATATGACATTTTTTATATTTTTTACAAAAAATCACATACAATAGTTTGGGGCAAAAATGTGTTAGGCCTCACACATTTTGTCCATCTAGGCAAGCCTCTGGATAGATTTAAAAAATAAATTAACACAAACCAATTGTCCTTATTAATACTAGTATGCATGCAAAACCCCGTCGCTCTAACTCAAAGGGTACCAGAGTAATTAATTAAAAAGCTTTTTTTTGTACAATGTCGCAACTTTCTTAGGGTTCGTTTCCGGACCTATGTTCCTATAGTGGTTTTTCATTTTTTGTGATGAAGAATCATCCCTTTATTTTTCATGTATATTTGTACATCTATTCGTCAAAATAGTATATAGCGGAAAGTTTGTCATACGAGCTGGCAGGCGAGTATGACGGTCCCGCGAGCGCGGAATGACTATTCCATACGTTTTGTAGACTATACTTTTTCTTCGACTGCAAATATGAAACACTCTATGGCTTTAAATTGCGTACAAGGTTAAAAAACAATGTTTTTTGTGACTCGACATTGTAAATGCAACAAAACACAAATTTTTAAATAAAAGAATTAACGTTATTTAATAATTTTATCAAATCAGTAC